>OY728142.1:1389779039-1390379039 GCA_963277665.1 Viscum album
CTAAAATATGTGAGAAAATTCATCACCCATGTTATTTGACCAACGTGAGCCACATTTCTATTTTTCCATTTTCATCATGATGGTTGGAGTCCCATTTGGGAACTAAGGACATCTTGGAGAATGCATCCTTTATGAAGCAACATCCAATCAGATGTATAATCCATGCCTTAGCTAGATCGATATTCTTTTCAATGCTTATCCTTTTTCAGAGATCCTTTTTGGCTTACTTTGTGATGCACCTTCCTTCCTAAAGATCCAACTCATCACTGTGAACTCGAGCATCGAGAAGAACCTATTAGAAAGGTTGTATTCTTTACAAAACCCTCTTCCATGTGGCCCTATAGTCTCATATGTAGTGATTCCATGGTCCCTTGTATGGTGCTTCATCTATGTCGCCCTGCCTTATGCATCTTCGCATAGGAACGCTAACAGCTATTGCTTCTTTGTATATGCATGATAATGTGGACCCCACGATCAACTACTCCACATCACTCTCATCAGAAATTTCTTGTGCCTTCCATTCCCCAAGTATGTGTTCGTACAAGTTATGTATGTCCAAGGGATGAGCAATGATTCCTCTTCATCCTTTCAATAAGGCATTAAACTTCCAAGACACCATGTCTCAAACCCGTAACATTAAACTATGAGTTGTCGCATGAGTGGTAGTCCTAAGAGGATATAAAGAGGAATGGGAATCAGTTCCCTCTATATCTCCCTCTTTTATTGGGACTATTCTCCATGTGCTCCTTGGGAAGTATCAACATAAGCCCCAACACACACCTTGATTGGGTTGTTCCTTGTACGATTGACATGGAGCCATATCCTCTTTGTACATTGGACATCCTCCTCGAGATTCCCTTATAGATTATGTCCTAATCTCTATATCCCTAGGCCCCAAGCAATGTGTAATCCCCACATTATCTATCATTGCCACACCATTCTTGACAAGATGACCAGGTCTACTATCACTTCCTATTTCTCACACCTATCTTAACTCACATGGGCTTAGATTTATCAATGAACATGACGTCCATGATGGGCCACAAACAAGGCATAAGCCCCATCACAATATCTTTCCACTAACCAGGCATAATCCCCATGCCCCTATTTCTCAATCTAATTATAATTTTATCCCTATATCCTGAATATGATATATAGGAAGCCTCTTTGTGGTTTAATCAACTCACTCTCCACAATCCATATGTCCAAACTACTTTATGTTGGCTCACCCACATCATGCATGTTGTTAAAATTCGATCCCCTTTCTTTTCCTAAACTACACAGGTTTTTATCCCTTTTGAGTAAGTAGGAAATGACTATATGGTTCAATCCCAATCAATGGTAAACTCGGGTTATCCCTCCTAGGGATATACCCATCTGGATGTGACATCTTTACTTTTTGGGACACATCCCGCAGATCAATTTATTGAGGTGTTCTAATCCATCATGGTAAGTTAACCATGCATAAGTTCTAAACTTCTCTATACTCCTATAACAAAGAGTTCACGTCTAACGAACGGTCGCTAACCACACATAATCCCCGAGAACATATAAAGATCATCATACTTTGTGTACGATTTAATTTTATGCATTTATTAAGAACTATAGGGACATTGATTCTTAGCCACTATTAGGCATAGGAATTCTTCTTGGGTTCAATCCCATCACACATTTCCCATCCTGGCCTTTCCACCGACCCTTTGTGTCTCGGTATGTTCATGTCCCAACCCAGAGCATCCATTTCCTTCGAGTCCCCGTAAATGTGTTCTATTCGTACAAGCCACGTCCTTAGGTGTCCCATTGCCCCACCAAAATATTTCGTCCTTTATTCCTAGCCACTAGGATACAAAGGAATACTACGTAAGATTAAAAACCAATACTATCATCTATATGTTGTCTCCATGTCATTTATTCCACACACCTCACACAACCCTCCATCATCCATCCTGATTCTTACCCAGGAAACCGCAACATGTTGGGATCATTCCATTCATACGGGAAGACAACCATGCATAGTCCACATTCATACCATTTCTCATTGAAGCACCTTGGTAGCTAACCATGCATATGCCCAAAACATCATATCCATCCAACCAGGAGTTCCATTTTTTTAAAGGGCATATAACCATGTGTAAGCCCCAAATAACCCTTTTGAACTACAATGGTTTAGATCTATATCTCCTAAACATGATACATAATAGGCCTCCCCAAGGTTCAACCCTAGAAAATGGTATGCCTTGTTGTTTCCCTTTTTGGGATCCATCTCCTTAAAACCATCCTAAGTGATGTCCAGATCAGCCTTCATAGTGTGAAACCTTCCCTTTTCAAGACACAACGCTCTCAAGTCCATCCTCATTGGGTGTTGTGATCCATCCATCTGGTAAACCATCTAGGTTCTCCCTCTTAAGGATTTTACCCTCTAATCCACTTTTATTATTGTTAAGATCAGTCTAATCTATCCCCACATGATGTTAAACTCGCGACATACCCCATGTTAAGCATGGGAAGCTGAGAAAAACCTCTAAGACATGCCGTTAGCATATGATACCCCGTAATCATCATGGGAAGCCTTACGTTTCTATGTCCTTGAGAAGCACTCTAATGTGGAAAAATATAGGTGTTCCAGTGTTTCAATATCCATACAATCCATGGATGACTCATCATGACTACTCTCCTGACTGAAGGATGCTGCCCCGACTTGACCCTTTGAAATGTCATGATGGAAGATTCAAAATTAAATAGAATCTGCTAAGAGATGGAACCCGGGTGGGGATCATGAAGAACGACTTATTCTATATGGGAGACCCAAACTAGGAGAATGTATCCCACAATCTGGTAAATGATCAAATATCTCTGAAGAAGTGATAAAAGTATCTTACATTTGGAAAGAAGGAATGTGGGGAAACTGTCTGTGTGTAGCAAGAAGGAGATGTGTTCCCTAACAGAAAACGTCAAAAAAGTGGTTTCTGAGTGATAATAGCTTTTATCTTTTCAAGATCCACATAAATACATTTTTTAGAAATGAGATAACCATGGAAAAGTATCCCTTGTATCCAAAAACCACACATTGATAACATGTAATACATATAATCCTCTTATAAGATACCCATCAATATAGCCAAGTGTTTCTCATGATCCATTTCAGTCATATAATACACCAGTATATAGTCCAAAAACAATACAATAAATGAATACAAATACGCCTAAAATAGTAAATTCATAAATTCCATAAAGATAGTAGTTGAATTCATAATACCAAAATGAAAAACCATAATCATGTAATGGCCATATATTATTTTAAAAACTGACTTTAGAATATCCTCCTTATGAACTCATAGATGGTGATATACTGAACATAAGTCAAATTTAGAGAACCAATGGGATCACCTAAATTAATTAAACATATCGGCAATGCAATGATTAGGATACAAGTCCTATTTCATAAATTGGTTAATTTGAAGATAATTCACATAAAGTTTAATAGTTCTATATTCCTTCTTCACAAACAAGAATTGTTCTACAAAAATAGACATGTTAGTTCAAATTAACCCTTTTTATTCTAAATCTTCTAATAGAACATTCAATTCCCTCAATTCTATTTGTTATATCCAATAATATAAAATTTAAATATAACTAGTCCCTAGAAAGAGATGAATCATAAACTCCACTTCTCTTTTGGGTAGAACCCCTAAGAAATTGTCAAGGAAAATGTTATGAAATTGTTCAATGATTTTTGTAAAATCTCTATTCACAATATCATCCACAACTTCCAAGGTAATAACGTCCAACTGATAAGATATGGTTCTGACCATGATTTCCAATTGTCTTTCCTTATGTACATTTATATCCCAATATCCTCCAATGATATTCATGTTTCCAACCAAATATGTAAAAATAAACATTTGGGCATAACCTTTGATGTTGGACATGAACAATTTAAACCATTCCTACCCTAAAATAAAGTCATGGACATCCATCTCAAGAATATTGAAATCCCAAAGTAACTCAACCCCAGCGATAGTTATATAATTAACTATTAATATAATCATTTGAAATTCTCTTTATAGAAGATTGTTTTTTTTATTTTACGAAATAGAAGGAATCATTTACATATGAAAACTAGTATGATCAAAAAAATTAGAAGACATAGTTGAGTGAGATTGACCTATATAAAAAACATGAATAAGGATAGAATTAAAAATAATTGTACTTATCAAAAATAAAGGTACAGATTAATCATCCACGATCACATGTATCTCTATTCAATTTCATACTCACTACACATTATTCTTCATTACCTTTTATATATTGAACGGGTAGAGGATTCATGTTGTTCCTATAATTGAATTGGATCAATTTATTCTGATGAGGATAATTATTTTGTCACAATCATCCATTGGAAGCATATGATTCTTGAGAAAAATGATATGTGTCTTTCGGACCTGACCATTGAGCACTATGAAAATAGAACTAAATATTTCTGATCATATTAATATTGGGACGTACTCTAGGTATTTTCAAAAAATCTAACTTCATATTATTTAAATAACTACATTGAAAACATCTGATCATTATTTTTGTTGAGGAGGAATGTTTACTAATTACATGGTCTGATTATGAGGGGTTATATCACTCTGGATATTTGTGTACCTCTTTCACTTATTCCAAACATCAGAATTGTCATATGTTTTTATAGGAATAAATATGTTCCCTATAATTGTACATTCTGAGAAATTACTTTCTTCCACTATCACTCTATTGACTATTTCTGTATAATTTATTATATAAATAATGAAAATATTTGAGAAAATATATGTCCTCAAACAAAAATAAAAAATTCATGCCATCAAGGATCAAATTGTACAAAAAACTCAGGTAAAGTGGGATAAATTCATCAATTCATCAACGTAATCTTTCATTGTGAGGTTATATTGCTTAAAACTGATGAAGTCTATTATTATTGAAATCTAAACGGTGTGATGATTGAAATGATTATTACAAAATTATTAAAAATCATTTAATGTCATGACTTAGTCCAATTTTTCATGAAATACTAATTTATACCTTTTTTATTCTAAATCATGAAAAATATATGTTTCCAAATTTATTTTCAACTCTGTGTGTTTTAAAAGTAAATCAATGATTTGATAAGTCCTATTATACCTAAATTCATTTTTCCCCTTTTGGAATCCCACTAATGGATGGGTGTATTATGATTTTAGAACTAAATCTAATGGTCCACTTTCTGAGGTTTATCATTCCCATTATTCTAATCCATAAACTAAAGATCATTTTCAATTATTTAGACCATATATTGGTTCACTTGTGGTTCAGTTGAAACTAATTTCATAGTATACTCTTCTGAATGATTTCTATGACACTTAACAAGATCCCTTCATATAAAAAGAAATAATCTTTTATTAGAATAAATTATTAAATAATGAAAGAGTAGAAATTATAATTTACCATATCACAATATATCATAATATATATTTTCAAAATTCAACCTTATTGATCCTTTTATACATTTTTTAAAATACTACAACCAAGCTTTTCAAAATCAACCATTTTCAGTTTTTTCAAAAATCATCACCTTTTACCATTTCATAAACCTTTAAACCCATAATAAGTAATGCAGTCCTTATGGAAAGTATTACTGTAGATTTTTGTAAGGAAATTTTCATTGGATAAAACCATGATGTTGAGTTGACACTACATAAATGTGTAATAAAACACTCATGTTCCCAAACACCCTGGTACCATGAATTTTAGAATAAAGAGGTGGGATACACATTTTATAATATATGTTTAATGTTAAGAATATTAAACCTTCTTAATACCATCTTAAGATACATACATATACCATTTCCAAATCCAAGACAAAAAAGTGTCACCATTTATACCAAAAAATGATAGATTAACTAAATTTGATACAATTGGTAATATCCCTACCATACTAATTGTCTTGACAAGTGACTAGAAGATACTCGGCCATAGGTGAAATCACCATGACCAAAAAGGATAAGAATAAAATACTAGGGCCTCAATAACATTTGGGGGATTATTTTCTAATTGAATGATAAGAAATTCAATGTACAACAAAAATAACCAACCAAAACTCTATATGATGAATGAGTAAAAAATACAAGTCAAAACATAACTAAACTAATAAAATATATCTATGTATATATGAATAAAAATAGAATAACTCTGTGGAAAAAATTCAACAAAACCCAACACTCTAAAGTGAAATCAACCAAAAATATCAAACATTCTCCAAGAAACAAATCCACATTCCAATCCCAATGTATCAGGAAGTATCACTAATGAACTATGATACATTTCTTAACCTCTGTCTGGATAGATGGAATATGCAATCACACAACAGTTCCCAATTAAGGGATGAGTCTAAACTCAATAATATTATCCCAATTAATTCCTAACTCATGCCAATAGGACCAATTAATTTATCATAATTTATACAAAAATGTTTAAAATCATTTAAAACTATTTATATCCAAACACTAAATCATTTCCATGGAAAGTGAAAAATAAATAATAAGAAATTTTTAATAAAATTTGGAATACACATAACCATGTATCCATGCACACCAATGTGTAGTCAGATGATAGTTCAATAATCAAGAGTACTCTTACTTCAATCCACCGATTCATTACAATGTTACTAATATGAGGTTACCCAATGGAACATTCCCATTAAATAGGGTTACTTATAATTAAAATGAACTCATATCAACTATTTATTCTATATATATTTAAAACCTTTCCAAAAACATTTATTTATTGAAATAATTTCAACCAAAAATTTCCATCAATAAAAAATAATAATATTTCTAAATTACAATCGAAAGGGATTTTCTGATAACCACCCAATTGTCCCACAATTTTATAAAGAAGAAATCAATAGGGATTTCGACCAAGAATAGGTCAAGGATTTGAGCATAATTTAAATAAAAAAATTAACAAAAATACTTCATGTTTTATATCATGTGGAGATAAGAGAGAAACCACAGAACTCATAATGGATAGAAAAAAACAAATAATGTCACAACAAAACATAGGTATCTAAACACAAATCATATTCCCTTAACTAGAGAAAAAAATTTATTCATAAAATCATTCATAGAATATAGATCAATCTATAATGGAAAATATATATTGTTCCATGAGTTATAAAATCCTATTATTTAAAAATAATGAGGAATAACTGGTAGTTATCAATGAATCCTGGCCTCCAACACACTTTGATCCACCTAAGTATCACTCTCATATTTAAGGGGATAATCTCTAAAGACTAGCAAGAAAAATGAATTTAGGATTATAGTATTTAAGGTAAAAATGATGGTTAAATAGTATAATTCATATTATAACCTAATATACCTGGGTTTCAAATGTACAGTGCATGGTTGGGCTACATGATTTGAAAAATAGTGCACTAACTATGCACTATAACTATATTAATCTAACCCCTCACATGGTTAGATCATAGAGTTAGAAAAAATATACACCAGCTGTTCTTTTCCCTTTGTTTCATCTATGGTTTCTTCTAGTCACTTGCATGGTTTGGCCAAACTATGTAATAAACCTACACCATCCTTGAATATGTTTTCTCCCCTTAGATGGTTTCTTATAGATAGTGCAAGGTTTTGAATAACTAAGAAAAAACTTTTCATCTCCAAAAAGACTCTAAAACATTCAAAAACCCATCATAACCTCAAAAAACACATCCTAAAAATTAAATAGACACATAATATTTGAATAAATAGTAATTTAACTAAATCAAGGGGTAATGAAATTATGATAACTCTAATTCACATGGATAAAATAAATGATGGACATGACTGGTGGGGTCATACCTGATGAATCCCATTTATCAAAAATTCCAAGGGAGATAGTATATTAAGAATTTTACCTCGTCCAATCCAAATCCATGATCCAAAAATTAAATCCTAATTTAAATTTATTATGTGTGAAGTTAAATCATATCGAGATCTTGGCTCAAACCATGTTCTCCAAACCAACCCATGAGAATCTCACCATCATGCACCTCACCCTTAGAGTGTTCACTAGTGTAAAAAAGGGATATCTATCTTGATCCAAAATATATGAATATATATCATTTCTTTTAAAAAAACTAATTTTTTTATTTTTTAATTTGAAAAATATTTAGTAATTATTTAGATAAAAATTATATTCTAATAAAACGAAACTAGAATTGAATTTTTGGATAATATGAAATTTCAATTAAGTCATTCCATTTGATTAATTATTTAATATTTAAAATAATTTATATTTTAATAATATATTATTATAAAATATTATATACTAAATATAAATTATAATATATCTTTATAAAGAAAAAATTATAATTTTTATCAGTGTTAGAAAAATATTATAGTAAAAAAACTAGTTTTTTTCTTCATAAAAGTGGATCTTAAATTAATTGTGTAATTTCAAATATTTTTATAATTATTTTAAAAATATATATTTATTATTTAATCATCACATAAAAATTTACAAATTGTTGGTTTTCATAATTTAATGAGAGAGAGTCAAATTTTCAGGTAAACATTATGTACGTTATAAATACACATGATGCATTATGACATCATAATGACCCAAAAATCATGTAATAAAATCCATAAAAGTTACACCTGACAATATATAAATATATAATATAGAAAATAAATTTATTTTGAAGTAATTTTATTAATTTTATAAACCCTTTAAGAATCCTACAATTTCTATATGATTTTTTAGGTTTTAAATTAAATTATTTATAAGCATGACTCACATCCACATCAGTAAGTTTATTTTTTAATTTAATTTGTTCATGGATTTATAAAATAAAAAAACTACCATTATTGAGAAACCATGAGAAAAAAAATTGAAATTTTTCTAGTTTTTATTACTTTATTATATAGAGTCCAAAACCTATTTTTAGAAAATAATAAATAACTCCCCGTCTTTTCCTCTATAAACCCACCAAAGATACCATTACTATTCAAATAGAACCTTTTTAAAATGGTTATACTATGAAATTATCAATATAAAGTCCAACAAGGTTCCTTAAATCTCCAAATAATCTCTTCATATGCTTTTTGGAAACACCCTCTCATGCTTTGGGATTTTCTCATCCTCTTTATTGAAGATCCTCTTTTGTGTTATAGATTTTGTTCTCCATTTTTTCATGTTGGGGTATGCTTCATTCCTTCATATTACTTAAATTATGAAATAAAAGTTATTAGAGAACCATTTAACTCACTTTTATTTCTCACTTTATTCATTATGTATCACTGGTATGCTGTCGAAAACATCTTATGATTTTTCCATGTAAGACCTTTATATTATGAATACCATATCCATTTACACTCAAGGGTATTCACCAAGACATACCTATATTAATTTAATTGGGTACTTACATGTATGTATTATACGCTACTTAATCGTGGGATTATGTTTAATAAAGGATCTAATGTGGAATGATCTATGTGGAACACTTTTGCATGTACATGATATGAAAGTGACGGGAGCACCCAAAATTATATATTGATCCAAAGAATTGGGCCATGTTTTATCCCCATGATCTATCATGTTTAGAATTATGGAGTAATCCTAATCCATTATGAGACTTTTTCCTCTTTGTTATGATGTATTTTTAGTTATCCTAGAGCTATGTTTATGATATCATGTTTTTAATGTTGTTTCCACATTCCCATGTTTCTTTCATATTTCAATAGTATATCATAAATTGATGTTAATGTTTATAATTATCACTCTTTTTTATCCCATTGAAATTAATGATAACTAAAAATATTTAATTTCATCATGTTATGATTTATTTATTTCCTTACTGGCCTTCACAGCTCTCCACTTTCTTATTTATGTCCCCAGGTTACACTATGATGCTTTAAATGAGAAATTGAATGTTAGAATCATTTTGAGGAATTATTCAATAATATTATTCTATCCATGTATTATTTTGATTTCTTATATACCTAATCACCCGAATATACTAGGATTATCCATCTTCTAGGTTGTACTATGTGATATTTTATGAAATAAATCATGAAATAAAGTGTATTAAACAGAAGGTTTGTCATAGTTCAAATCATATGAAATAATAGTTTGTTTTCTTATTAGGATTATTCTACTATAGATAATGCATTAGGTAAAGAATAATTATCATAAAACATCCCAAAATATTATTTAAAGTATAGTGTAAGTGTTTTCTATAAAAATACACCCATTTATTGATACTACAAGTTGATATAGCACTAATATAGATGTGTTTAGGGGTAATAATTATGAAAAGGGTTCCTTAGTAAACACTCAATCATCACCAATTTCATGAAAAAATAAATTTCTACAAAATTGGGGTGACACTCTCAAGGTATATTCATTAATAAATTCATAGGTACATTAAAACCAATTATTTATTGAACAAAAATTCCAAAGAGAATATATAATAAGGAACAAATCAAAGATATCTTATATTGAAACCTAGAAATTCATAGTTTATGTAATATAAAAAATATATTATTAAATACTTTAATGCTCATAGTATCCATTTTATTTGTTTAATAATTTTAAAATTATCATCCCTAATTTTCTATTTATTCTAGTAAATAGTAAGAAATTGTTAGAACCAAGTGAACAACCAATGTGAGGGGTAATTTTATGACTACCTAAATGATATTCCTAACATGATGGAAAATCAAGTCAAACATTTTGTGATTATTCCAAACCAACTATCAAAAATCATAATAAAAAACTAGCATATATTTTAATTTCTTGTCACATTATACGAAAGGAGGATGGATCTCAATTATGTTCATATAATTAATGTGGTATAGTTAATAAGAACAAATTTCCTAAATTAAAAAAAATGTAGAATGAGGAACCAAGGGAAATATCACAAAAGAACTTAGAGATTTTTTATTCTTTAAAAAATAGTGAATAATGTATCCTATTTTCATGGAATAATTAATTACCTGATCGATGGGAGTAAATTTTGATCTAAGGTACCACATATAGCTAAATTTCATAAATGTGTATAAGTTGTAAATTTTATAAGAAAATTCTATATTCCATGGTCTAACAATCAAGATGAGCATCATAAATCTCCACGAACGAGACAATAAGGGAATTCATATGTGGAGATAGATCATGAATACTTAATTAAACATAAACACTTATTCATATCTAAGTATGTAATATTTTATTTCAATTCATTGCATTATAGAATATCTTGTACTTTATCTAAGAACATTGAGTCACCACCCAAAATGCTTTGATATCATTGGTAAAAACTTCTTTAATAGTTGAATCACATGTTGAGGTTTGTGGTAATTTTCTTCTTGAAAATCTTATCAGTATACATTTATTATAATTTTAGGTTATCCTAATAATGAATTAGTTTTCATTTTTAAATCCAACAATTTTTTTTAGAAGTAATTTACCATTTCACCAAAAATCACCCTCTAATTATATATATGTGTAATGAAGAGGATGAATCTTATTTAGTATCATCATATCCAACATGGATATTTTTTACTTATGAGAAATAGTATCCTCCTCATATATATACGACTAATAAAAATATAATCCTTGAAGACAAGCCCATTATGATGGAATAAACTTATATTTTTCCCAATGAATTGCATGGTCTCCCTCCTAATCAAGTTGTTAGGCCGTCAATAAAACATATCCTACACCATGTAAAATTTTTGGGGCATTTCATCACCAAAATGTGATATCTATGGATGCGTCAAATTTGGAGATGATTTGAGGGTGTCCTAGAAAAACATATGTGATTGATATTCATAGTCTCCATGGATTATCTTGGTTTTATCATTGATTTGTGAGGAACGTCTCAAAATATTTAAGTTCAGTAACCAAGCTAAATAAGAAGGGATTCGTGTTTGTTTGGATTGATGAATTCAAGGAATTTTTTTTAATGATTTATAGAAGAGTCTAATCACTGCACTTATTCTCAAAATACCCCCCATTGGGGATGGATTTGTGATCTATAGTGACACATCTAAAACGGTTTTGGTATCTACACACATGAAAAATGACAATGTGATATACTATGTCTCAGATAAATTAATGATCCATGATAAAAACTACCCAAATCATGATATAGTATTATTTTTAGTGATCTTTTAATTAAATATTTGGAAACATTATCTCTACAGGGAGAGGAATTATATATATAGAATATAAAATCCTAAAGTATATATTCAAAAAAAAGATCTTAATATACCCAAATAGAGGTGGTTATAGCTGATTAAGGATTATGATTGTTAAATCCATTACCATCTTGTGAAAGAAATTAAAGTGGAAGATAATATTAGTAGAAGGGATCCTAAAACTCTATACATGATGTGGATTTCTAGGGATCCAATATTCTTGGATATATAATGGAGGGATATGTTAATAATAAATGGGTCATTATCATACCTTTCTTAAATATCTCCTCAACCATCATTTCTTTATAAAATAAAATATGCTCATAAATATGATGTGATACTATAGAAAAGGTATATAATATTATGGAGTTCATCTTTATTGAAAATGGGTTTATACAGTTTGGAACTCAAATATGTGTCCCATAAAAACCATAACACAATAGGGAACATCTGAATGATATTCATTTATAACATTTCTCAATTCATCTTGGCAGTACTAATATGTATAGATATTTGAAAAGAAATTTATAGTCGGATACCATGATGAGGGATATTTCAGAGATTTGTTCTAGTTTCTTTGTATGCCAGTAAGTCAAAGATTAATGAAATAATTATAAGGGTATGGTTAAAACATTACTCATACTAGTGTGGAAAAGAGAAAACATAACCATGGATTTCATCATAGGACTCACCAGAACACCTAATGGAAATAACACCATATGGGTGGTAGTCAACCGCCTTACCAAGTCAATTTATTTCATTCCTATCAATAAATATTTTTCTCCTGAAAAATTCTCCAAGATTTAAATAATATAATTGTTAAGACTTCATGGTGTTACACTCTCCATTGAATCTGATCGATATTCAAGGTTTACTTCTATATTTTTAAAAAGGCTTCAGTAAGTGTTGAATATTGAATAGATAATCACCACTACTTATCCCCCTAAGAAGGTTGTTTAGTCTGAAAGGAAAATTCAAACTCTCTAGGATATGCATCAAAGATGTTCAATAGATTTAAAATTATATTGAGATCAACACCATTTCATAGTGGAGTTATCATATAATAATTTGTTCTATTCACATTGTCAAATGGTACCATATGAGGCTCTATATAGGAAGTGGTTCCAGAATAAAACGTGCTAGGACATAGTTAGAGAGTGGAAGTTAGTGGAAACTAATCTTGTCCAAGATATGAAGGGAAAGGTTCAAACCATTTAGTGTAATATGAAATCCACATAAATTCAACAGAAAATATATGAATAAAATTGTCAATGAGACATATAGTTTGACGCCCATGATAAATTTTTCCATTTATATTTCAATATTGAATAAATTGATGAGTTTTAGAAAGAAGGTAAATCATAGTACTAGATACATCATCACTTTTGAGATCCTTGATCACATCAGAGTGGGGGCTACTGACTTGCACTCCAACATAACCTATCTCATATACATATTAGTTATCCCCTTTGAGATCCTTGATGTGTTCCATTTATACCTATTTAGATAGTAAATACTGGAAAAATCACATGTACTGAATCAAGAGGTGTTACTATTAGGTAATGTTATTTCATAAAAGGAGTAGTGAGTGACGATATTACATCATAGAGACAATGTTCTACATAACAAGACAACTTACTGGGTCAATGTTTTATGGTGGAACCACTTATTTAAAGAAGAGACCTGGGAAATCAAGGAGGTAAAGAAAGAGAAGTAACCTTATCTATTTTAGTGTATTAAATGAAAAATTTTAGGTGAAATTTATATAGGTGTAATAATGCAATGAACCAAACTTTTATAAATACAATTCCATTTTGATTGAATTAAATACGCTATTATGTAGTGTGGTTATAGAAAACACATGCACCTATATGGTTATATAATTTCAGATTTAAAAGACCATTTATCATCACGACCTTTGATAATATAATCATTTAATAGTTATCATATGATTTTCATATAATAATTGTTTTGATAAATCCAATTAAAAAATATAAAAGTTTTTATCACCTAAAAAAGCATGACAATTCAGTATAAATACCATTTATCATATCTTTAATGGGGGATAGAATATTGGAAGTCTTTCCTTGATGAAGACCAAGACAATATCCAAAAACTATTTTTTTTTCAAAACTGTTTAGGTGAGATGTTATAGCTCATTGAGAATATAACCGAAACCATATTTTTTGAACCAACCAATGATAATCTCACTGTTGTACACCTTACCCTTATATCATTCATATGTTTATTAAAGGGCTACGTAAATCATCCTAAAAAATTTAAATATTTATTTTTAACTTCACATAAAAATAATGATTATATTTATTCCTTATTATTCTTAATTTATAAATAATTAAGTAATAAGTTTGATAAAAATTATAATTTTATACAAACAAATTGAAATAATTTTTTGGGTAATATGAAATTTAAATTTAGACATTTCTATTATTGAATTCATGAATATTTGAACTAAATTATATTTTAATAAAAAATATTTATTAAATATTATATAATAAATTTAAGTGATAAATTAACATCACTAAGTGAAAATTTAATTCTTACGGGGGTCAGAAAACACTAATTTTCAAAAAGTCCAATAATTTAAAATAAATAGAATTCTTAATTTAAAATTTGATATTTTCATATTTATATATTTATTTTAATAAAATGAAATTTTTTTTAATCATCACATTAAAACTATACATTGGTGAATTGTTCATAAGTTTCTGAGATTGTCGATTTTTTTGGTAAAATTTAAATGCTATATAAATATATCGTCTGTATGATGGAATCATATTGAAAAATAATTTATGTGATATATTAATCAAAGGTATACAATGAAAAATATATATTTAATATTTAAATTAATCTTTTTAATTTTTTTTAATTAATTTAATAAACCCTTAATAAATCCTCCAAAACATATATTACCTTTCAAGGTTTTAAAATCAATTCCGGGTGAAAATTACTCACTTACACATAAGAAATGGTTTCTTTTTAATTTCATCAGTTAATTGGCTTATAAAATAATTAAAATTAATTCCATTCTTTAGAAACCCAAGTAAAAATATAGTGGAAGGTTTTTGGTTTTATTACTATAATATATGGAGTCCAAAAATAGTTTTTGTAAAAAAAATAATGATATCCCCACTCTTTTCCTATATAAACCCCCAAAATATCTCATTAAACGTAACTAAAAACCTTTTCATAATCACTATTCCATGAAATTTACTTTTTATATTCCTTCCATGTTTCCCACAATATGTCACGAAGCACCACCAATTCTTTTGGAAACACCTTCTCAAGGTAAGGGATCATGTCCTCTTTATTAACGAACCACATTTGTGTTATACCTTTATGTTTTCCATTTGTTCATGTGGTGGTATGATCTCACGCATCCTTATTTTAGAAATTAGGAATTAAAAGAAATGAGATACATGTTTCCCTATCATATATCCCTCCCATGTTTTATTAAGTACCCCTATTATGTTTCCAAAATTATCATGTGATTTTTCCATGCAAAAAATTGTTGTTGTGAATACCTTCACCATTCCCACTCAAGGATATAAACCTAAACATACATATCCTTATCTTATTGGGTAATTCATTATCTTTATTCCAAAATCCTCAATCATGGGATTATATGTGATGAAATATGATCTTATGTTTTATGATCTATGTGGAACACTTGTGCATTTACACGATATGAAAGAGACATGTGAACATAGAATTATATAGATCTATGAAAAATTGGATAATTTTTTAATCTCATGAGACATCATGTACCAGATTAGGGAGGAAATATAATCTATTATATACCATTATCCATAATTTTTTTATATCTTGGATGTTATATTTGAGATTTTTTTGATGACATGTTTAATGGTGTTTCTATTTTCCTATATTTCCATTATGTTTTCATTTTATATCATGATTCTATGTTCATGTTTATGATTATATCCACCTTTATGCACCATTGAAATACTAATTGAATAAAATTTATTACCATAATATTGTTATTATTTCTTCCTCCCCATATTAGGCTTTATAGATCACCACTTTCCTGTGTATGTCCCTAAGTTATCCCATATTGTTTTTAATGAGAAATGGAATATTAGAATCATGTTAAGGAAGATTACAATAATGTTGTTATATCAATGTATCTTGTTAATATACTATTTAAAAAATCTCCCAATGGAACTAGGCTTATTAATTGTATGGGTTGTACTAAGTGTGATGTTATATAATAAATCATGATATAAAGTGTATTAAAGAGATCTATTTTCATATCCCTTGTGATTAATATTTTTATTTTTTATTCAACTAAACTCTAATTTTTTATTAATATGTGGCTGGTTAAATAATATGTAATGATTTATTATTAATAAAAATTGAACCTTTTTACTATGATTGTTAAAATATGATGTAGTTCACTATCTAAAATGAATGATCCTTATATATGGAACTATTGAAATCCCAGAAGTATTAGATTTAAAAATTTAATCCACTAATAATTTTATATTTTAGGAGAGATAGTTTTAAATGTTTTATCATTTATTCTTATACTTTTATTATCACACATGAACTTTAAAATTTTAATTTTTTATGAGTTTTAATATATTATTATTATAATAATCAAATGAAATAATCTTTTTGATATATATTCATCGAAAATATAATTTTATTCAATAAATAATATTTTACAAGTTCTTATTACTTATAAAGTATACATATTAAACAAATATGTAAATAATTAAGAGTTAATAATGATGAATATATTGAAATTACATAATGAGATGTTGGGTATATTCAATGAAAAATGGATAAATTTTCATTCCTTATTTGAACCTTATATTATTTAAACTCTCTCTATTTTAATTTTAGTTACAAAAGTTTTCTACATAAAACTGTATTTTGAACTATAGAATCTAAAATGAATAAATATAAATTTTGGCTCAAGAAACCAAGATGTTTGCTATTAAACAATGTAATAAAACCCTTCATTATTCTTCCTTTTAGAACTTAATCTTTAAAAAATAATCTCAAACCTTTCATCATCCTCCCATAAAATTTCAATCTCAAAACCCCAAGATGTATCCAATCCATGAAGTACGATAAGACTAAGGATATTTAGTTTATAAAAGTGTTTTTTTAAAATTATAGGAATTCAATGTTTGGAACTATTGTTTATCAATATTTCTTTAGAATGTGATGATAAATATGATATTAATGAAATCTATAAATATGTAATTTCACTTCCTAGTTCTTTAACTAATCAATTTGGACATCAGTGAGTATCTTTTATTTAACAATACTTATAAATGTATTCATAAATAGGAAAACAAGTTCATTGATGTGATGCACCGAAATTTTTATCTATTTTAATGTAGAATGTTTAAATAACTTCTATTATAATTCATAAAACTTCATATGATTAGGATGTGTTGTTTCTTAGAGAAAATATTTATTTCATATATTTGGAAATTTCATCCAATATAAATATTATAAATGATGAAGCACTGATCTTGTATGAAGAACATAATAAATCTAGGAAATATTTTGATGATATGAAAAACTCTTCTATTTAAAAATTACAATTTGAATCCAATATAGTAAAGTATTAAAGTCTATAAGAATTTTCAATATCTAGAAAATATTTTTATCGGTTTAAAATTGAAATATCTGATCAATTGGAAAGTATCAAATGAAAAAATTTCCCTCAATCAGATCTTGATCATAATAAAGAAATCTTAGTTTGAGAGTTTTATTCATATTCATGATGAAAAGTATCTACATATATTCAATGGGGAATAGATCTACAATGATGTTTTTTTTATTAAATGAGTAAAAGAGTTCAGAATATAGAGTGTGATGATGCCCTAACTTAACCTTTATAAAAGTCATGGTTCTTTTTATCATCCTTCGCCTTAATCTATTCAAACCCATTAGTCCAATATATATTTTTAGTCGTGGATGTATAATACAATATTCTATGTTCTTCCCTATTTATTTTCTATTGAATAATTATAATTTGTTTATATCTAATATTTTTTATTTGAAATCCTTTTTCCTTTGTTAAAAATAAATATCACTAAGAAGTATTATAATATTTTACATGTGTATTAATATTTTTTATACATTCTTTATGATGTCTCAAAAATGGGGATAAAGTTGGATAAAAAATTTATATTCTTATAATAAATTATTTTTTCACAATATTAAAAATATCTATTGGTTGATCAATTAATTATAATATATTTTATTGTGATTATAATATTTTATATAAGATCTTTTATATGGGTTATGTTTTCATAAAACATGAATATTGTTGGGAATGTATTCATCGAACAATTTCATTAATTTCTCATTTATTTTGATGCTCATAAACATAGACATTAAAATTACTAATGATGTTTTTAATTGGATTTCACGATAATATTAACTAGAATAATTATTTTATTTTCTATTAAATTTTGTTTGATTATTTATTAATGGTGAATTTTGAAAATTTTAATTTAATTTTAAATCACTATTCCGAACCCTACATTTGATGAATATTTATGGGCTAGGAACCCTAGTTTTTCAAAGAACACTACTTTTGGAACACTGTATTTGATGTTAATGGAAGCTCTGGGAATGATAATTTTTCCAAATACACTATATTTGTGTACTCAGTGTATGGTTCATCAAACATACTATTGGAATCAACAATATGTTTCAAACCACATTTTATTTGATTATATATACATGGTGTAACCCTATATTGCACCAAGTCATCAAGGATATTTAAATTTTGGATTATTTCCATGATTTGAAAAATTATTTCATTAGAGTTATTTCTTCATTTAAATATGTTTAATGGATGATTCAAAGATAATTATTAAATGTATTGAATCATTCTTATTTGTAAGGTAATTTATTTTTTTTCCCTGGGCTTTTAAATTTAAAATGATTTTGATTTATCAAGATGTTTTTTGGGTATGTTTCACTTGATGTAAATAAGTATTCTTTTTAAATACCAAGATTATTGTATTCTCAAAATATATATAGAGATAATAGTTTGACAACATCTCATTATATCTTTTGAAGATACACATTTATGTTAAACATGTTTTGATAATTTTATGTTTTATCTTCATAATTTTGTTGTTTTATACATTATCAATAATTTATTGTTGTAACTCGAAGAAACTATCAGTTATATAGTTTGGATACATTCATGTTAAACAATTTATAGTAATTTTTACCACTACTATTTAATGAAAAATGATTCACTCACAACGTCGAAGATTATTTTTATGCTACTTTATTTTTTTGAAGAACTTTTTCTTCTAACAACTACTATTAAAACTATTATCTAAACCAATTTTCAACATCTAAGTAAAATATATAATTTATTCACTATAATCTACTTGTACTCATTCGTGGTGGAGTTTCAACTTCCCATACTAATATGTGGATATATTTTTATCAAGATAAAAGAACTAGAAGGACCAGTAAAAGACTTATTGTAAGGTATCAACTACCAACACTATGTTGTTGAGGTCCCAGGAAAAAAGAAATGCTATTGAGAACAGCCAACCATGTGGAGAGATCATTGGGGGTGAGGACTAGGGGACTATTGTACCCCAAAACACTACATAACGGTTGTCTTATTATTATCTATTTTCCACTACATAATCCATTTAAAGAAAATAACATTGGACACCATTTGAAAATAACAACGAGGGATTAATTTTGATTTTTTAATGATTTTTAAAAGGACACAATTCACCCCCTCTTATGTTTTTATCCTCCTGCAAGCCATTTTTTCCATTTTCCAAAGCCAGTTTATGGGTTCATGGTACCCAAAAGTTTACAACCACAAAATCAAAGCAATAGAAGCAAAAAAGTAGGGAGAAAAACAAAAAAGACTTACAAATCATAATAAACATACTACTCACTGCATCCCATGCATGATTCCTCTCCTCCGGCAGCCGTAGCCGATTCCCATTCTGGAGCTCTCCAATAGCTTTCACTTTGAAGCTGACTCCTAAGCTGATCAAGCAGCGGTTTGTCTGGAGATGTCCTTTTGACCACAATCCCCTTCTTAACAGCCATGGTCACCTCACTATTCTGCTTAGAGGCAGATCTGGTCCACATCGGCCGTGGAAGGCATGAGTAATCTCTCCTTGGTCGTCTTCTTGGTGTAGCAGATAAAGGCCCCTCAGCTGGAGGGAAAATATGCTTTCCATTATGAACCACATTACTAAAGGAATGACCAGCAGTGCCACTCAAATTATCCTTCCCTCATCCAGACTTCTCCCTTCCTTTATTGCTTTTCTCCCCTCGACTGAAAACAGGATTCCCTGCCTTGTTTCCCCTCCATTGGTCTGGGGTTTTATTCTCCATTAAAGGTAGACATTCATCCTCAGTGGTCAGCCTCCCCACAGTTGTGGCCTCCACCTCCTTCACGCCACCACCATCCTGAATTTCTTCCACCATCAGGGATGCGATCCTAGTCACCTTGAAGCTATCTTCCACAGATAGAACAACTGGAACGTTCTCCAAATCAGTAGCCTGGCGGTCCCCCATAGCCTTCGCTCCACCCATAGCAGTTATGTTTTCCAAACCTTCAACCGTCTGTCTACCAAGGACATCCTCACCATCATCCTTTCCTCCATGAGTAGCCTCCTCCAACCCCATGGTCAACATACCATCAGATAAACCTTCAAACCTATTACTCAGTAACATAAATGGAGCAGCCAATGGGTCCATGCCTCTAGAATCCTTAACACCCACCGGGGCAGTAACCTCCCTTGCATTCAAAACCCTTCCATCCCTAACCTTCCCAACACTCACACTACCCAGTGAGTCCGAAATATTCATATGCCTCTTACCATCTAAAGCTCCAGAATCCCTTCTGCTCTCAGAGGAAACCTTAAGAAACCCAACAAACTTATCTTCCAAAGACAAACTAGTCACCTCGGAACACCTCCCTCTAGCAGCATTTCCTATCAACCTCTGGTCTCGTTGCAACTCCAAGTCTGCTTCCAAACAAATACCATTAGCAGTGCTCACAGGATCAGGCTGCTCAGCGCGACTGGTCCCCCTCAGACATGAATGAAGTCCCCAATGACATACCTCCACCGAATATCCCTACCTCCTACAAGAACCACAAAACTCGATCCAATTTTTGTACACAACATGATCCTTGCAACGATATTCTTCTTCAATTGTTATCCAAACAAAGTAAAAAGTAGTGTGAGATGCATCGATTTCATTACAGTCTCGGGGGTTCACAGGATGAAAAACCACCTCAGTTTGGCTATCGGCACAAATAAATCTCCCTACCATGTTGTCCAACATGCAAATAATGGAAGGATTTTGAAACGACAAAGGGAGTTTAGGGAAACTAACCCAAACCGCGATGCAAGGAGAATCACAGTTCATATGAAGGACAAAAGACCAATTCAGAAGAAGAAAACGATAACCCTTGAAGTAGCGAGGAGCCTTCGACCATGCTTGGATGAGGTCTGCCTCCATCTCGAATCGAATCATAATTTGTTTATTGTCGAGTAACCCAACCACAACACACTCTTGGAGATCCCAGGAACTGTAGAAAAAACGATCAAAGTTGTCCACTGAAGGACGCTTGTGCTTGAACCGAGCCACAAGGGTGAGATTCAACAAGCTGGAAGATTCTGAAAACTCGGAAGAAGAGAGTTGAAGATTCGGAGATCCATTGACCAGATCTGGAACCTTAAGGTTTAAAGCAGCTCTCGAGAACGGAGGGAGAAACTCCAGATTGGAGAAAGGTAGGAAGCCCGTAGCCCTCCTATGAGAAGGAGAATCTCCCTCCCCACCAAGGGGGGAGGAGCCGGCGTGGGGGATGTCGTCGTTACCGGATGATGAAACGAAAAGGGAGAGAGGCTCCCGACCCTTATGTTTTTATCATTACCATTTTAATATAAAACTAATAGTTCTATTTTTTGGGTCAGGTAAATATTGAAAAAATAGCAACTTTATAAATTCTATAACACCATATTCATAATCAAACCCTGACAATTTCCCATCTTTAACAACCTTAATTTTCTTTTGTATATTATCATCATCAGGTTAACTACTTATTATCTTTTCTGATAATTTTTTTTAAAATACTTTGAAAAAGGTGTGATTTTTCCACTTTATTAATATTTTCCATATCAACACTTACCAAATCCGAGAACATAAGATCCCTATCAATCCTCATTTTTCTCAATACTCTAAGATATTTCCTACTCAATTAATCATTTTACATACGTTCCTTCCCCTGGTGGTAGTGTATTTTGAAATCATAATCCTTGCGTAGATCAAGCCATAACCTTTCCCCCATATTGAGGCCATTATATGAAAATATATATTTTATACACTTATGATCTATGTTTATTTCAGATCTTTTACCTCATGGATAATTTATTATATATTCAAAAAAATTACATTATCCAACTCATGATATTGGATTGAAAATTTATATTCATGGGTATTTATATAAAATTATGCATAGGCAATAACTTTATCATTATGTATAAGTAGAAAACCAGGTCCCTTCTTTGATGCATTTATATATAAAAAAATCCATCTATTCCCAATAAAAATATAATATTAGAGAATTAATAAATAAAATCATTAATTCAAAAATTATTCTTAACATTCCTTTTTTCATTAGAATATAACCCCTTTATGTATAATCTTGGTTAATAGGTTATAAAATTTTTATTTTTTTTGAAAAACCCACTTATTATAACCTAAATACCCAAGCAAACTAGATACCTCAGTAATGATTATTAGTATATGACATTATTTGTTTAACATTATCCTTATAAGATAAACTATGATTTGATACTTGGAGAAAATATAGCTAAGAGAAGTAACATTCAAAATCCAAAATTCAATTTTACTAAATTTAATATATAATTATTTTCTCTAAGATTGTCTAGAATGATTATCTAGTGACTCTCACAGTCCTCATAGCATTTAGAGTAAACCATGATATCATAAATGAAGACCACAAAAATATTATCAAGGTATTCATTGAATACTCATTGGATTAGATCCATAAAAATATATTCCTTATTATTAAATCAAAATTACATTACTATAAACTCAGAATGTTTATACATTGTATGAAATGTTGACTTCAGAATTTATCCTTTTTTACTCACAATTTATGATTCATATAATTATGGTATATCACTGGAAAATATTTAGATCCTTAAATTCAATTAATAGAAGCATCACTATAATGTATATGATACATATTAATTATATTTATATCGTTGATTATTCCATAATCAATGAAAACCCTCATTGGTCTATATTTTTTTCTTATTAAATAGAAAATGTGATCCACATGGGGAAACACTAGAGAATATAAATCCCTTATGAATAAAATAATGTATGTGTTTCCTAGGTTAGATTAATTTCACTATTTACATTCTATAGGGGTTCATTAATATATGTCTTGCATCAGATATTAAAATAAATGGAGTAGTCAACTTCATTCTCTAGTGGAAATCTAGGAAATTCCTCAAGAAATAACTCAATATTTTCTAATAAAATAGTTATATTTTCAATTTTAATATTAAAATTTATATATATATTACTTTTTATCTTATTACATAGTAATCTCATTTAGAAGTGCTATTGGGGGTGGATATTTAGATTACCCAAATGATGGATTCTCCCCTAAAAAATAAGGAAATATACATCATCGTGAATCATAATTTAATTCTCTTGGAAATAAATTTTTAAATTATATTTTGAAATTCAGTCCATACTATGGATTATAAAAAATTCACCTTAGGTATTATAATAATGTTTGAAAATGTGGTATTTATATGTTTCATAATGGTAACTAACTGACACATCCTAATTGTGGTGAGATTTCTAGTAGGAGTTTTGGCTGAAACTTCCCATCTAAAGGTGCTTGAGAAATATTTAATTTGATTACAAAACATGGAAGGAAACATAGAGTTTCAATATCCAAAATAAAATAGATAATTTATTAATTTTTTTGAATAAATTATATACCACAACATCATATAGTATTTCAACCTTAGTTGTAGCGATAAAAAAGTATTTTTCTTCTCCCCTTAACCTCTTCTATAGTATGTTCTCATGAGGAATGAGTCATTTATTTGAATAAATATATATTTATTTGACATTGAATCATCATATAATAATGGTTTTTTACCCTTTCATTAATTATTCATATGATCCTTATCTCTACACTTTTAATAAAATCACATTCCCTCCATGCATTTTTAAGTTGTTTTTTTAAAAAACATTCACATGATAGAAATTATGTTATAAATTTTTCATTATTGGCATGTTCTAGTAATCATGGGTTTTAGATGACGTCTTTTTTTATTTACTTTAAAGATATAGAATCTTGAAGAAATTTCTCTTTTTATGGAACATAAAACGATTTCATCGGGTGATTAATTTTTTGAGAAACTATTTCCATTTGGAAGGTTTTTATATTATATGAAAATAAATGGTCAATATGTCTTTCTAAATTCTGTATGTAATATGTAGAAAAATTTTATAGTCTCATAAAGAGAAACTCATACTATTCCAAAATTTCATCCTCCTTTTCTTTTAATATTGGTAAATATCTCTTTTTTTAGTTCATTTCCCTTGAGTAAAATATTTTTTGAACAATTTAGCTTTAAAATATATCCATTGTATATGTTATTTTTATTCTTCCACCCTATTTTATGGATAAAATTCCACCATTAATCCTCATCACCTTTGTGGTAATACACTATCAATGTATCCTTTTCCCATTAGTTATATCTAATAGAAAAAAATATCTGTTTCACAGAACATAATTCATTTCTATTAGGTACCATAAGATTAATAGTTCCACTAAAATAGGGAGGACTATAGCTCATTAAATTATCTAATATTGGGATTTCATGTTATGGAAGTTCATTTTTCATTATATGTACAGAGCTTTTACTCATAACTTGTGTTAGTAGCCCTAATATGGACATGATCTACCCAACTCCAACACTAGTTACATTGTTTTTCTCATTAGGAAAATCTCTAAATTTTCATTGAGTGTCAATAAACTTCTTTTGATAAAATTATATTTATTAACAATGACATAAACATAATTTTCTTATAAAATTATGAATTTTTATTAATTGTATATAATTAGTGTAATGATTCATATAAATTAAAAATTAATGCGTAGATTATATCAAGATCAATAACAAGGTTTCTTTGGTAATATAGAGGCATAAAAATATTATCAAATCATTCATATGGTTTTAAACATATAATTATGATCAATAATGAAATATCCCATTAGCATGTCAATCCAAGTGTGTAGTAAGAGAAAAATCACTATGTAGCTGAATAATGGTTGAGATATACTCAACTAACTCTTTTTAAGGTTATTACACTATGATTCAGTTGTTCTAAAATCACATACACTTGTACTATCCATAAAGGAATATATTATCTAGGCTGACAAAATAGTCTCCACTTTACAAATCAATGTGATGTTAGTCTACACTAATACTTATCCTCATATTCTAACAGAGGGTAATGTTTTATAATAAATGATTTCCTATATCGAGTTCCCAAGGTTTCTGGTACACTTTCTCTGATAACAAATATATCAACACAATCTTCAGTAACACAGAGCTGATGATTACTTTATTACACTGGGACACGATATAATGTATCACATCCCCATAGACCGACCATATTAGTAATATTTTCGATCTATAAATATATGATTTCAATTTTACATCAGATGTAAAATATAAAACATAATAATATAAAAAATTATCCATCCTCGAAACTCATTCGCATATTCTTTCTTCATATCTAGGGAAATGAATAAAATATAATGGCGATCTCAAATTATCATTAAGGGTTACATATAGTTGATGTTATCATAAGTAAATAATGTGTAATGATTATTAATAGGTAAATAACTAAAAATACATTCCATTAAATAATCAAATTAAATACAAAAAATGCATTCACTGATATTATCTATGTAATAATATCATGGATAATAATAACTGAATTCTCAATGATAAAAAAAATAATTCCAGGCATCTTGATCAAGGCCTAATTCCAATATATTTTCAAATATGGGTAGGTATATATCAGATACCCATTTCATAAGGTTATCCAACAGGTGTGTCTAATGAGACCTATCAATGCTTCAATGGGATATCTATAATCGATCCTTACCTGTAACCACATGTATATTTCCTTCCACATATAATAAATGATCAATTTAATAAAATATCAACATTAATTATAAAAAACTATCTATTTTTAGTATAGAATATTAAATGTAAATATTTCCTTAGTTGATCAAAAAACATTCACAATAAAACCTAATATGTTGAAATTTTTTAAATTTTAGGATTTAAAAATACCCATGATAAAAAGAATATGAATATTTCTAATGAAATATGAAATCAAGAAAGTGAATTTTTCAATAAAATTTTAATGAGTAAAAATTAATAACATATAAAATATAACCATCAATTCATTATAATTATAGAGTTTTTAATAAAAAATTCATTTAGATAGTAAATGAAAAAAATAAAACATTTAAAATACATTGTAATAAACTAATTTTCATTATAAGTCCATTAAATACTTGTTGAATTAGTTTTTTTGTAAAACGGTTATGGCAATGGGAAAATATACTGACAATGCATATGTTAAAAAGAAACACTCCATCTAAATTGTTGGAAATAAAGTAGAAAATAGACTATTAACTAAAAATTTGATTGATTCCTTTCAAGCCATTTTAAAATTCAGCTACAACATAAAAGTTTATTTATAAATAATTGGAATGAAAAAATTATTTTTTTTGATAAATGTGACCATGGAAGTAAAATATTTCTGTTCAAAAAGAGAAGTAACATCGTCTTTTCTTTTAGATATTTATTTTCCAAAATATTATTTCAATGAGAGGGAAATATTGAATAAATCCACTAAAATCATTAAATATGTAAATGATATTTAAATATATGGATTTTATTAATTATAGATTATAATATTTTTTCAATTAAAATATATGTCTTCCCAGAAAATGAAATTGTAAAATAGAAATTTACCTCTCTCAAGAGTTTTCAATTCTGAACCATTGAATGTGTAAACTTGAATTTAAACTTTTATTATCATTAATAAATAAATATTTTTGTTATATACATGAATGTGGAATAATATACACCACATTAAAATGAAATAAATTCATTATAAAAAAAATTTCTCAATGGGGTTGAAATTGAGATGAAATCCCTTACCATATGTTTCCACATAGTTGAAATTGAGTAAACCTCATGTATAAAAAATATTAATTTATTATAAATACATAATATAAAAATATCACATCAATAATATCATATATGATATTCTAATAACATATTTTCAGTAGTTCATTAACAATATTTCATTATAATCCTTATTTCCGATGTCAATGGTTTGGTTTTCTCATTCATGTTTCTTCGTAGAAGTTCTATTTCATGTGATTAGGTTATAGTTTCATCATATCTATAATGATATTAATGTTATAAATATAATATATATATATTAATTAAATAAATATTTAGAATCATCCATAAAAATTGAACATGGGAAATGAATCACATCGGATTGTGGATGTTAAATCCACACATACGTACGAACTTAATATTCATTTTTTAATTGATGGAATAATAATGATTTAAATGTTATATTAAATTTTATTAATCATAATTATGTCCTGATTAGAGTAAATATTCTTTATATCCATAATTATTACTATCCATGTGAGGCGGTAATGGAAAAAAATTGCATCGGTTCAAGAGGTGATATTCCACGGTACACACGAGCGATGGTTTTGTTTCCCATTTTATAGATATATAGATGGGTAAATTATTTTACATCAATATAATAATATCGTATTATATCGTATATAATTTATCCATTATATTTTAATATTTAGGGAAAAATTAAGGTTGTAAAAAAAATGAAAATGATTTTGTTATATTAAGGTGATTACATTTTTTTAAAATAGCTTATTTAGATATCCTATTAAGGACACTAGGGATTGTATTTTAGAAGAAAACCTCTAGAAACTGAAAAATTATGATGAGGAGAGATATTAATAGGTTTTGGTTGAGATAAATGGCTCATGATGTGTGAAGAAGTGAGTGGTGGAGGTTCCTTTTTATAAGTGAGATAGGGGCACACATGTAAAGTTTCAAAATGTAAAATAATTATTAACAATCATTAATGAATACATGGATCCAAATTTAGTCTCTTTAAATGTTTATATAAAATAGAGTAAAAATTAACTCAAGGAATAGTATTTATACTTTTTTTAGGCCATTTTAATAATTATTATTTTATATTGACCCCTGTCAAAAACATTTAAACATTTATCATGGTAACCAATTTTTATTATTTTCACTAGTCATAATGAAAAAAATAATGTTAAATTACTTAAAAAAATTTATAAATAATGATTTAAAATATGGGAACCATTTTATCAAATTCCATTTCTATAAGTGGTCGAAAATAATTAAAAAATAAAATCACAATAAAAGATGAGAGACACTTTTTAATGAAAATGAATTTTTCATGGATAATAAGATCATACATTAAATATATGACACATAATCATTATTATATGAGTTTAAATTCATATATTCAGATATAATTTAAAAATATCATTTAATATATTCATTATAATATATTATTTTAATTAATTAAAAGGAAAAATCATTTTTTAATTAAAAATAATTTTCCAAAAAACTATCTCTTTTTTCATCCAAATTATCTTTTCATTTTTATATAAAATATATAATATGTCTATGATTAATTATAAAAATTATAACACATTATTATAAGAAAAATTCGGATTATTTAATTATTATATTTCAGTTATTCATAAAAATATGTTTACTAAGGGAAAATTTCAAACAACTAATTACTATATTATTTTGAGATAGTATGTTTAAAACCAATATTTTTCTTATAAAATTAGATATTTTATTCAATAAATTATTAAAATGTTCATTGTATTATAGAATAAAATTATAAATCAGTATAATTGATAGTAACACCCTGATTTTTTATGAACTTTTATTCGAATAAATTAAATTTCATTGAAGAATTTATTTACACACTACAAGAAGTTAAGATATATTTATATAAAACAATGATTTAATGTTTCACTACATTCAAAACTACCTTAGCTTGTGTTACATGCTACACAATGTTTTATCTAAAGAATGATATATTATTAACATATTTTTTTAGACATGACTATTATATCCTAGATGTTAGACTTAGATATATTTGTAGTATTAAATATTTTTTTAAATTTTAAGTAGATTTTTTTTATAATTTATACTTATTTATAAAAAAATATAAAATATTCAGTAATGTATTTTTCTGTTTGAAAAATACTATTTTCTCGAAAAAATGCTTTTTATGCCTCTTATGAATAAAAATAAAATTATTTTTTGAAATTTTTATGAAATTAATTTTTAAAATTTAACAAAATTTTTAAATTAGTAATTTAAAAATTATCTTATAGTGAATTATTATGAATTTTTTGGAATGTTTTATTTTTGGATTAATAGTGAAAAATACTGAATTTTTATTGAAAACTGCATTTTAGTGTAATTAATTTATATAGATAATTTTTTTTTAAATTTTATTTAACTTAAAATTAGTTAATTTATATAATTATGAATCAAATTTGGTTCATTGGAATTAATTTGATATGATAATTTAATGTGAAAATGTTGTAAACATTTAATTATTTTTTCATTAAAACCCTCCTTTCTTGTCACGTCTCCAAGATTAATTTTAAAACAATTTATTCCACTTATTTGATTATAATTTCTAATAATGGATTTATTATTTTGAAACATAATAATATATATTTTCTAAAAATATCAACATAATGTTTTATAAAAGTTATATTTAAATGAAACTGAAAATAAATTACATCAATTAAGGTAAAAATAAGAATACTTAGTGGCTAAATAGATAATATAACATATATAATGTACCCAAAACATTTAGAAAACAAATTTTATGGCCATATATTCAACGTATAATGTTTAAGGTTAAAATTTATGCCATTTTTGACACTTTTTACAAATGAAAACTGTGGTTTAAATTCTCTCTTTCTAAAATTTACATGTTTTCCATTATCCTCCCTTATAAAAGGCCACCACATTTCTTCACACATATCAATCCATTTGGATAAAATAATTAATACAAAAATATCATATCAAATTTTCTCCTCACATACTATATTCCATACTTTTTTCATAAACGCAACCAACTATGGCCTTTGGTGAAAACCAAAAGGAGATACCCGAAGAAGAGACAATGTTCATTAAAGAAAGTTTTGGTTTTAATTCTTCATCAAACCCCTTAAATTATCTTTATATCATTATTATATAACAATATAGAAATCGTATATATAACTATATGATTTCATGTTAATTGTATGACCTAAATACACACACTTCACTAAAATGTGTTAAGAAATCATCATTTGTGCAAACAATGGACTACAAAAATAAAAAAATGATGTGGTTTGATTTTACATTACTACCTATCAAGGTCATGAATGATTTTGTAAATAATATTTATATATAATATTTCTGATTTTAATTATGTTATTATTATTTTATAATTGTTATATCACACATACCTTCATTATTTTTATTTTATAAGAATATGATAACGTCGTTTGTGTGTAAGATAGACTACCATCTCGCGATGCGATGTGATTTGTTAACGCTTTACATGGAATATATTAATAATGAGTTTAATAAACTTATGTGATATATATTAAATAAAAAATGTCATTTAATTATAATATATCATATAATTTTCATTATTTCAATCTAAAAAAATGGAAATAGTGTTCTTGTGTATGTACAACATACCATCTCCCTAAACAATGTATTTCATTTTCTATTTCAATATTTTATATATTATTATAAATACATATATTATGAATATATATGATATTTATATCATGGATAACGTTATGGATATAATGAAATTATTATTAATATTGGAGGACAAAAATTATAATGAATCAAAATATGTATGAAAAACAAAGTGGTTGTTACCCGAAACATTACTTTAACATGTAAATGATAATAAATAGATAATATGTATTTTTAAGTAAAACCTATACAATATTTTATAAATCAATATGGTTATTTGATATATATATATATAATAAACATATATTTATTATATTTGAGGTTTTACTTAGTATAATGGCATCCAATACACAATGTAAGGGAATTTTGTATGAATTTTTCTTCTTTGAGATGTATGTTGCGTTATTAATATGTATTCCTTTTTGAGGAGTATATATAGAACCTTTTAGATGTAATTAAATGAATTTATTCAACTTAGTGATATATTAGTATTATTTTTTATTTAATTATTTAATGGGGATATGATTTTTGGTTACCAATGTGGTAAGGATGTTACGGTACAATCTCACCACTTATTAGGATTGTTTATGATTAAGTTCCCAATATTGATAAATATAGATATAAATCTCAATAATTATCATGAATTTTATTCTAAAATTTTTATTCATTATATCTTCTGTAATGGTAATATTTTCCCACTATTTTAATGTAATATTTTTAAGAAGTTGTTTTTTCCTAATCTAAATTTATTTCTCTCGTCGAATGGAAATATATTTTCTATAAAAACCATGTTTTTGAAAAACTGTTTTCAAATTTTTTTTATTACTTGATAATGATTTTTAGAAGATATATTTACCAATATTTTAATTTTATAATTTTTTGAATGGAATATTCTTGTTATTTTCCAAAACAATGCCTTTTTTCCTTTTACCACAAATGGAGAAGGAACATTTTTTTAATTTATACGACATGAAATAAATTTTATGATGACAAGAATATTAATTTCATTATGGTTTCCTTTATATTTTTTCAATTTTATTTTAAAAGATTTTTTTCTTAATTATTTAATGTTTTAAAAATAATTTCAAAAAGTTGAAAGTATATTTTTCTCAAGAAATTTTTTAAATGATATTTCAAAATTATTTTTCATCTAATTTGAAATATATTGGTGTTGAATATTCTATACTATGTTTTGATCCATGAATAACATTCATATTATTTCTATGAATGGTTTATGTTTTGATGGATTGATGTTTATGAAACATGTCTCTCTTCCACATGTTATACCATAATAAAACTATTATAAAACCTGCTTATTTTAGAGAGGTATACTTTGATGAAATGATTATGAAACCAACTATTTTTCCATATGTTATCATATGATGTTATGTTTATTAATTCCATTTCCTTTTTTGGGTTATGATATTATTAAATGTTTATGACCTTATGACACACATTTGAATGATTTTATTATGTGATGGGTGGCACTTATAAGTATTTCTAGTTCATTTGGTAATGATTTACATCTCAAGAGATAGAAAGTTATAGAATGAGGAATGAACTAATTCAGTAATACAAGGATGGAATGGGGATTGAACTTGGTGAAGTATTGGAAATTTTCCATAATGATGGTCTTGTAAGTGATCCCTAACTACTATGGAAATGATTTTCTATGATTATGTGTATACCAAAAATTTGAAGTCTTATGTTATCATGGATCATGTTCTTTGAATCCATTAGGACTCAGATATTATAATATATGAATCATAATTCCATGAATCGTGATTATGATATTTGATATGTATGTATCAGTTTTAAATGTTATGCTCATGTCCACATACCTATAAGTTTATGTTATGCTAATGTGTCTCCAAGGTTTTCCCTTATCGAGCATCTGACCTCAATCTTTATAATGTTTCCTTTCTCTAGGTTATGATCATAATTATTATATATGATATCTCTAAGAATGGTAATATTTATGATGAAAATATTTGAAGATTATGTAACCCACATATGGACTAGTGTTTATGTTTCCATGATTCGTGGGGAACTAAAATATTACGATTCTCTAGATTGAATTTATGTAATAAAATAAATATTCTATAAAAATGATGTAATATCTATTTATTAAAATACTGGGTAATTATAGTTGGTATAATAAAAATGTTTTAATTATCCTTTGTAATCTTTTCTGAGAAAAACTTGTTGACATCCCGAATAACATGTCTAAAAATAATTCTAAAGATGAGCAAATTTATAAGAAAATGTCCATGAATTTTGTTAAAGGATAGAGTGAGTGGTTACCTATACGAACATTCGTTTCAATATACTATAAGTTCATGTGGTTTTGACAGATATGAAACTAGGGGAAAAACCTTAAAAACATTGTATTGAGATATACTCGATTGGGAACTGGTGCACAATAATTGGTTTTATTTAACACACAGTTTGACCGTCATAAGAGATATATTTTCGAAATTAACAAAATATTTATAAACCATCCAGATGGATTTAAATAGAAGATGTTAATGAATAACCCTAAGACAATCAAAAGGTTCAATAAATTAATGAGGTTTTCATAATTTAGACATCCTATATATAATTTCCACAATTATGTGGTTACCCATTATGATAATTGTTTTTATGATATTCTTTTTTATTTTAGTCAATGGATTAAACGCTAAGGATCCACATTAATGATGAAGGTGAAGGTCAATGAAATGGTTTCCCCTTTGAATCCAAATGTTTTGCGAGTTTGAATGAAAATTCTTATTGCTATACTCAAAAAAAATCTCAAGCTAGGAATCATGTAGACTGCCAAATGAAAAAAGGAGGGAAAAACATTATGTTGAGTCTTTCCTAGAGAAACACCCACTTTTATTTTGTAGGAATCTAATATACTAGTTATTGAATAGTGGATCAGTACTGCTGAAAAGTAATTTTCTATTATTTACATTTCAGAACATGAAAAAGTCATTTTGGTTGTCAAATGTTTGGAAGGTAAATAAGATCAATGTTGGAAACTTGTAAAGAATACTAGGAAACAATATGAAATGGACTCCATGGATTTAGATGTGTTCAAGAAATTATTAATAAATAAGTTAATTCCTTGCATTATTTTTATGAAGATAGAGAAAGAGTTCCCCAATCAAAGGAAAATGGATGGAAAATCTATTTGTACATACAACACTAATTTGACAATAATTTCAAGTTAAACTTTTGGTATTGTCATTGAACTTGAATGTAAGGTTTTTCGATTATTTTGTGGATTAAAAACAAGTCTCTAAAGGGTGTTAGACATTAGAGGAATTAATAACAATGAAGAGATTCATAGATTTGAAATAAAGGTGGAAATGTTGTTTAGAATTATGTGTTGATATCATGGTTTAAAGAAGAAGAGGAAGATGAATTGTAATAAAAAATATTAGAAACATAGAGAGAAAAGGTTGATATTTCCTTTATAATCAAGATGTGTATAGAGGCATATAAGAAATTTAATTTGGGGTACTAGTAAATATTTTATGTTCAAAATGGTAGGTTGTCAGGTAATTGATTACCAATGTGACGGAAAGAAGTTAGATGAAAATGAATATAGATATAATGATACAAATAATTCACCTCCCAAACTACAATGCTTCAAGTGTCCCGAGAATTGTAATTATGCTAGCCAGTACTCAAACATGAGGGTTATTGATGTTGATCAATGTGAGAATCTTCTTAATATGAGGCACAATGATAAATATCATGCAATCAATATTTCTGATAAGATGTGTGATAATTATGCGGTGAAAGGTACACATACCATCAACTCTGGTACTACTAATGTGTTATTTGACTATGGATATACCCATTATTTCCTATCTAAATAATTTACTAAGGGTTTAAAGATTTTACCAAAATGATTATATTTTTAATTAGTAAGGAAACCCCCAAAAGGTATGATTATCACATAACAAGTCTATGATTCTTCTCTATTTGATTATGGTGGGAATGTGATTCATGTATATATTATCATTATTCTAATGGTAAAAGTTAATTTCATCTTAGGAATGAATTTTCTTTTTCCACATAATGGCCAAATCCAATTTCATAGAAGATAAGTTACATTTGATATTAAAACATCCCCCATGACAATCTATCAATGTGATTATATGTATGAAACTTTGATGGAGATCGCATCCATTTTATGGGTCATAATTCCCATTCAGATGTGGTGCTTTCTCAAATGTTTGGGGATAAACATGACCTCGATAAAAATCCTATTATTGGGGAATTTTTAATGACTTTACAGAAGAGTTTCATATCCTTCCATGAAAACATGAAGTTGAGCTCTCACTAGAACTCATACGTGGTGCCACACCAATTTCATTGAATCCATATATTTTGGCCTTTATTGAGTTCAAGGAATTAAATAATAAATTCTAGGAAAATATTGATAAGTTATTCATTATACCAAATGTTTCATGGTGGGGTGCACCTGTTATTTTTTGTGAAAAATCAATATGGATCCATGTGAATAATCATGGATTACTAAGAGATGAACAAGATCACAATTTAGAACAAGTATCATCTTCCCCTTATTTATGACCTGTTTGATTAACTATGTGGAGCTAAATTCTATTCAATGATTGATCGTCATTATGCATATCACTAACTAAGGGTCAAGAAAGAGGTTATACCCAAGAGAAAATTTCATACAAGTTATAAACACAATAAAAATATAGTGATGCCTTTGGTCTTAATAATTCACATACTATATTTACATAATTAATTAATAGAGTCTTTAGAGATTACTTTGATCAATTTTTGGTAATATTTATACAGGATAATATTATTTATTCAAATGGAATAATAGAGAGTACAGACCACTTTATAATATTACGAAAGGCCCTAAAGAAGTAGAAATTATTTGAATAATTTAAAAAGTGTGAATTTTGGATATAAAAGGATTCATTTTTTAGTAAACTAATCTAAAGAGTGGGAATATCTGTTGATCCATCAAGGATGGGGTCTATTTAATGTTGGCTCAGGAACAACCATGGGGACTAAGATCTATTTTTTTCTGGGTTTAACATAATATTCTAAATGGTTTATGGGGAATTTAATATGAATATCTAATACTCTAACCTAGTATACATGGATGGTTTCCATGATTCTCTGGATATATGAATGGCAGGAAAATTTCATGGAACTGAAGAGATTGTTAGTTAGTGGACATGTTCTTACATTAAAATATAGTGGAAAAGAGTTTTTAATATATAGGGAAACATACAATAAGGGATTCTTATGTGTTCTTATACATTATTACATGGATATATCTCATTCATCATGACAAATTAACTATTCATGAGAAAAAATCACCAACTCATGATTTAGAGTTTTCTGTAGTAAAATTTTCATTAAAAATATAGAGGAATTATCGTTATGAAGAAAATAAAAATTTATCTAACCATATATATGGATATTAAATGAATGAAGTATATATTCACATAGATGGGGTTGAAGATGTTCCAGAGAAAATGGTTAGAGGTGATGCAAAATTATTATTGCTCAATACATTAACACCCATGGAAAGAAAACAATTTATGATATGTTTTATGTCAAAAAGATCATGCTAGGTTATTCATGATAGAGATAAAAAGGATCCAATATTTATGGAATTGCAAAATAAGTATCTAGAAATACATATGGAAGGGTAAAAATACATTCTTTCTCAATTTAATGTTCCACCATCTATCCAAGTGAAGTTAAAGAGGTGTGGAAGGAATATTTTGAGAAGTAAAAGAATGCGAGAAATGTTCTTCAGTTTCACGTTGATCATTATGAAATGATAAGATTCAAGAACAATGTATAAATTCCATATATATCATACATCAAAAAAGATTTATTAGTGAAATATCATATTTCTTAATTCAATATTCATCCTAGAAGTACAGATATATATATATATATATTAATGAATTCTTCTAGTGGGATTGAATGAAGAGTGATATAACATAGTTTATATCTTGGGGCATTGTATGTCAATATTTTTTTATTAAAGGACAAAAGTGTTAGGGTACGTTGTATCCATTACCCATTCCAGAATGGAAATGGGAGAATATCACTATAGATTTTGTCATTAGAATCCCCAAACCTCTAAATTCAATAATTATATGTGTATGGTAACTGATATCCTCACTGAGTCGTCACTTTTAATCTCTATTATAAAATACTTACCCTAATACTAGCATGCTTGGATGTACATTAAACAACTATGAGGTTGAATAAATAACCAGATTCTGTTTTATTTGATCAGGATTAGAGGTTTAGATTAGTGATTTGGAGAAGTATTCAGTAAGCCTTTGATATAGAATTGAGTTTCATCACTATATATCATACATTGACAGATGAATAGTCTGAAAGAAATGTTTAAACCCTAGAGGAAATATAGATATCAAGTTCTTATGATTTAAATGGTGGTTGGGTTCAATACCTTCTTCCAGTTGAGTTTTCTTAAAATAATAGATTTCATTCAATCATCGACATTACTATGTATGAAGAAATCTATAGAAATATAGGTATATCTCCATTGTGGTGGAATGAAGTATGAGTAAGAAAGGTATACGGACCTAAGATATGGAAAGAACACTTCTAAAACATGGCCTTTTATCAGCGCTAAAAGCCGAAATTAACAATGCTAGAAAATCCTTGTTAATGCTGGCATAGATAAAGGGAGGTCCCCTTTATCAGCACTCCAAAAATCACTGATAAAGGTGACCATTATCAGTGCTAAAAAATAGATGATAAAGGACGCCCTTTATCAGCCCTTTTTATAGTACTGATAAAGGTGGAGTTTATCAGTGCTTTTTGGATGGCTGATAAAGGGTACCCCCTTTATCTACACTAACATCAACAATGCTTTTATATCACTGATAAAGGGGTGACTTTATCAGCACTATTGTGATCACTGATAATAGGGCCCTTTATCAGCACTCTTTTAGTGCTCTTAAAGGTGTGCTTTATCAGCACTCAAAATAGTGCTGATAAAGGCCCCTTCCACTATACCTGCACAACCAGAACCTGCACACCTACACACCTGCACAAACCATCACATGTACACTTGACCAAAATATCACCTGTACACCTGCACAAAATAGCACCCGCACACAATATTTTGACAAACAATTCTATAAACATTTACTTAACATCATGAATACAAAAAACACACACTTCTATATACATTTCAAACAATTTTTTACATGGTTACAATTAGAATTATCCAAGAATATTTATAAACATTAATGTTTCATCCTTTGATATCCGTGATCCTCCCTCAAAAATTGTCGTCCACGGTATTTATTGATAAACAAAGCATCCGAACTCAAGGAAAAAAATTAACATGTATAAGAAAAAAAACATTTACGTTATTAACACAATAATGAAATAAAATAAAACATTAATATGAAAGAATACATTAATATAGAAATGTGAAACTAAAATATGGAAATTATGAACTGAAATGTTTTCATTATGATTACAATGAAAGGGAATAATTTAGATTCAATATGTTTTTTGGATGATTTATCTCATTTAATAAATACTAATTCATTATCTAATGAAAATCTCTACCGAACACACCATGTGTTGGATTGAGGTGCTGTTATTTTGTACACGTCAAAAAATTACTCATAGATTGTTGTACTAAAGTATCAAAACAATCATAACCTGTTTGATTGGTTTGTCGTATGTCACTTGTGTTGTTTTCTAAAGTTTATGTCAATTTAAAACTGATATCAGACACTTTTATCCATACCAGTCACATCATGCGTCAGATTGAGGTGCTTTAGATTCATACACATCACAAATGACTCATGGATCATTGTCCTAAATTATGAAAATAATCTGAATGTGTTTGATCGGTTTTCAGTTATGTCACTTGTGTTGTTTTCTAATGTTAATGTCAATTTGAAACTGATATCAGTCACATTTATCCATAACAGTCACACCGTGCGTCGGATTGAGGTGTGGTCAATTTTTACACCTCAACAATGAATCATGGATAGTTTTCCTAAAGTATCAAAACAATCCGAACATGTTTTCTCTGATTTTTGTATATCACTTGTGTTGTTTTCTAAAGTTATTTTCAATTTCAAACTGATATCAGACACTTTTAGCCATACTAGTCACACTGTACATCGGATTGAGGTACGGTCAATTCTTACATGTCACAAATGACTCATGGATCATTTTCCTAAAGTATCAAAACAATCTGAATGTGTTTTCTTGGTATTCCGTATGTCAGTAATGTTGTTTTCTAAAGATAATGTCAATTTGAAACTGATATCAGACACTTTTAGCCATATTGGTCACACCGTGCGTTGGATTGAGGTGCGGTCAATTCATACACGTCACAAATGACTCATGTATCGTTTTACTAAAGTATCAAAACAATCTGAACATGTTTTCTCAGTATTCTGTATGCCAGTACTGTTGTTTTCTAAAGTTTATGTAAATTTGAAACTTATATCAGACACTATTAGCCATAACGGTCACACCGTGCGTCGGATTGAGGTGAGGTTGATTTGTACACGTCAAAAATGACTCATGGATCATTATCCTAAAGTATCTAACCAATCCTAATGTGTTTGGTCAGTTTTCCATATGTCACTTTTGTTGTTTTCAAAAGTTTGTGTCAATTTGAAACTAATATCAGACACTTTTAGCCATACCAGTCACACCATGTGTCAGATTGAAGTGCAGTTGATTCATAAACGTCAAAAATGCCTCATGGATCATTTTAATAAAGTATAAAAACAATAAGAATGTGTTTTTTTTGTTTTCCATATGTCACTTGTGTTGTTTTCTATAGTTTATGTCAATTTCAAACTGATATCAGACACTTTTAGCCATAACAGTCACATTGTGCATCAGATTGAGGTGCGGTTGATTCGAACATGTCAAAAATGCCTCATAGATCATTGTCCTAAAGTATCAAAACATTATGAACGTGTTTGCATGGTTTTCCATATGTCACTTGTGTTGTTTTCTAAAATTAATGTCAATTTGAAACTGATATCAGTCACTTTTTTCCATACCGGTCACACCGTGCATCGGATTGAGGTGCGATCGATTCATACTACTCAAAAAATGACTCATGGTTCATTTTCCTTTAGTATCAAAACAATATGAATGCTTTTTTATGGTTTTTTGTATGTCACATGAGTTTCTTTCTATAGTTAATGTCAATTTCAAACTGATATCCAATTATTTTACCTATACAAGTCACACCGTGTGTCATATTGAGGTGCGCTTGATTTGTACACATCAAAAATGACTCATGGATTGTTTTCCTAAAGTATCAAAACAATTCGAATGCATTTTATCAGTATTTTGTATGTTAGTAGTGTTGTTTTCTAATGTTAATGTCAATTTGAAACTGATATCAGACACTTTTAGCCATACTGGTCACACCATACATCAGATTGAGGTGCAGTCGATTCGTACACATCACAAATGACTAATGGATCATTTTACTAAAGTATCAAAACAATCCAAATGCATTTTCTCAGTATTCCATATGCCAGTAGTGTTGTTTTCTAATATTTATGTCAATTTGAAAGAGATATCAGACACTTTTAGCCATACCAGTCACACTATACATTGGATTGAGGTGCAATTGATTCGTACATGTCAGAAATGACCTATGGATCCTTTTTCTAAATTATCAAAACAATCTGAATGTGTTTGCTCAGTTTTCTATATGTCACTAGTGTTGTTTTCAAAAGATTATATCAATTTGAAACTGATATCAGACACTTTTAGCCGTACCGGTCCCACCGTGCATCAGATTGATGTGCGGTTGATTTTTACACCTCAAAAATGACTCATGGATCATTTTCATAAAGTATTAAAACAATCCTACCACGTATGCTCGGTTTTCTGTATGTCACTTGTGTTGTTTTCTAAAGTTAATGTCAATTTGAAACTGATATTAGACACTATTAGCCATACCGGTTACACCGTGCATCAGATTGAGGTGTGGTAAATTTTTAAACCTCACAAATGTCTCATGGATGGTTTTCCAATAATATAAAAACAATCTAAACGTGTTTTCGTGGTTTTTCGTATGTTACTTGTGTTGTTTTCTAAAGTTAATGTCAATTTCAAACTGATATCAGACAATTTTAGCCATACCTATCACACCATGTTTCGGATTATGGTATGGTTGATTTATACATGCCACAAATGACTCATGGATCATTTTCCTAAAGTATCAAAACAATATGGACACGTTATCTTGGTATTATGTATGTCAGTAGTGTTGTTTTCTAAAGTTAATGTCAATTTCAAACTGTTATCAGTCACTTTTAGCCATATCTATTACACCATTTATTAGATTGATGTGTGGTCAATTCATACACATCAAAAATGACTCATAGATTGTTTTCCTAAAGTATCAAAACAACCCAAATGTGTTTTCTCGGTTTTCTATATGTCAATATTTTTTTTTCTAAATTTTATGTCAATTTGAAACTGATATCAGATACTTTTAGCCATACCGGTCACACCGTGCGTCGAATTGAAGTGTGGTCAATTTGTAAACATCAAAAATGAATCATGGATCATTTTACTAATATATAAAAGCAATCTGAATGTGTTTTCATGGTTTTTCGTATGTCACTTGTGTTGTTTTCTAAAGATAATGTCAATTTTTAACTGATATCAGACACTTTAAGCCATATCAGTCACACCGTGCATCAGATTGAGGTTATTTTGATTCTTACATGTCACAAATGACTCATGGATCATTTTCCTAAAGTATCAAAACAATACAAACGTGTTTTCTTGATCTTCCGTATCTCACTTGTGATGTTTTCTAAAGATAATGTCAATTTGAAACTGATATCATACACCTTTTGCCATACTGGTTACACCGTGCATCTTATTGAGGTGAGGATGATTCGTAAACCTAGAAAATGACTCATGGATCATTTTTTTAATGTATCAAAACAATCTAAAAGCATTTTATTAGTTTTTCATATGTCACTTATGTTGGTTTCTAATGTTAATGTCAATTTCAAACTGATATCAGGCACTTTTAATAATACCGGTCACACCATGCATCAGATTGAGGTGTGGTTTATTTGTACACAACAAAAATGACTCATGGACCATTTATTAATGTATAAAAACAATCCTAAAGAATTTTCTCAGTATTCCATTTGCCAGTAGTGTTGTTTTCTAAAGTTATTGGCAATTTTAAACTAATATCAGACACTTTTAGCCATATTGGTCACAATGTGCGTCATATTGAGGTTCCGTCAATTCTTACATGTCACAAATGACTCATGAAATGTTTTCCTAAAGTATGGAAACAATACGAATGCATTTTATCAGTATTCCATATGTCAGTAGTGTTGTTTTCTAATGTTTATGTCAAATTGAAACTGATATCAGACACTTTTAGCAATACTGGTAACACTATGCGTCGGATTGTGGTGTGGTTGATTCTTACACATCAAAAATGACTCATGGGTAATTTTAATAATATATCAAAATAATAAAAATGCTTTTGCTCAGTTTTTCTTATGTCACTTGTGTCGTTTTCTAAAGTTTATGTAAATTTGAAACTGATATCAGACACTTTTAGCCATACCGGTCACACTATGCGTCATATTGAGGTGTTGTTGATTCATACATCTCCCAAATGACTCATGGATTGTTTTCCTAAAGTATCAAAACTATCTGAACATGTTTTCGTGGTTTTTCGTATGTCAATTGTGTTGTTTTCTAATGTTAATGTCAATTTCAAACTGATGTCAGACAATTTTATCCATACTGGTCACACCGTGCATCAGATTGAGGTGCAGTCAATTCTTAAACCTCAAAAATGACTCAAAGATCATTTTCCTAAAGTATTTAAACAATTTTAATGTGTTTTCTCAGTTTTTCGTATGTCACTTGTGTAGTTTTCTAATGTTAATGTCAATTTCAAACTGATATCAGACACTTTTAGCCATACCGGTCACACTGTACATCGTATTGAGTTACGGTTTATTCATACACGTCACAAATGACTCATTGATCATTTTCTAAAAGAATAAAAACAATCTGAAAATGTTTTCTTGGTATTCTGTGTTCCAGTAGTGTTGTTTTCTAATGTTAATGTCAATTTCAAACTGATATCATACACTTTTAGACATAGCGCTCACACCGTGCATCAGATTGAGGTGAGGTCGATTCGTAAACGTCGAAAATGACTCATGGATCATTTTCCTAAAGTATCAAAACAATCTGAATGCGTTTTCTTTGTTTTACTAATGTCAGTAGTGTTGTTTTCTAATATTTATGTCAATTTGAAACTGATATCAGGGTCTTTTATCCATATCGGTCACACCGTGTGTCAGATTGAGATGTAGTCAATTAGTACACCTCAGAAGTGACTCATGGTTCGTTGCCTTAATGTATAAAAACAATCTGAATGCGTTTTCTCAGTTTTCTGTATGTCACTTTTGTGGTTCTCTAAAGTTAATGTCATTTTCTAATTGATATCAGACACTTTTAGCAATATCGATCCCACCGTACATCAGATTGATTTGCAGTTGATTCGTAAACATAAAAAATGTCACATGAATTATTTTCCTATTGTATTAAAACAATTCTAACTCATTTTCTCGGTATTCCATATGTCACTAGTGTTGTTTTCTAAAGTTTATGTAAATTTGAAACTGAGATCAGAGACTTTTAGCCATATTGATCACACTGTGCATCAGATTGAGGTGTGTTTGATTCGTACACGTCACAAATGACTCATGGATAGTTTTCCTAAATTATCAAAACAATCCAAACTCGTTTTCTCTTTTTTCCGATGTCACATGTGTTGTTTTCTAATGTTAATGTTAATTTGAAACTGATATCAGATACTTTTAGCTATACAGGTCACAACGTGAGTCGGATTAAAGTGAGGTTGATTAGTACACCTCACAAATGACTCACGAATCATTTTCCTAATGTATCAAAACAATTCGAACACATTTTCTCAGTTTTGTTATGTCACTTGTGTTGTTTCTAATGTTAATGGCAATTTCAAACTGATATCAGACACTTTTAGCCATACCGGTCACAACGTGCATCGGATAGAGGTGTGGTTGATTCGTACACATCACAAATTACTCATGGACCATTGTACGAAAGTATAAAAACAATATGAATGTGTTTAATCAGTATTATGTATATCAGTAGTGTTGTATTCTAAAGTTAATGTCAATTTCAATTTGATATCAGATACTTTTATCCATACTGGTCACATTGTGCGTTGTATTGAGGTGTGGTTAATTCGTACACGTCACAAATGACTCATGTATCGTTGTCCTAAAGTATCAAAATAATCTGAACGCGTTTTCTCAGTTTTCCATATGTCATAAGTTCATAAGAGTCTCTCATTAAGTTATTCTTTATAAGAAACTAAAATCATTTCTAAATCCATTTTTCATAATCTAAGAATATGAAACATAAGAAAGGGTGATCATAGATGCTCAATAAGTGTAAACAATGAGATATCAATGATCATATAAAGATAACATAAGTAGTAGGAATTCACCTGCATTGTCCTATTTGTTTACATTCTTCCATCAGGTATGTTGTCCATTCGTTTCTAAACACATCTATATAATCATCTGAATAATAGTTTTTGCGACATTAATAGTAGTAGAAAAAAAATTTAAATACACAAAGTATTAATAAATATTTAAATGAACTAGTAATTTTTTTCAAAATACCTCTTCATGGATACTAGTTTGTTCATGAAATATTATCTCTTTCATAAATTTACAAACATAATAACTACATTCCATTCCATTTGTTTGTTTTGGGCACTGCAGAAACATCAAGAAAAATAATTAATCTGTTTTGATATGTATTTGGATAGTGTGATATAATTATATATACCCTGATACTTGTCCATTTGTAGATCTCGTGTGCCTTGTCGTCTATAGACGCTGGATTCATTCCAGCCTTTTGATGATATTCATACACCCCCTTCCATAATATAATCCTCATTAAAAGATAATATAAATTATATAACTAGATATTTAGTTATAAAATGTTGAATCTAGTGTATTACAAATTGACAATCACCATTATGTGTGGTCGGATTGTTGGATATCCATGCAGTGAATCCAGAAAATAAATCTTTGGAGTATCCAAATTGACTGCAATGAGCATCCAATGCTGCCTAAAAACACTAAAAGGAATAAGTAATGATAGAAATGAAAATATAATTGATATTATTAAAATATAGAGTTTTACCCCTGAAACATTGGTATTAAAAAGAGCATGTCAGTGGTAATTTTGCATTGAAATGTTCTGAGCATGTAAGACATTAATTCAGCCTGGAAACCGGAATCAATTTTTTTTGTAGACATGGTGTGAGGATTAATGAGTCCAAAATTATATTCATGGGGAAATCCCTTCAATAGTTTTTCATATATACCCCTGCGAAAAATATAAAATGTATATTACCATAATTATTATAGTATATCAGCTTCTGTAAAATCGAATCATGAAAACATGCTCATGTATAAATTTATAACTGAGGAACCTATCCAGTCGTATGTGATGATTTTAGCTACAACGTTAGCACTAACAAAATCTAATGGTTTCTCTCTGTATGAATCTTTTTCATAGAAAAATGTGTGATTACTGCCGCCTTCCATTTTCATATCCACATGATATTGTAATGATATTAAATGGTGATATATAATAGGCGGGGTAAAGGTGCCCTTAGTAGATCATTTTGATCGGTTGGTTGATCCCTTTGAGCCATTATTTCATTTTACCTCCTTCCTTTTTTCCTTCTGTAATAAAATTCATTGCTTCAAACCTTTTCTAATTAAATGTTTAATTTTCTGCTTGAAAAATGAATTTGAAATGAATACCTCATGGTCGACATGTTTTTTACAAGATTCGACGGCCATGCAATGAATGTTCCGACTTCTTTTTCCATCGTATGAATGTCGGCATCATCATTTGGAATGGGAAGCTCAGTGCTCGGCTCATGAGCTATGTTAATCAACAATTTGACATGACCAGTTGGATGTGGTCTGGACTGTATCTTGTCATTCTACATATTGAACACCATAGCCCTTGCAACAAGGCGATTGGTGGGAGTTGACAGATATAAATCGCAGTCATTTTCACCCTATAGAATATCATTACAAGAAAGGTATCAGTGTCTATGTGATTAAAATTTTACATAAACAAATACTAGAACATTGATTACCTCGATTAAGTTAGGTCTTTGAGGGGAATGGCTCACCTCAAAGATGGTGGGTGGGGGGGGGTTGTTCATGAGTTGTTTCTTCTCTTCGCCTCTCCCCCATCAATGTTTCTAGAAAATCTCCCTGACTTTCGAATTTATCTTCAAGGGTATCTAGTCTATATCTCATCATTTTCATTTATTTAAATTGTTCCTCCTCTTTTTTTTTCTGAAAATATGTCCGGGGTGTCACCTAAAAACCCACTCCTATGATGCGGCCATACTATTATGGCTGTTTCAAGGCTGCTAAAATATGTTCGCATCTGGTGTGGGTGTTGTTGATTTCTGTGACTTTGTCAAATTGAAAATATGGGAAAATATATAATCATCTTTATGTAATAGTGATTTATAGGAAAACAAATCTATATTATTTCATTATTACAAATGTTTTCCACACTTTTTGTGTGTTTTCATCTACTTGTTTCCCGTCTTTATTAACACGAGCCTCCTTCCATAGCATATGGCGTGAGATGGAAGTGGCTTGGGATTTTGATTCATCAATCTTCATATAAATAGAGAAACCCTGTAATAGTGTTGTTTTATGTCATATAAAAGTAATACAATACTTTCAAAATACATACCAATTGTTTTTCAATTGAAGCATACCCCAGACTTTCTTTACGGTAGGAGTACGCTGGTTTTTCTGCCCGTTCATTATTTTCAGCACTCAGTTGCTATTTCATAAATAAAAAACTGTCAATAAAAGTGATGAATACACGAAACGTTAAACAATGTGTTACCAAACACAATGTACCTGAAAACTCTACTTCGCACGATGGTTGCAAAAGGCATCCCACGCTACTTGAGATATAAAGTGTGCATAAATAAGAGGTGTGTGCGGCTTGATTTTCCCTTCAGCATCTTTCAGATGACATTTCGTTAAAATGGTGTGAAACCCTCTATTAACCCTTTCTACCAGTCTTAATACATATTCTTTGTGAGATAAATTGACTATAAATGCACTCTGTAAGATATGATTTAGAGTTAGTCACTATTTCAGTATTTTATTTTATTTTATTTTAATAAATTAAGTAAATGATACCATAATGTTGTCATAATCACTTCCCACATTAATGTCTACCTCCTGCTAACAACATGGTGCCATAACTCTATATCAATCGGCAAACATTGACAACTGATGATTACAATGTAACTAATAAACATGGATTTATTGGGGTTTAAATGTTGGCCTCGCTTATTCCATCCCACCACATATTTGATGCCTTCTGCTTTTGCCTTAAGGATTTTGGCTAAAACATTCAAACTACAGCGCACTGGTTTTTTTGTTCCGCCTGGGTTTTCTTGCCTACCATTTCCTCAATTTCTACATCAACATTATCTTCCTCTGAAACGCTAGCATCAGCACTGGGACCAACAATAATAGGTTGAGAATCTTGTTATACCTCAGTAGTGGGAACAAGAGCAACAGGTTGAGAAACCTGTTGTACCTCAACAGTGGGACCAGCTGCAACAGGTTGAGAAACCTATTGTACCTCAGAAGTGGGACCAGCTGCAACAGATTGAGAAACCTATTGTGTCTCGGGATTGGGTGCATCAGCAGGTGCCAAAGTCATTATCTACAGAAGTGGTTTAACATTTAATTTAGATCACATAAAACCAGCAGCGAACATATAATAACATAACGTAACAAAATCTATATTACAATAAAAAAAATAACCTGATTATTGAACTCTCTTTTTTTATGTCTGATGGGATTTGACCCCTCTATCGACTATATATATCCCTTCATTGTGGTCTCCTCTGACATACAAAACGTCATCTACAATGGGACCACTATGAAATGATTGTGATGTCCTAATTAAAGGTTCATCCTCTATTGAATTTTCATCTTACCCTTCAGTTGTATTGGATGATAACTGAAAAATGACCAGTTTTTGTTTGCGGGATATGGAACATAAAATACTTGCACAACCTATGATTCCATTATAAACAGTTCATCTTTCTCCCCTTCCTTAATGAAATCAACTTTCATGAATCCCAATTTTATCTATTTTAACAGCACTCCTATTATCAAACCACTTTCATTGAAAAATCAGAACATGGAATTCCGTATAATCCAACTCCCATATTTGTTTGATGATGCCAAAGTATGACATATTCGCATAAATTAGATTTCTGTCCTTAGCACCAGAAACATGCATCGTTTTATCCACAAGTGTAACCCCACTATTCTGCATGGTAATGTCTTTATCATGTTCATTAGTATAAAATGTATATCCATTAACTACATAAGCATTGTAAAATAATACATACACACTTTTTCCTATGGTAAGCCATCGAAGTCGGTTTGAAATTGACTCTGGATTTTCATCTAGCTTCTAAGAAATATGGTCTTGAAACCATCCTATAAACTATGGATTATGTGTATCTGATATCTATTTTTCATCCCTCGATGGATTCAAATTCCTAAGAATTTCTTTTTGGGTTTCAACATATGGGTCAACGTCAAAATTGTTATGCAAAACATAATGGTGGGCCTACTCCTAATCTGTAATATTGATTGTGACAACCTGTCTTCTAGAAATTCCTTCACCCTCAAGCCACCTAGTGTGATGATATTCCAGTAGGCCAATGAATTCCACACCAGATAGGTATTCGGTATAGAATTCAATAGCTTCCTCAACAATATATCACTCCGCAATACAACCCTATAGTCGACTTATATTTTTGACATACCCTTTCAAAATCTTCATATATCATTCAATGGGGTACATCCATCTGTAATGTAAAGGACCACATAGTTAAATCTCTCTCACCAAGTGGACCATCAAATGAATCATCATATCAAAAAATTAAGGTGGGAAGAAAATTTCTAATTCACATAATATAACGGAAATTTCTCTTTCAATAGTTGGAAAATACGCCGGGTCTATGACTTTGCTGCATATAGATTTGAAGAAGAAACATAGTTTCGTTAATGTATGGCGGACATTCTTGGAAAAAATGAAACATAAAGAAATTGAAATGATATCTTGCTTTAAAACATGGAAGTCATGTGAATTCAGACCTTTTAACTTCAAATCGCTCGTTGACACGAGGTTCCAGATTTTTGATGAATACCCCTCTGGATCCTTTACATCATTCAAGAAGGTGATTAACTGATATCTCTCCTGCCTGGAAAGAGTGTAAGAAGCTAGAGGAAGAAATATTCATTTTTCACCCTTCCCTAGTGCCAACTCTTCTCGTATTTTCATATCAACCATGTCCAACCTATACTTAATTCCATCATTTGTTTTGCCAAGTGTATTTAGCAACGTGCCAATGAAACTATCAAATACATTTTTTTCTACTTGCATAACATCAAAAAAATATTCGACATACAGACAATTCCAGTATTTTAATTCAAGAAAAAATATCTCTTTTTCCATCCAATTTTTGTAATGTTTTTCGAAGTTGGTTAACCAAAAGTAGTGTCCACATTTTTAACTTTCTCAAACAATTGATATCTTGTGAGTGGAGATAGTGTTGTATGTTCTTCTGAACATCCATCGAATGATGTCTTCCAAGATCGATACTTATGTCATCAGGGTATAAATCTGTGATGTCCTAGAAACGTGGTTTTCAATGAATGTTTCGACCTAATTGATTGTGTACCTTGTTCGAAAACGAGACACCCTTGAGTTCTTTTAATGCTATATCCTGAAAAAATTTATATAAGTAGGGAATTCATTTATCGTTATGTACCACAAGTCTCTCAAAGTGAAATCTTCCATTTTGTAAAAATCATACAATGTAACACCTAAATCCCACAATAATATCATATTTTTGATCAATGGAGATAAATAAACATCAATATCATTACTCATTTGTTTTGGTCCTGATATAAGAATAGATAACATATGTATTTTCATTTCATTCATAACCACGATGGTAAGTTATAATTTACCAACAAAACTGACCATGTACTGTGACAGTTACTTTGAAAACCAAAAGGATTCACTCTATATGTAGATAACGAAAGATGAAGGTTTCTCGACTCGTTTCCAAATTCAGGGTACTCATGATCAATTATCTTCCACTGAGGAGAGTCTATCGGGTGACGTAGTATCCCATCTATAATTCTTGTATCTGCATGCACTGTCAATTGTCCTACAGTCTCCTCAATTCCCTATAAGCGCCTAAACCTTTGAATGATTGGAAAGTACCATACAACTTTAGTAGGACTAGATTCATCTTTCTTGTTTCGAGAAGCACCACACTTTGGGAATTCTTTAAGTGATTTGTGGTCCTTACGAAATAGTATAAAATAATTCAAGCAGGCTTGTATTCATTCAGTGATCATACCCATCGATCATAGCATTCGTTTTGAATCGTATGTTCGGATTGGGAGCTCATTATCTTCTAGGATCATGTCATTTAAGAGAGCAAGTAGTTCTGTAAAACTGGTGTCACTCCACCCATTGGTCTGCTTTAAAATTATACAGCTTTAGTATAGCTGACAGTGCTGTATTTTTAGTGCAACCAGCATAATATGGTGTCTTTGCACAACTTTTTAACTTCTCAAACAATTTTCCGCAATCATGAAGTTCATATTCGAAAGTCCTTGTCATTTTCTCAATATGATCTTCATCATCATTCACATCTGTAATCACATCCTCCATAAAATGATCTCTATTGTTCATACTTGTAATCATATAAGATGATCTATAAAACGCAGTGTTATCCCAGCCACTACCTACATTCATTGTTTCCTCATGTTTATTCCGACACGTATAAATCTGATCTATTCCGTGACAGATCAAGTGTTCTTCCAACTCCTCTAGACTAATTTGTTTTCAATAAAAACAGCATAAATATAGACAAAGGATTTGAGAAGGTTCATGTGAATGATATTTTTCTAACTTGATAAACTCTTTCACGCCTTCTTCATACTCTTTTGTCAACTGATTGGAATTCATCCATTCTTTATATATATTCCTCCTATTTGAAATAAAATAGATGCGTATATTGGTTAGGGTATAAGGAATATGAGTATAATTTAGATAAAAAACTAGATACGTCAAAAATGGTGGGGGCGTGTTCATTAACGGAAAATAATGGGTGGTTCTTGGGATTCATCCATTCTCTACCTCTCTTCGATCACCCCTAATGTGGGGTGGTTCTTGGGAGATTTTTATAGTGCGTTAGTGAGTTCTTCCCTCATGCATACTTCATTACTATTATCTATTATTTCCCTATGATTTGGGAAGATTTTAACTAGGATTCGTGTGATTATTTCACTATATTATCTTCAAATTAATTCATATGATGTAGATTTTGTTTGTTTTGGCTAGAGGTTATACTCGTATGATGAAAGCACCATGTTTTGTGTGGTTTATGTGGTCCTTTGTTTCCCAATGAATTTTTAAAAGAATATTCCTAATTATATTAATGTGAATTATTAATTATAAGTTTCTATAATTAATTATTTGAGAATTATGCCTTGAGATTGGGTCTCAATCATTAGTACATGATTAGATAAGGCGTGTATAGTCTTAGTTGAGGATGAGTTGATCTTGGTGAGGGGGTTACTCCGTTTTTTGAGGTAGGTGGACCCTATAATACAAAACCATGTTCCAATTTATTCATGATTTTGCATTCATGAATGATTTATGTGTTCTAGTGAAAGGGATAGAAATCAAGAACAACCTAGGTTAATAAATATGGTGTTTTTGATCCACCGAGAGATAGATTGAGGGTTCTATAAAATGTTTGTGATTCTGTGATTATCCAGATATTATTTCTCCATGGAGTTGAGGTTTCTAGTTGTGTTTATGAGAGGATTGGGTTTGGTATGAGATTCGTATAGCCTTGTTAGGTTTTCTATGACTATTTGAGTTGGTATTAGGGTCTTAGCCCTAAAGAAGATGGAAAATATAGTTTTATATATCACGTATGATGGGGACACTCTCTTAAAGATATATAAGAGTCACAGTGTGTGTGATGAGTATGATATTCCATATTGGGATTGGTGAAGTGTGACAAAGTGGATTTCCTCCTTATAATTGGATTAAGAGATCTCTATGGGGAGATATGATATGGTACCTAAGTGAGGGTCAAGGTAATAGTCTGGATGACTTAGCATTGGGTATCCAAGTCTCTTAGTGTGAGTTTCTTAGGATGGCCATTATTTAGTTTTAATGAGTTTTAATGTGGGAACTAGAAGATGATATAGACTAGAATATTGAGGCCTAGATCATGTATAGAATGTGGGTTGTCACATTACCATATAGATATGAGTGTGTGTTGGAATCAATGAGTAGATATGGGTTAGGTTTGTAGAATCCAGTAGATTCCCTTATAGGTGGAATTAGAATGTTGACAGGTTGGGAATAATTTTCATGTATAAGCAAGATGGTTTTAAGGAGATTATTATGCAAGGATAAATGGATGGTGAATATTATCATTTATGGTCAGACCAACTAAGATATTGGGTCTTCATATGAATTTCACCTAGTTGATGTATGATCATCCATGGGGCCCACCTATTGATGATGTGGTTTAGTAAGTATGAGAGGTTGGCTATCTAGATAACCTCCTTAGATTACTATTTATATGATTTGTGACATGAGACAAGATGGATGACCTTTATTTAAGTGATAAGGGTTTGGTAGGACCCTACTTTGAGTTAGAAGGCATTGGTCAACGAGGATTGGTGTGTGACTTCCATAGGATACCCCTATTGATGGTGCATTTTGTCTTGTGATAGAGGTTGGATATTGTGATTCCCTACTTAAATTATTTTTTGTATGATAATATGATGTGAGATATAGAAATGGGGACCACATAGTGTTGGTTTGGAGTAGTTTTGTGGGAGGTTGTCTATAGAGATTCCCTCCTCAAATTTTTTTTATGTGATGTGATGGTAAGACCCACCGTATGTGAGAGGGGAGTAGAAATTATGTTGTGTAATTAGAGGATATGTGAATCACACCCAATGTGAGAGGTTTGTGGCACTATTATGTTATAAGAAAGGATGTGATATTTAAATTAGTATATGACCCAACACAGAGAATAGTGTTCAATATAGTGTAAAATATTTGACATACTAAACATATGTCTTATCCCATTGGCATTCCTCACCTGATGACATGAATTCAGCAACAAGGATGGCTCAAACCCTACCAGGCCCGACTATAGGGTAATATCCAAAATCAGAAAAAGTTCCATACAAAGGGCCACTAGAGGGAGTGAAATCCTAATCTAGTGTAACAAACATTCAAAAAAAATACTCTCTCTATTCAGGTTTCTATCATAAGGCTATAGTGGGGAGAGCTAATCACGATCAAACATGTAACCCGCCACATATACATGTGTCACGCACACTAGCATCACATAGAAGAATCACGCCAAATCATAATTAATCTCAATATTGAAAATAAATGAAAACATAATTAATTCATGGAAATTTAATTTTACTCACCATAAGGAGGAGGACCTGGTGGAAGAGGAAGAGGAGGCGTCGAAAGCGGAGGCAACAGAGGCAGCACAGAGGCAGCACAGAGGCAGCGCGGAGGTAGCGGAGGCAGCTCGGAGGCAGTGGAGGTAGTGGAGGGAGTGGAGTAGGTGGAGGAGTAGGAGGAGGAGGAGGAGGAGGAGGAGGCGCCGGTGGATGAGGAGGAGGAGGAGGCCGTGGTGGAGGAGGAGGAGGAGGAGCCATGGTGGAGGAGGAGGAGAAGGAGGAGACGCGGTGGGGGAGGAGGGGGAGGAGGAGGAGCTGGGGTTGAGAAGGAGGAGGACGAGGAGCCACGACAGAGGAGGAGGAGGAGAAGTAGGTGCAGGAGGAGGAGGAGGAGGAGGCGTCCGCAGCCGCGGAGGAGGAGGAGGAGAAGGATGCAACGGTGGAGAGGAGGTAGTGACGCAGGGTAGGGCTTCCGTGAAAACTTGATATGGTGCGTGGAGGAGGAGAAGGACCCAGTGGATTTTTTAAATCCCACGTGGACCTTTATCAGCGCTAGTAAAAACGCTGATAAAGGGGGTATTTATCATCTCTAAAATGAAAAGCAGTGATATAGATCCCCTTTATCAGCGCTTTTTTTGTGCTGATAAAGGTTGGACTTTATCAGCACTTTTGTAGTGCTGATAAAGGGTGACTTTATCAGCGCTTTTCATTTTAGCGTTTATAAAGACCCTCTTTATCAGGGCTTTTGTTGCACTGATAATGACATACTTTATTAGTGCTAATAAAAGCACTGATAAATGTATTAATTTTATAATTTTTTAATATTATTATATATTAATTTAAAATGATATTTATAATATATATATATATATTTATTTATTCATTTATTAATAATTATATCTCTAAATAAATATATCTTTATTTATACATATAATTTTTTTGAAAGGTATATTTATATATATATCATTGAAAATATAATAATATAATAATATATATATTTTAAATATAATGCAATTTTTTTTATAAGTGTACATTTTTAGAACATGTATATTATATAGGTAACATAATGAATTATAAATCAATAACACATCAATGAGATATGTAATTATAATCTATAAATGAACATTATTCATGAACATATATATACGCATGGTATATTCATTAACCCCAATTCATTGAAAAACACATATATATTCAATAATTTTAATTATACATATATATTAAAAATTATTATATATTTATAAGTAAAACAAATACATTAAATATAAAAAAATATATTAAATATATATATTAAATATAATAAATTAATAAATCTAATAAATATAATGAATTAATAAATCTAATAAATATTATAAATCTAGTAAATATATTTATTATTAATCAAATTATTATATAATTATATATATATATTTAGTTATAACATGTGTTTTATTTAATGTATACAATAAACATTATCAGCGCTAAGAAAAGCGCTGATAAAAGAATATTTAAAGAACTGAAAAAGTCCTATACCTTTATCAGTGCTTTTTCATTATCGTTGATAAAGGCAGGCGCATGCCTTGCCTAGTTTTGTGGTAGTGGAAATGTCAGAGAATTTTAGATCCATTTATCAACATATCGAGGCAGCTCAAATTTGAAAAAAAAATCTGATAATCATCTACTTGATCTAAAATTTTATATTGGTGATAATACATTTCTAATAATTTCATCACGAAAAAAGTTTATGATATTCAAGAAGAAAGGTAATCTAATCCCAATATATATCATTCTCCTCGAAAATATTGATCATATCAAGACACTAGAATATTGGTTAGTTATTCAACCAAACCAATCTATAGTCCTTTATGTGTTCCCTGAATCTCTCGTAAATAAGTACATACAGAACCCTCCCCATATACTAAACACATAGGTCTTACCTCTATAGGAAGATCATTCTTATGAGAAACAATTGGTGGAGAATCTAGATGGTAAATAGAATATTCAATGAAAATACACCACTCACTTGATCAATGTTTTGTAGAGAAAAACCCATTTGAGGAAGCTACATGGGAGATTGAGGATATTATGAGATAGAAATATCCACATTTTTTGGAATCAGAGAGATGAATTTCAAGAGATAAATTAATTTTTAGGGGGAATAATGTAACACCCAAATTTTTTATGAACTCTTTTTTGAATAAATTAAATTCTTTTCATGGATTTCATTTCACACTACACCATGTTAATAGAAAATAAAAAAAACACCTTGTTAATCTTGAGTTATAGACAACACTAGATTAGATTTTTTTATATGCTATGCTAAGTTTTATTAAAACAATAATATATTTTCACATGGTGAATTAAACATGACCATTATAACATAACTGTTCAACATAGAAACATTAATAGTATTAATTACTTTTTAAATATTAAATATAAATATTTTTTTAATAAATGAATCATATTTATTCTAAAGTATATTTTTTAGTAAAGTCATTATTTGATTCGAAAATACTCTATTCTCAACAACACTCATTAATATTACATTCTATTAAAAATAATAAATTTTTTTACACTTTTAAAAAATGAATTTTATTATATTAACTTCATCTACAATTTTAGAGTTTAAAATTTTGATTATGATGAATTTTCAATATTTTTCTTAAAATATTATATTTTTTTAATAGTGGTAAACACAAAATTTTCATTGAAAACTACATTTTCTTATAATTTATATATTTAGTTAAATTTTATTATAAATTGGTTTTAAAGTAAAATTATTTCATTTATACACATATTAATCCAATTTATTCTATTACAAAAGATTTAATATTTAAATTCCATACAATAACTCTGTAAAGTTTGATCATTTTTTACTTAAAACTAACTTTCTCATCACGTCTGTGAGATTAATTTTAAATTCATTTTTTCTAATTTTTTTCTTATAATTTATATAAATGGATTATATATTTGAAATTAGGATAATTTATAATTTCTAACATGGTAAACATAATTTTTCATAAAATGTATTAGTAAAATAAATTAAAAATTAATTGTAGTGATTAATGCAAAAACAAGATTACTTAGTGAATAAAAATAGAATATATGGTGTACTAATGACCGAAAACATTTCGAAAACAAATTTTATGGCCCAATATCTACATTATCATGACTATGGTTCTAATATTATCGATTTTAAAAACATTCCCCATTTGATTAACATTGTTGTAATTCAATATTTAAAAAATATAGAACATTTTCACTCACCTACCATATAAAATGTCACCCACTTTTCACCTCTCTTCACACATATCAAACCCTTTATTCATACAATATTATATTTTCCAAGTCATATGTTTTGAATCACCAAGATGTGGAGGGGTGAATGAGTGATATATATTTTTTAAATTTCATTTCATTAGAAACAAAATTCACCTACTGTAAAATATTTTTTTCTCTATTGAAAATAAAATAAACACAAATCCATATGAAAAAAAAATTTACAAGGTTCAATACTTAGAAGAGTGGGTACCTACATGGTATGGTTTGGAAACAATCCAATACCACACAATACCCAAGAAAAAAATCATTTTGTGTTGAATACAATTAGTAGGATATGAAGATACACTCATAGAGAACAACGTTTAATACAATAGTTCAAGTGATTCAAGTAGAAAAATATATAATACAACATTTTCAAAGAATACCAGTTATGGTTCTTCATGATCAAAATTCACAAATATTTTCTTTAATAAAATTACTACTTCCTTACACATCAACCAGAAAGAACTTCTTATGGACTTCATAACGATACTCAATCTGATTTTCCTATCTGATTCCTCAGTTTAATTCAAAAATATGGAAATATAAACTTTTCATAATAAAAATTGAAACAAATATAAACTTATTCTTCCAAATTATATAATTCTAAAAACATTTTCCCTATCTGGACATCTAGAACAATTAGATATCCATATGAATATGATATTTCATATTCTCCTTTATTTATTTATCTAGAAAACTTCTTCAAGAAACCTAAATCCTGAAACATATTCTCCTAATAATTTCACAGCTTCTGTCTCTTCCTTCTAAACCATATTGATTTCAAGAAAGGAAAAATTGCATTCTCAATTTTTAGGTGTCCAAAAAAGTGGTTTGATTTAGATTCTTAAAACTTTTCCCTCCATCCCAAATTATCTAGAATCTTGATTTCCCTTGAATTTCATATGCATTTATGAATTCTCCATTGATTATCAACTCTTCCGAAACCGTCTGAAATCTTCTAAAAACATAAGATCATTTCAAACATCATAAAAGACTTCAATAAAATTTTGATTCTAATTTTTATTTCCCAATATGATTTCTACATTTTGATAAAATAATTTGGTCACTCCAGCACTCATGACCAACTCGTAAGAAACTTATAACTAAATACATTCTATTTTGTTTTCCTAAACCAATTAAAGAACCAATATACTCATTATGACCTCCTCATTATGATGAAGATACATGGCTCCTCAATATGTTTCTATGTTTGAAATGTGATAAATGAAAAGCATATGTATTCCCAAAATGATGCTCTATACCAACTTATGAAGACACAAGAAAAAAATATTCTTCTTCAAACTCTTCAAGCAAGCTCAATTTTCCCCTTTGAAATACCATTCAATAATCTCCATGAAAGATTATTTTTTTTATTTTCTTTAGTCTGATTCCCCTATTTCAGATGGGATATTAGTGGCATCCTATGTCTAGTGTATCAGTATCATATTTATTAATACAATCAGTTTCAAATCTAGTTTTATAACTCATGAACTAATTTTTATGGGAATTCATCTATCTCATGACCTACTTGAAAATAGATCAAATTTATTCTTCTATCATTCTTGAACCACTTGGTTTGAAAATATATAAATCAAAAAATTCAACCAACAATTCATCTTGATGAAAATAATTTACTACATTGATGATCGTTCTCTAAATTTATTCCATTAATCGGTCTCAAAATATTAACATATTTTTTTCTTTTCATTGGTCCCAAAAACTCCCAATGACCAAAAAAAATATTCCCTTGACGATTACGATGGCATACTGAGTCTGATAGACCAGTATATGAAGATTAGGCTTCAAAATCCTCTTTCTTTTCTGAATATGACACCAATAAAAAACTTTTCTACAAAGATTTAAATATTCTATCTTATTTGAGTGATTGAAAACTATCATCTTCATTTTTTACATTCTGATCATCCTTCGCAGGATACAAAAAAGTTTTTGTCCATTGATCTCACATATGTGGACTAAGACAGGAAAACATAATATTTATAAACTTCCGTCGTTGAAAAAATTAATTATAGTATCATGACTTTATCATGAATTTGAATATGTTTAATATTTTCATAGAATCTTTAGACATGAAATGGAAATTATTATAACATCCCATTCCTAGAGAAACATTGTTTTTTCCAACCACCAAATATGATTGGAATCACCTCTTACTTTCAGAAGGCTTCCACCACAAGTTTTACAACTTACTCATGATTTTTGAGAAAGAAAAAATAGAAAAGAATAATCATATTTTTTTCAGAGTCATGAGGACTCTAGATAAATTACAAATTAGTATATTTCATTCATTTTGAACCTCATATGAGTCCGATGAAACTTCTATTCCAAAAAAATCTATTCAATATGATGGAATTTTGTAAACATTGCGAGTCTGATATTATTTATGTGATAGTTAATCTAATTAACCACTTTTACAAAGAGAAAAGATTTATCTTCTTTGAGTACAACATACAACACACTTGTAAAAAATATTCTTCTTACTTTCAAAAAATCTCTTCAGCTAACTTGGTTACAATGATATCCCCCTTCAGATTATTTTTTCAACCAAGAGTTTTATTTCACTAATCATAGTAAACCAACGATATGGATTACTTATAAATAATTCTAAGCCTATGTGGCTTAATTAATTGACTTAAATAATAATTATTTAAAGAGGAACCATGATATCCAAATATAGTGAGTCATGAATAATCTTCATATTTTCTTTATATCATTCATCATCTTCCACTTTTCTTATTCAACTTTCTTAAAAACAATTTTTTCCTACAACAACTCCAACAAACATTTAGAATAGTTCACACATTAACATGATTATTTTCCCAACTTACCCAAAACTACCTCTTTATACATGATTCCTTGAAAGGTTTAGAACATATTCAATGGATATATTTAATAAAATATTATCTCCTGTGAATACCCTATCCAAATACAATATGTGATAGGGGAATACAACCCATAACTCAACCTGGATGAGAATGAGGTCAAACTCCCATATTTAACCTTAGTTTTTGAAAAGGTTATTTTGTAAAAGGTTTTGTGAAAATGTTAGAAACTTGTTCTAATGTAGGAATATAATCCAGCTTCAATTTATTCTTCTCCATATAATATTTGATGAAATTATATTTGATATTAATATGTTTTGAATGAAAATATTTCACTAAATTCCTTTGTAAGGATGATTTTACTTTTATTATAACAAAAAAAGATCAATGAAAATATTACATCTAAAAGTAATTCATCCAATAGAATGTTTATACACATGATTTGGGTAGTGGAATGTGTATCCACACCATACTCAGCTTCAGATGTACTAAGATTTAAAAAAATCTTTTTCTTTGTATTCTATATTACATGACTTTTTTCAGAATGAAAACTCCACTAGATGTGGTTCTTCTGTCATCCAAATTTTATGCCCAGTAAGCATCTGAATACCCAAAAAACATAATATATTATGAGATATCATACATGATTCCAAATTTTCTTTGTGCTTTCGATATATATGTGAATTATTTTTGCAGAAAGTAAATGTGGTTATTTATAAAAATCTAAAATATTAAATATAATGTATAAATATAAACAATGTCGGGTCTAAAGGTAGTAAAATATAAAATTCATTCAACTATCTTTTGAAAATAATTTAGATCATCTTCATTTCCTTCTCCATCATTATAAGAATTGGTTCCCACTAAAATATATGTGAAAACTATTTTATAATCATCCATTCAAAACTTTTTAATATGTTCCTTAGAAAAAATTATTTTATAGAGAAAAATATGATTCTTCTTTGGTAAAATTTTTAACCGATAAAGTTCATAATTTCCCCCAATATGTACATATCAATCAACTTTTTCATCTCTTTAGAAAGTAACTCAAAAGATCATTCATTATACCCCATAGAGATAATTTCATCATCATAGACAATTAAGATAAGGGAGAAATCCCAAATTTCCTTGATGTAATGATTGTTATCAGATCATCCTTTCATAAAAGTAATCTTCCTCAAGAATGTATCCAATTTATAATTCCATGATATTAGATCTTCTTTTATCCCATACAAGGCTTTCTTCACCTTACACACATAACTTTCTACATTTTCAAAAAACCTGCAAGGTCATTCAATGTAAACTTACTGGTTTTGATCCCCATTCAGTAATGTCGGCTTCATGTCCATTTGATATTTTTTGTAACATCATTGTGAAACAATCACAAGAAGGATTATAATTGTTTATAAACATTCCACTAGAGTAAATGTCTCATCAAAATTGACTTCTTCAAGTTCTGTGTAAAATTTTCACGTTAATCGTACCTTTTTCATTATAACTTCACCTTCTTTATTTATCTTGTTCCAAAAAACCCATTCTGTACCAATTACATTTTTGTTATCTAAAATAGGTATGAATTACCCAGTATCATTATTTTTTATCCAATCAAACTCTTTATTCATATCCTAAACGCATTGTAAATACTCAAAATCTTCATTCACAACTTTGGGATCCACTTTTAATAACAGAAATTATCTGTTACAACTTTGGATGTTCTTCATTTATAAACCTTATGATGTCGATTAGCCATGATGTTTTGAGCATCCTAAAGCTTTCTCAGTCTAGGAATAGATTGTTGAGTTCCTTCCTCATTAAATGTAATAGCTGATCAAATTATTCTTGAATAATATTACTATTATCAGTATCCATATCAGTGTAATCAACAATTCATTCATCCTTCTCAACACCATTATCATCAAACTTTTGTTTATCTTCTTCCTCCTTTAAAAAAATATCATTATCATAATAAAAAAACTATTCCTATTTATTTTTTTAAAAAAAATTAACCTCATCCTTCTAGAGCATGGACAAGAAAAATTCGATCTTCACCTCTCTTCGGAAACTTTCCAAATTTTCCACATTTCTTCTTTAAAATTCATGTACTCTCACAAACTATTTACTATTTATAACATGGAGTTTTTCCATAAAACATTTTATTTGGAGTAATATTTTAAAATATCTTAAAAAATCATTAGTTTTGGATAAAAACTACAATTCTCATGGATTCCCCCCAAATGTAATGTGAAAGACCATGTTAAAGTAACTTTGTTCTACCCATTTCCACCAAACTTTTTTTCTTCCTTTCTGCCACCTCATTTTGTTGGGGAGCATATGATGATACGAACTAATGTCTAATTTCGTTATAATCAAGATAATTTTAAAATTATTCATTTCATTAATCACCACCATTATCAGTTCTCAACTTATTTACTAAATACTCACATTCCTTCTCATATTTCCTCATGAAATATTTAAACATTTTTGAAGCGTCTTTTTTATGTTTCATTTACATAACACAAGTAATGCGAGTAAATTAATCAATGAATGTTATGAAGTACTTATCTCTATTAGTTTGTTTTATTCTAATTTCCCCACTTATATCATAATGGATTTGTTCCAATGGTGATTTGGATGAAATGTGACTTTCTTATGCACAAAATTTGTAATAATTACTTTTTGAAAAATAGTGAAACACCAATCTCTTCATCTTGAAATATTAGCAATACCATATACATTGTATCTTTTTGATAACATTATCATGTTTCTATGACACATGTGTTCTATCCTTTTATTCCATAACTAATTATCTTCAAACTTGACCAAGTAACAAGTGTTTTTTATTTCACTAACATGAAATAAGTTTCCTTCTGTAAGTTGTACTTTTGAAACTGTCTTTCTATATTCCACATTATTTAAAAAAATCCATCTTTTCGGAAAATGAATTTGTTTCCTTCATCAAAATGTTCTGAAACACTTAGAAACTTTTTTTCAACCCATAAACATGCACAACATTCTTGGTTTTCAACTTTTATATCAAAACGATGGTTGATCGAACACCTTTGATTCATAGAGCTTCATCATTTACAAATGTCATTGTCCCTTGTTTAAATTATATCACATTCTTCAAAAAATTCAATATACTATCATATGAGATGAAAAAACACTATTCTCGGTCCAAGTTCCTTTTCATTTTGATTATTTTAGAGCAGTTTCAACAATAAGATCTTTTTCTATCCCTATTTCATTCTTCTTATCCAGATTCTAAGAAATGTTAAAAAACTTTTTTTATGGTAACAAAAAAAAGACAACCTTTATCGATATGGTTTGGTTGTTTACATTTTTCATAGATTTTGTTATAAGATTGAACCAATTTTAAACTTTCACACAAACCTTCTTAGGTTTCTTTCAAACATCCTTCTTAGTCTTCTTCCTTTGAGAACATTGACTCTACCTCAACATTTGTTTTCTAATAATTGTGAATAGTTGTATGGTTTTTGATTATAACAACACATATTTTCAATATTTTTGAGTCCAACACTATAGTAGTAGTATATAGAGAATGAATATTTTCCTCTAAAACATTTATATTGATAGGTGTTAGGAACATATTTCTTAGAAACCATATTTCCATTCTTATCAGAACATTATTTACCACCAACCATTCGTTTCTCTATTTTAATCTTCTTTTTTTAGATTTATTTTATTTTTATACTTATCAGAATTAGAAGTAATATTAACATTCATGGATTCAGAATGTTTAGAAACTTATGTCTTCTCATCCTTTTTTTTCTCGGTCACATACATAAGTTTCACAACTTTATTCTTCTCGAAATCAATTCCAGATTTCATCTCTACCTTTTAAGGTAAATTTTATTAAACCTTATTATATTTACAATAATATGAAATTTCACCAACATTAGAGATAGAATTTTTCAAACTAGTACCTCTCTATTCAAATTTAGAAATTTTTTATTGGTCAAGTTACAACTCCACTTCTTTGGCCTTCAGATTAACTACACGATGTTCATTATGATTCCTTTATTTAACATGATATTTCTTCAAATCATCAATCTATTTCATCAGCATGAAATTCTCATCAAGAAATACTTCATTAATATTTTATAAGGATTTTTTATTTTTTATATTCATGGTTTCTTTTTCAACCACCGAATATTCCTCACACATTCTTCAGTTTCTTCTTTTTGGTGAACATCTAATTGGGTTTCTTATTCTTTAAAACCAATTATTCTGAATTCTTCATTATTCATTATTAAAATAAACTCATTCTCACTAGCATTCCTGGTAGATTTTTCAGATTCTACTTCACTATCTTCTTCATCATCAACATTAGATAAGAAACTGATGTTTACATTAGTATAATTTTTAATGTTACTCCCTAGAAAAAGATTTGGATATAACACCATGTTTCATAGAAAACCTTCTTGACCATATTTATTCTTCATCACTATACTATTTTTTTCTTCAAGGATAATTATCTTAAAGTTCCTAACAGACCCACAATAAAAACACATCAAGGGAAGTTTCACTTTGTATCTACCAATACATCTACTCACATTTTTAGGAAATAAGGATAAAATTTCACCAATATTTTCACATACCTCATTTTTAGAGTTAGATTCAACATCACATTCTTCCCCAAGAACCTTCCTAAATATTTATTTCTTGGTTACCTGGAAATTCATTTATCTATCATCTTTTGTTTTTCCCTTCATTAATTCCTCCCTTATTATTTCATATGAAATGATAGTACTATGAAGATCATCTAAAGATAGATTTTTAGGTTATATCTCTTCTAATGGGTAGACTTTGGCATCAAACTTATTAGGGATAATTTATAAGATATTTTCAACAATATTATAATCCTCTAAAATTTCACCAAGACATATGATGGTGCTGAAATTTTCATTTTCCTAGGTAAAGAAATCCCCAATAGGTTCATAATCCCTAATTATCATATCTTCATACACCAACTTATAAATTTTTAATTTTTAGTTCATCGTTTTTTTACCTTCTTAAATGTTCCTCAAAATGTCCAAGATATATTTGGAGGTGCCAACACCCTTAATCATTAAAAATATTATTTCAAAATGTTATGAAAGTAAATAATTATTATACCTTCCATAATTCCCAATGTTTTTCTTAACAACATATGTAAGAGGAACTTTATCATAAATTGGAGGAAATACATATGTTGTACCTTCAAGAACATCGTACCCAAGTGAAAAAATATAAGGAAACATTTTATCTTTCCAGATATGATTATTCTTACCATCTAAGACTAGAATACCTTTACAATTGACACAATTTAAATTCTTTGTCAACTTCACTTCAAAACATCTGTAACGAATAAGTTAAGGGAACTTATGGCTCTGATAAAACATGTAATTTCTTAGTAATGATTGTTTTATTTCTGAAAGGGCGTATTAATCAGTGATAATTTTTTCATTTAGGATTATTTTCATGGGAAATAACCTTTTCCACTGGTTGAATATATCATTCTCTTCTGAAAACAAAATGAACACACATTTATATGAATACATGAATATATAAAGTTCACTTCTAAAAAATGTTTCTTCATCCATGGTATGGTATGAAAACATCAAATACCCCAAAATAAACTAGAAAACAATCATTTTTTGTGGAATTAAATGAGTAGGATATTCCGTTGCATTCATATAGAGCAATGTTCAATACAATAGTATAAGGGCTTCATGTTGCATAAAAATGTAAGAAATATTTTTTGTTATAAAAATTTTAATTTGATTCTTGGTCAACCTTTACAAATATTTACCTCAAAAAAATTCTTCATTACCTTACCCAATAGTTGGAAGTATATTTTTATGTACTTTATAATGATACTCAATCCAATGTTTTTGTTTTATTCCTGATTATGATTTCTCAACAATGAAATATAACCCATTAAAAATACCATTAGAAACACATATAAACTTTTATTCCTAAGTATAAATATCTCAATATGATTTTCAAGATCAAATTATCCATCCCAATATAATAAATTATTGAATAAAATTTTATCCCGTACCTTTATTCTTCTACCTAAAAAACTTCTTCATGAAACCCCATTCTTGAAACTTAATCTAACTATAAATTCTAAGATTCTCCCTCTTCTTTATAAATAGAACTCATTGTTAGGAATGTAAAAATTACAATCCCCTTTTATCAGTGACCCAAAATTGGTTTGAGTGGGATTCCTAAAACTCTTCCTTCTCATCCAGATTTCTTGAAATAATGATTTCCCATGAATTCCTGTTGCATTTATGACTTCTTTAATGCATAAAATATCTTCTTGAAACATCTTGAATCTTCCCACGACTTCAACTATCTTTAATATTATTAATGAAATTAGCGTGATTCTAATTCACATTCTAATTTCCTAATATGATATCTTCATTGAGATAAAGGCATTTGGCACTTTGTCTTTCATAACCCACTTTTAAACAAATCATAATTGAAGACATCCTATTATGTTAATCTCCACCCATTAAAAAAATATAATCACGTATATTTCCTTATTATGATGAAGACAATGGGTTATTCCATAAATTATTCTATACCAAATGTGAAAAAGTAAAAACAATTGTCCTCCCTTTATGATGTTCCTTAACAAATGATGAAAAGACTAGAAACAATATTCTTTTTAAAACACATCATGATAACTCCAAAGCCCACATTTATAAAAAATTAAAAAATCTTCAAATAAGATTACATTTCTTATTTTCATTAGTCTAGTTACCCTACATCCTATGGGATATCTATTTCGTCCCGAATCTAATGGATCGGTCTCTTCTTCAAACCTATAAAAAATTCCATCTCTAGTCTGATAGTTAGTCACCCAATTGTTAAGGAAATTTTTCATTCTATTGAACCACTTAGAAAATGATTAGAGTTCATCTCATTTTGGTCCAAAAAAAATTGGTACCATAACGGAGAAACAAAATAAATCAATCAATAATTCGTCTTGATGAAAATGGTTGAATACATTGTTGAAAAATCTATGACATTCTTCTATTCATTTATCTCAACAACATAAATTATTTTTCTTTTTTATTGGTCCCACCATCCCAAAATAGAAAACAAAACCTCTAATTATTATGGTGGCATACCAAGTTTGATGGATCTATATCTATAGATTTATCTCCAATAAATTATTTCTTTTATAGATTCAATAATAATGAGCTTCTTTCTTTGAAGATTTAATTCTTTTTTCTTGTTGGACTTACTGAAAACTAGAGTTTTTATTTTTCATACTCCAATAAAACTTTTCAACCTTCAAAAAATTATATTTCATGGGATCTCACACTAATGGACAGAGAATATAAATTTTCAGCTTTAGCATCTTCATTTCTTGTAATACTTCTTATCGTATAATTACTTCATCCTGACTTTGAATACATTGAAACAACATTGCATCGTTTGACTATTAATTGAAATTATTGTAACTTCCCATCCATCTAGGAAACACTGTCACAAAGAATACCTATGAAAATATCTTCCAAAATTTCCTCCTATAAACTTATAATCCATAATTTCCAAATAAATACAACTAAGGAAGGCCTTTTGGGAAAACCTAACAAAGATAACCAAAGAACATGAAACATTCATCAACAAACATTTTTAATTTATTTCTTCCGAAAACACCATAAATTATTTTTATATCATGGCTATATAATAACCAATTTATATTAAATATACATATATATTTTTATATTAATATTCTTACCTATAACCACTGAAACAACAATCTAATGGGTTAAAAAATTATCATTCATGCGAACGACAGAGGACCTATTCACATATATATGTGGTTTGTTTTTCCATTAACACATAACAAATACAGAAATAAAGATATAAATACTATTTATATATGATTTTTATGATTTTTATGTTGTTATTATGATTCTTTAATTTTAATATCACACAGAACATCATGATTAACATTTTTTTGAATATGATATTGTCGTTCGTGTTTATAGAGGACTACCGCTGTGTGAAGTGATTTAATGTATTCTCACATTACATGGAATAGATTAATAATGGGTTTAATAAAAATATGATATATATATATATATGATATGAAATGTATTTTTGAATGATTATATATGATATTTATTTAATTATATGAATCTAAGAGGAAAATGGAAATAGTTTCTAGGCATAAGTATCGCCCACCACCTCTATGAATAGTGAATTACATTTACTATTTCTATATTTTATATATTATAATTAATAAATATATACTAAATATATATGATATTTATATTATGGTAATCATTCTGTAGATGATCAAATCATGATTAAGGTATGAGGAACACAAATATAAGAAATCAAAATCTATATGGAAAACAAAGTTATTATTACCCGAAACATAACTTTTAAATGGAATTGTTAATTAATATGTAATATAAAGTCATAATAAAATAATATACATTATTATATATGTGAATATATTTTTTTATATATTTATAATAATATTTTATTTATTATACATGGGGTTTTTATGATTATGATATATGTCAAGACTTAATGTAAGGGAATTTTGTCTCAATTTCCCTTCTTTGAGATTTTTGTTACATTATCAACTAATATTCCTTTATGATGAGTATATAAAGCCACTTTAGAATGGGTGTTACATTAAAACATCATCATTTATTAATATTGTTTACAATTAAGTATCCAATGATGATATATTAAGATCTACCTCTCAATAAATCTCATAAATTTAATTCCCATATGGATATTCAAAAATTCTTCATGTAATGATACAATATTTCTACTCTTTGGTACTTAAGTTAAATAATAGAAAAAATTCAAATAAATCAAGCCTTGTTTATCTCTTTATCATGAAATAATATTTCATTCATTAACATGATTTCTAAATATGATTTATAAATTGTTATATTCATTTATTAGTATTTATAAAAGTTATTTATACCAATATTTTAGTTTTTTAAAAAATTATTGAAATCTTCATGTTGTTTCCCAAAACAATTCCCTTTCAGGTTTTACATAAAATTTTGAAGGAACTCTTAATATAATGTGTACATAATGAATGGAAATTTCATGATTTCCTGACTTATCATTACCTGGAATATTCCTCTATAAACTTTTAAGGTTATTTTTAAATATAAATCATTTCAATATATTTTATATTGTAAAAAGTGGTTTCCAATGCTGAAAGAATATTTTACTCAAAAAATTATTTAAATGATATTTCTTAATTATTTTCCAAATAAGATTTCATTTTTTATGTTTATTATTCCTTAACAGGGATATGATCCAATAATACCATATATTTATTTTTTATTTTTTATTTTTTTAGTCGGTGATGTTTATGAAACATGTTTCTCTTCCAAGGGTTATACCATGATAAAAATCTTATGAAGTGTGATTATTTTAATTGGTTATGTTATAATGAAATGATTATGAAACATGTCTCATTTCTATAGGTTATGATATGATTAAATATTAATGATACCCATTTCATTTCATGGGTTATGATATTATGAATGTTTATGATCTTGTGGAACATATATTTATGTTTTCATTATATGAAGGGGGAAACCTAAATCTTACTCCAATGAATTGGGTGCAATTTATATCTCATGAGATATATAGTATTGGAACTGGGAGTGAACATAGATTAATAATAAAGGGATATAATCAGGAGTGGACATTGTTTAGTAAATGATTATTTCTATGACGATGGTTTTGGTGGTGAGCCTAGACTAATTTGAAATGATTTCATAATATTATGTATATTCCACAAAATCCATGTCTTATTATCTAATGGATTATTTTCATTGGTTCCCTATGAATCAAGTCTTATGAACTACCAATATTTTGAAATTTCAAATGATTAACATTTTTGAAATTCAAGTTATGGTTTTCAAATGTTATTATTATGTCCTCATACCCTTATGTTCATGTTATACTTACATATCTTCCTTTTCTTCCCTTACTAAAAATTTGGGCCTGATATTTATTATTTTTCCATTTCCCAAGTAATGAATATACATATTATGTATGATATGTATATGAAGGGTATTGTTTATGAAGATTATAGCGGGTGATGACATTTCTACTTATGGACCAGTGTTTCTATTCCTAGGTTTCCAAAGGTGATAAAAAATTATGGTTCACATGAATGTATGTATATAATGAAACAAATACTACCAAAAATGATGTAATTTCTATGTATTAAAATATTGGTTTGTTATATTGATTCTCAAGTGTAATAATTATCCTTTTTCGAAGATTTATTACAGTAGATGTGGGGAGATGGAAAGGTATTTTTTGTAAGTTTTGGAGTTTCCATTGATTTCTCATAAACATAACTAATTAAAAAAATTATTTATATAGAGAAATAAATTACATAATTAGTCCATTATTTATATGTTCTAAACCAACCTAAAAAGTGGAAAACATTTAAAAATTTATGGTTTGAACTTCTAATATATATAAATATTATTAGTGGGAGACTCAGAGATAGAGTATAAAATTTTTGAGGATTGATTCTTGGATGTTTTATGTATATAATATGAACTAATGATTATACCAAGATCAAGTTAGTGAGTCTGAAAGTATAATCATCATAACTAGGTATACTGAAATTAGATCTACAAGGAGTGGATCTATTAGATTCTTTGAAATCATAAGTTGAGTTTTCCCCATTTATAAATGGTTTTGAAAATTGTTATATTGTTTCCTACATTATATTTTTTTATTTGTAATTGAAAATTGGGTTCAGAAATGATTCTTAATATGTTCTATAAATTTGATTTCAAGGTGTAAATTAAGAAAAGTCTTACAATAAGGACTTTTCTAATTCAAAAAAACATCAATTTATAGATAAAATTTGAATAAATAAGAGTTTATCCAATAAGTTAGGGTCAAGAAATTATAATGTCCATGTATTTAGAAGAGTCTTTAGGGGATATATATAATGTTTTTCAGGGATGAAATTTAAATTCAATCCTGAGGGAATTACAAAATTTACATATCTGGAATATGGGATGATATATAATGGGTGGGTTGACACACAGCTAGAAGAACATGTATAAATTGGTTAGTTGTTTATTATAAATTATATATCTAAATGTTTAGCCATGGATGTCAAGTAAATAAATGTCCATATATTATGAAGGTATGATCCATGATGAGGAGTTGTTTTCATTCCATATGTTGTAGTTACCCATATATAAGATACTCTAATATAGTGAAATTACTAAGTGATGGAACCCCTTGTATATGTAATATATTTGTTTAAGGTTATTCAAAAATTAAATAATGTCTATATTTTATGTTTATGAACAAGATATTGTTGAGTGAGGGAATATATTATGGAATGAATTTTTTGTAAAGGAAAAATATATGATATATCAAGTAATATAAAAAATAATTATGTTCAACATAAGGAAAAAATATTTTGTGAGATTAATATATTTTTTATGAGTTTTATAGTTATGTAAAATCCAATCATATTAAATAATGTCATACTTATTGATCATAAGTAAGGGTTTCATAAGTTTATATCATAGTCCATGTAGAAATATTTTATGTATTGGATATTTATAAATTGAGAATATATTATGTGTGGGTTTACCTAAGGAGAAAATATTATATATAGAGAAAATAATATGTATTTAGTTTGGTCTATGATTTAATTTAGGGAAATAAGAAATGTCTAACTAGTTTATTCTCAAATGTTGGTATGATTGGTTCTATGAGATTATTCGAATGTTCCAAATACCAGAAGAAGTATTTTGATGATTATGTAATGGATATTCCATAGGATTTGAATGGATTTTTGAAAAAAAATATTTCTATAAGGAGGAAACAAATAATGAAGTAAATTCTAAATGTAAAATCTAGAAGGATGAATTGGGTTTTCTTAAACTTAAAAGTAATTTTAAAAAAATTGATTATTGAGTACAAAGGGGTACAATATTATTTTTTTTACATATATTAGTAGCCCTATCAAGATTCCTCATTTTTCTAGATGTGTTAATAAGAAGAGATTAAACTAATCACCCTACCGTAATATCCCTTTTTTACCTTTCTAATTCATGGTGATTTAAGGAGGTTAGTTTCAACATTTAAGGTGTTATTATTTTTTCCATACTCATTATCTTAACCATTTCGTTAGGTTTCTGATTTTATAAGATTTTTGATAGGTATTTATGTAGATTCCACTAGATCATGAAGGAATTGATCCAAAAATTAAGATAATTTCATTTTGGTAAGATAAATTGGTTCTCAAGATTATTAACACAGTAGATTACAAGTAGTTTAATTGTGTTATTTAATATCTTGATTTTTTAAGGATTTATATCATTTTTTTGAATTTATTGATGATATAATATTAAAAATAAGGTTGTATTGTAATAATGTTATTGGAAAATACCATAGGATTCAACCACTATTTGGATAATTTTTTAGATCCAAATGTCACAAATCAATTATTCAATGATTATGAACTGTGTATTAATTATAGAATTTATTTTATTTTATTTTATAAATTATTTATGATCATTTTATAATAAATTGAAGATAAATTTGATGGATATAAGGCTCTATGTAATTGTGTAATTAAATATTGGTCATGGATGAGGATAGGTGTAATTCACTCATCCATACAAGTGGGGATAACTACTAATGTAGTCACTTGTTACTAAACATCTCCCTATGGTTTTATCAATTAAATTTGTGAAAATAATCTGAGGGTTCACCACTTATGATTGATTAATCTAGATATAAAAATTAATTCTTTCCTTAAAAATCCTACAAAATGAATGTAAGTGTATTATTCCATGATGGACCCTTGAACATCAGTTTGGTTCCTCATCTGCTGATAGTTGAAGGATTGAGGGTAAGTGTGTTCTATAATATGCATAAACCCTAAATGGGTATAAATTATATGAGGGAAGAAATTGAAATTAATATTCCTTCCCTTGGATCCTTCTTAGTAGAAGAGTTTAATTATTTTAAAATGTTTATCTTTGGGAAATAACATCGGAAAATATTTGTTTATAGTTTCAATGAGAACAGACTGAGTGAGTTTGACAACCATAAATTTTTGAATTATATTTATCTCCTGAAAATTTCTATTTTATAATATTATCTCTCTAATAATGATGCAAGTATATTTTTAAATGTAACCATTAGGTAGTGATGTTATATGACCATTGGTCAATTATGATCCTTGGTAAATATGGCCATTGTAAATTATACTCTAAATAATAATTTTAACATTATATTTATTGTTTATAAGTTGAAATGGACAATGAAAATTAATGCATAAAGATGATTTCACAACCTCATCTAGTAAATTCATTTCATACGAAGCCCATTTATTGGAACTTGGGAGGGAGGTTTCATCACTGGGATTTTGTATTCACCAATCCTTAGTCGATCTTCAACACGTTATGATTGAATGAAACATTATATAGTAGAAGCTCATGTTAATCGAAATTATCACTCGAGTGAGGTAATATGAGACACCCCAAAATTCTGTCACCATTAAAAACCAGAACCTTAAGTCATATGTGTGTGTTATATGGGGTTTTGTTTTGGGGTCGTAGTTACTTAAAGTGTAATTACACTATATTAATAAAAATTTTGTTCCATGAATTCTGCCTTGAGAATAAATCTTCTTAAAAATATGATGAATTAGACAAATTGTTATTTCGGACAGAAATTGTAATTTTTATAAATAATATAACTTTTCTAATAAATTGAGGTTTTATGAATAATTATTATTTTAACGAAATGGTATCGTTAATAAACACATATTTAAATATAAATAATAAAATAATTTTATTTTTTCAACTGTCTGTAATTTAACATTGTAATTTAACTATGCATTTTTCATCCAATAATATTTTTAATAAATAAGGATTCTTATATTTAAAAATTAAAATTCTCATATTTAGATGATTATTATGATAAAATAAATATCAATTTTCAAATCGTCATTCTAAAATATGGTTAGGGGGAATTTATGAGATTTTTAGAAAATATTTTATTTTTTATTGAATAATAAAAATATAGTTTGATTTTTTCGTTATGTTTAATGAAAACATAATGATATAATACGTAATATAAAATTCTCCCCAACTCCATTATATTTAAATAATATAATAGGTTTCCTAAATGGAAAATACTATAGGAAATAACATGCTATTGAGCTTACTAATACCTAGGTATCCAAGGAAATTATTAAATAAATCCTCTTCTTTTGCTATAAATACACTCCCATTTTCCCATTTACATTCACTAAACATTTATCCTCTATGGTAATATATTATTTTTTCCTCAAAAGGAGTCCTCAAAAGGTAACCTCAAGTCCCCAAGGTCCCATTCTTTGAGTTTTAGGTGCTATATGATTAAAGGTAAGGGAAATCACAACTTCTCTTTTCCTTTCAAGTTCCCCTTTTAAGTAGCATGTCTTTAAAATTTCCATACTATGTTATTCTCTCTATTTAATTCTACCCCTTTACTATATTAAGATTATTTTATAAATCTTAAACCCTTTTCCCCACTCTTTTTAATTTTTTTAAAACCAAGTTGCATACTCGTTATACTGTCATATTTTCTTCTCATAATTTCTCTCTTTTTCTCAACAAAATCTATTATTTTATATTGTGAATACCCAAACCTCTTTATGTTCAAAGAATATTCACCCATATTTTTGAATGATCTGTTTTATTTTTTTATTAACATACATTAAACAAAAATTCCATTATAGTGGGTTGATAATGACATAAATACCTTCACTTTACACACCTTTTTTAAAATGTCGTGATTATGATAAGAATCCTATTTCATTTATTTTATATAGTTTATTATTGAAATTTTTTATTATCAAATATGTGTCAAAAATTAATTAATACATATCATTAGTGCATACTGATATTTCTCTAATGCATTGGGTGAAAAATTTATTCTCTAATAATGACATGTTTTATGATACATTGGTGAATAAGTTTGGTAATTTTTATGACACCTTGGTGATAAACCATGGTGAAAAATTATGAATGACGCCATAAAATATTAAATCCACATTTACATGTTATTATTCATGTTCTTATTAATATTATATTCTTATTTCTCTTGCGTTTATGTTTTTCCTCATGTCCATGTTGATATAACTCAAGATCATTACTAAAATGTTCCCTTTTTCCCCTTACTGGTACTTATGCTCACTCATTGATTTGATGTATGTTCCCAAGTTGTGAAATTCAATAAATGTACTTATTAAAAGCATTTAATATTCCTTTCTAGTTGATTTGATTAATTTTTTGAGTTTTCATGTATTATTTACCATTTTTCCATAAAAATAAACATTAAACAATCCTCTGTGGCTATAATGTCAATGAAATGTTTTAAAATAAATGGACGCATTCCACAGTTGGTATAAAAGGATGGTTTAGTTATTTATGGATGTTAGTATTTTAAAATAATATTAAGAACCCTGCTGGAAAATGTTATTATAAGAAAACATCCTGGTATTCTGGTGAAGTATTAAGAAACTGTTTTTTGAGTAAATAAATCCATTTCTAGATATGAAAAAGTGGATGCAGATGTGGACAAAATATACCTCAAGAAAAAACACTAACAAGGTGCATCGGGTCAGACTCGGTGTAACCTGGTACATAAAAATAGGTCATAACTCACACCTGGTTTGACACTCATGGGGGATATGTTTGGTTATTCACATACTTTTATGAACCCTTAAAAGGGATTTTTGGAAAATGTATTTTTTAAAATAATAACATATTTATGAATAATGTTTAAAGACATTAAATTCCATTAGAATTATAATATTATTAAATGATACATGTTTCTCACTATGGTTTTATTCTTTTATAAAATGGTGGGAAATTGGAGAGACCGGATAAATGGTGATCCCAATGGACCAAGTTCTGGCAGCCTTCTCATGGAAGCTAGAATGGAAAACATCCAGAGAATGATGAATCCACTTACTCAAGTTATTAGCAATAACTTGAGCCAAGCTGAGTGAATAGATTCTCCTTAAAAGGAAAAAAATTTCCATAAAGTCATTTATACATTAATGGCCACCTTCTTTGAGTGGATATACTAACCCATTGATTGCTGAACAATAAATAATCTCTATTTAAAATTTAATTTCTATACTATATTTTTTGGAAAAAGATAATTTCACCTTGGTTTTTTATCACATAGAGGGATACAGTGATTAGTGGTTGAAACTAGATAAAAATAAAAATCTAAGAATGGTTATTGATGCTATGGAATGATAAGAGTTCAGGGGACCCTTTTCCAAAAAAATATTTCCCTCAATAATTGTGAACAAAAATAGAGATGGGATTCCTAGAGCTAAAGAAGATGGAAAATTAATATGTGGGATGTTATGAGATAAACTACAATATAATTTTTTTTAAACCTCTAGCATTGTCATGGATCCTAAATAGAATATAGATAGATTATTTGGTTGAATAATACCATATCTGTAGAAGAACTAGCCAACTAAGACTATTGCAACTATGATGAGATCATGAGGAGTGTTATGAATGTTGAACTGGAGGTTGGAGAGAAAAATTGGTCCCATTGTTTGAATTAAAGGAAGATATCCCTGGGTCCAAACATGGGGCAGAGCTTCGATCGAGCAAGAAGAGGAAAGAAATTTAAATTTTCCACATGAAACAAATGTGGTAAGAAGTATTCGGTGTACTAATTTCTAAGGTGCAGGAAATGTTACAAGTGTGGACGAGATGTCCATAATTCTTGGATTTTTTGTAGTGATTTGAAGCCTAAACTTCACAAACCAAATTAAAAGGAAAATATTATGATTTCATTTCATGAATACCAATGCTTCATGTGTGTAAGTCTAGGGTACTTCACTAACCATGGTCTAGCTAGGAAGTTAGATGAGTGGAATCAAAATCAACCTCAGTATAGGTCATGTCAGCAAGGTCATGATTTTTTTTATCATGATGGCAGAAGTTGAAGATTAAAATTATGTAGTGGAAGGTACTCTTAATGTTCTATATGATCTAGAAAGTATATTTTTTTAATTTGGTTAAATAGATTCCTTTATATCCTCCATGTTTTCAAAGAATATAGAATGAATATCTAAACTAATATAAGTATAACTATTTAGAAAAGACTCCTGGAAGGATTATCCAAGAGTCAACAATGTATAAAAACTCTAGTATTTAATTTTTTGAGCATAATATCATCAAAAATAATGTAGTCATTCCCATACTATAATTTGACATTATAGTATGGATAGATTAGATCTCATAGAATGATGTTAAGATCAACTACACAGATAAAAATTCCTTGTAGTTTTGAATGGCCAACCATCAGTTGTTTTAAAAGGATAGATATCTAAAACTAATCTTATTCTAAAAGAACCTTCCATATATTTATATATGGAAATGATTAGTGAATATGAAGAAAGAAATTAGAGTATATGAATATATAATGTTCCAATAATTATAGAGTACATTGATGTATTTCCTAAGTTGTTTCATAGAACACCCCCATAATCATAGGTAGATTCCTCCAATTATCTCATGACTAATTATAAGCTTATTTCAATGACCTCATATAGAATGGAAAATGTGGAGATAGAGGAATTAATGAAAAAACTCCAAGATCTTTTGGATAAGTTGTCTAACTAACCACGTGTGTCTCTTTGGAGATCAACTATTCTATTTGTGAAAAAGAAGGATGGTTCAATTCATCTATAAATTGATTATAGTGAACTAAATGGGAATATAGTGATGAAAAAGTACACTCTTACATGAATTTATGATTTATTGGACTAACTTCATGGGGATCAATTATTCTCCAAGATTGATCTCCAATCTGGTTATCATTAATTGAGGGTGAAAATTAAGACATTTCAAATATCACCTTATGATCAATATATGGTCTTTGTGATTTTTTCCATCCCCTTTATCATGACTAATTATTTTTCTATTTTTATTGATTTTATTAAGAGAGTATTTAAAGAATACCTTGTTAAATTTTTGGTCTTATTTATTTATGATATTATAACATATTAAAAAATTTGTGAGGATCATGAGGGTTATATCAGGGTTATATTGGAAACTCTATGGAAGGTGAGGCTATTTGTAATGTTCAGTGATTGTCAATTTTTGTTACAAAAAATTTCTTTCTTGGGGAATAATGTAACCATAGATGGAATCTCAGTTGACCCTACCAAGAAAACTGTTGTCGAGGAGTTGCCTCATCCTAAAATAGTAACTTGGATTCATTGTTTACATGGATTGGTGGGATATTATAGGAGGTTTTAGAAAACCTTTTTAGGACATTATAATCCAGTAACCAAGTTAACTTGAAATGGGGTTGTGTTTATCTGAAAAAAGTAGTGTGAGGAAAGCTTCTATGATATAAATAAGAGATTTGTTATTTCATATGTGTAAACTCAACCCTCTATAAGAGATTGATTCAATATTTTTTATGATTCATATCTGAAAGGGCTGGGTTGAATCCATATGGAAAATGAATATGTAATTTATTATGAATCTCTATGGTGGAATCCTCATGAGAAGAACGATCATATGCATGACCTGGTGATAGATGCAGTTGTTTTTCTATAATGATTTGGAAGAACTATCTTTTTGGGGGGATATTTTATTTATACACACACAATCAATTTTAAATTATATTTACATGTAAAAGGAATAAAAAATGAGATAGATAAGATGGTTGTAACTTCTTAAATACTATTATTATTTATTTAATTATAATCTCTGAAGAGAAAACAAATTCATCGATGCATTGATAAGGAAAAGCCATGTTTTATTGAAAATGATGAGGATTCAAGGAGATCCTTTGATCAAACACCTGATAAAACTGGACATGGGAATTTAATGGAAAGGGACCTCATAAAACCTATCCCAAATGATTTTTTAACCATCATTACTAAATAATATCAAGAATTCTCAATGAGAAGATCCTTTTTTGAAACAAAAGTTAGAGGCTATTATGAATGAGAAGTTTCATGAGTTTAATATTGATTAAGGTGTAATAAAATTTCGTAAAAGGATATGTGTTCTACCTATTCTAGAAATAAAAAAAGAGATGCTTGGTGAAACTAATATCTCAACGTTATCTATACATCTAAGAAGAATGAAAATATATTGGGACCTTCATGATCATAATTGGTGGGATAATAAGAAAAGGAGGTTGTTGAATACACTACAGTTTTCTCGGTGTGTCAACAAATAAGGGCAAAGTGAACAATTTCTAAAGGGGTATTACAACCACTACCCATAATAGCATAAGTGGTAAAATATCACTATGGAATATTTCAATCATATCTCAAAAGAATCCAAATTTAACAATTTGATGTGGGTTATTGTGGACCGTCTCACCAAGAAAAAACATTTTATCATTATTCGGGTATATTTCTATCTTGATCAACATTGTATGATTTACATGATGTAAGTGGTGAGGATACATGGGGTACCACTTTGTATAATTTCATATTATGATCCATGGTTCATATAAAAATTCTGGATAATCAGACACATGAGTACATTCCAAAAATTCTAAATGGAATTTAAAGGTTTATGGGATCAACATCTACCATTAGTTGAGTTCACATACAAAAAAACTACAATTTTAGTATTCAAATGGAACCATATAAAGCTATATATGGAAAAAGATGAAGAAATCATACTTTTTAGGACAAATCTGGTGAGAGAAATATTCTGAGGCCAATTATTGTGTATGATAAGACATAAAAGGGCCATTCCATCCAAAAACACATAATGTCTACTCAGATTTGGAAGAAGATCTATCCAAAAAATCATCTATGGTATTTTATATTTTATATTAGAGACAAGGTCTACCTTATAATTTCCCCTTGCAAGAGAGTCATGTGGTTTGGGAAAAAATGGATGCTCATTCTTAGATACATTGACCCCAATAAAATCCTTGTTCAAAAAGGAGTGGTGGTCTATTTTCTTTCACATCCTCCAGATATAGATCACATTCATGATGTTTTCCATGTATATATTTTGAGTAAGTACATACCTAACCCTCCACATATTCTGAAACCAAAGGTGGTATAAATGGAACATTACCTCTCATATGAGGAGCATTTGATGGATATCTTGGACCGTAGAGACAAAGTTATATGAAACCAGACTACCAACCTCATTAATGTGTTATGGAGGAATCAAAAATTTTAAGTAGCCATGTGGGAACAAGAGGAAACAATGAGGAAGAAATACCTGAACCTTTTTTCAATGAAGGTAACAAGTTTAAATTTTGGGGAAGCAATTTCATAAGTGGGAATGAATATAATGACCCAAACTTTTTGAATGATATTTATTTCCTGAAAATTTGTGTTATAAAATATTATCTATCTAATAAGGATGTGAATATAGTTTGAAATGTTACCATCGGTTTCCAACCATTATATAACCATTGTACAATTATTATTATTTTATAATATGAACCTTGGAAACTATACTCTTAAAATATGTTTAAAATTATAATTATTGTTTATAATTAAAAATGATAAAGGAATTTAATGGAAAAAGAAGTTTTGATGGCATCATCCAGTAGATTTGTGTCATATAAAGCCCATTTGTTAGAGCTTGGGAGGGTGGTATATTCATTGGTCTTAACTCATGACCAATCCCAAGATGATCTTGAACATGTAATGTTTGAAAAAACAACATATGGTAGAAGATCAAGTTAGTGGAACATACCACTAGGGCGAAGTTGTCCAAGACACCCCAAAAATCTATCACTATCTCACACCATACCCTTAGGTTTTATTAGGGTGTTATAAGGAGTTATTTTTAAAGTACCTAGTAACATAATTTTTAATGAAATTTTATTAATAAAACTTTTATTCATTTAATTTCATTTTGTGAAAAGTTTTTCTTAAGAATATAAAAAATTTGATAAATTGATTTTTTGGATAGAAATTATAATTTTTAAAAATGATATAATTTTATAATAAATTATGGTAACATGAATAAATATTATTTTAATGAAAATTTTTGGTTAAAACACTCATATTTATATAAAAATGATAATATAATTTTATTTTTTCAACTTTCACAAATTTCACTATGTAATTTCACTATAAACTTTCAATCATATAATATTTTTAATAATTATGGTTTTATATATTTAAAATTTCAAATTATCATACATAGATAATTATTATGATAAATTAAATATAATATTTGGAATCACCACGTAGAATTTAGATTAGGGTGAATTTATGAGAATTCTCTAAAATACATTATTTTTTGGTGAATTTTAAAAATAAAATTTGCATTTTTTATTGTATTTAATGATATAATAATGATGTAATATGTAATATAAAATTATTTAAATCTATTTTGGATTAAAATAATAAATAATTCTTACATATTTTTCAATACCATGGGAAATACCACGGTTTTGAATTTACCACTACCTAGCTGTCCAAGGAATTTATTAAAAAAATCCTTCACTTTAGATATAAATAACCAGCCATTTATTCCTTTAAATTCACTAAAAATTAATAATACATGAATATATATAATTTTTACTTACCAAGGATTCCTTCCATGGTTTCATAAATCCCCCAAGGTCCCAATTATCCAGTTTTCATTGTTACACTTCAAGGAAAGTGAAGTCTCAACTTCAATATTCCTTTCAAGATCCCTCTTTTATGTTATATGTATTTCAAATTTACTCAATAATTTTTTAATATATTTTATTTTATCCCTTTATTGTATAAAGATTATTTTATGAATTTTATACCCTTATACCCTGTCCTTTTTATGTTTTTTAAAACCATTTTTCCTACCCGTTATGTTGTCAGATATTTTTCTCAAAATTTCTAACTTTTTTCTCAAGAAATTATATTAGTTTATTTTTTGAATAACCAATACACTTTTTTATAGGGGTATAAAAATATATATATAAATTATCTATTTTATTTTAGGATTAATATACATGAATACCACCTTCCTTTTTATTGGTTAATATTGACAAAAACATATTATCTTTGAACACCAATTTTTAAAAGTGATGATTTTGAAATAAAACTCATTTTTTTATTCTTTAAGGGATATATTTTTAATGATTTATTATGATCTATTTGGCTCAAATTAATTAATATATATGAAGTGTTTTACCTATTTTAACACTAATTAGTGGGTTAAATAATTTAGTCTCTAGAGAAGACATTTTTTACGATACTTTGGTGAATAACTTTGGTAATTTTTGGGACACCACTATGATAAAACTTAGTGAAATTCTTATGAATATATCAACTAAAAGTTGTTGAAAAATTTCCATGATATGATTAATTTTATTATTATTATGATATATATACTTTAATATCCTTCATGTATTTCTTCATGTTCTTATTGATATTCCTTAAGATCATAAGTAAATTATTTCCCTAATTTTCTCTGACCGGGCCTTATGATCATCTTTTCCATTGATGTATGTTCTTATGTTATTAAATGGAATAAATGTACTTATAATTAACCATTAATAATCATTTCAAGTGTAATATAATAATTTTTTGAGTTTTCATGTATTATGTACCTTTTTTCCAAGAAACTAAAATTTAGAACATTCTCTATTTGTAAAATTTAAATGTAAATTTATATAATAAAAACAGGATTCCATAGTGATTTTATTTTGGAATTGGGGTGAATAATAAGAAACATATCTTTATTTTATATATGGCAATAGATCTGTGATGGGTTAGCCCTTAGGCTGAGTTTGGACATATTGAGTAATTTTTTTCCCATGAGTGATGATATTTGACCATAAAGTACTGAAGTAAAATATAAAATATTTTTGGGTGTCTAGTATTTGTAAGATATAGGGGAATATATTGGAGGACCATTTTTTTGAACCAAATTAGTATTGGTAAAAAAGGATAATAATGGTTATACCCTGGTATGCAAGTAGAAATGTGAATATGTTGTCTTGTTGAGAGACTACACTAGGTAATGTATTTTTTGTTCAACAGAGTGTCTAGCCATGTTATATTTTTATATTGGTATATATGGTAGGTGTTATTCCACCCCCCCCACCCCCCTCTAATGATGATTCATGGATATATAATAGTAATTCCATTATCCTAAAAATTATAATATATAGACATATACTATGCAGGGTGCATATCCCCCTGATAGTGTATGATATATAGAGTTATATGAGAAGGGCGATAATCTATCTAATTATGGTATGTTATTTTATATGGGGTGACTAAGTATAAATTATGACGTCTTATATGATTATGTTTTCAATTAGTCTATTTATCATTCTGATTACTTATATAATGCTATATTTATGTTGGATGCTTGTTTCCAATAATGAGCATATATGATAGTACATTTGGGTGGGTTATATATCTCATAGTTTATTATGATGGAATGTCGATGAGGTCCATTTATACCCCCCATTGAGTATTGTATATGGTATTATATGAGGTGGGAATTATGATCCTTTATTATATATGATGATATGGAATATGATGATAATATATTTAGGTTCTTATCTAATATTTGTTAAGGTAATATAACATGGTTAGAGACATATCAAACTGGATAAAGAAGGTATGGTTGTGCAGACCTCTTGATATCACCATACTAAAAAATTTTATTTGAGTAAGTTTCATATTGATACCCAATAAGGACTCATGGTAACATGTATAAGCGGGGTAGATACCCTATATTAGAAATTTTATTTTTTTTCATGTGAGAAATTAATAGATGGGATGCGGCTTGGACTTTTGAATAGGATATTGTTTATGATTATTTACCTTTAACAAGGAATGTATATGTTCTTCCCATGTGATAACATATTGATCCATACCTAACTTATATGGAATATTTTATTATTCTACATTTTACTATATTTTTATTTAATTTATTTCTGGCATCATGGGAATTATGTTTTATTTATTCTAATAGATTTTAAATGATTGATTTTTAATTAATTAAAATGTTTTCTCCTATAAAATATGATTGTATAATATCTCTATAAAACCCATGTTTGCTCATTAACGGTCAAAACCTATGGTGTATTTTGATGAAACCCTATTTCCTTGCATTGAATATATTAGGTAACTATATAGTGAATTAAGATGCAATTTTATAATGTGGTTTCATAAAATTAATTTAATTTTCTTACAATATAAGATATGGTATACAATAAATGTAAATTTTCAGAACTTGTTAAAGATGTTATGTATTATTCCTTCCTAATAACTATACTAGATTCTGTTTAATTTAAAGTAACATTAGGATTTCTTTTCTTTGTTTCCGCTATTATAATTTACATGATTCTTATTAAAAATTATATTTCTTATTTATTTATTTCTTAATTTTCTTTTGGATCATGTGTGGTTAGAGAAGGCAAGTTCATGAGTAATTTTTTTCTTAATAGTTAACTTTATATTGGATTTATTAAATTTGACTGATATACCAATTTTGGAAGAGAAAATAGGTTTGGTTACTACAGGTAAAAAAATAACCTACATGATGTTCCCAATATAGATTTTTGGTTGCATTCTAGTTATCCAGATTGGATGACAACATATTACAATAATTGATTAATTATTCAAGTCAACATATACAATAAGATATATCAAATTTCAATAACAACATATAATGTAACAGCTGGTCCCCATCGACTGCACATGCACCAACATTAATATGCTCATTGGGCTATGCCCTACCATGCACCACTATTTTCCTTGAAGACATGCGTTGTTACCCCTAGGGAACACCCACAACCCTAAATGAATTATTTGACTAATTAATGTCCCAAAAGGCCAACACATGTTCTTTCATTGTACTTTTTCCTCACACACACACAGCCTAGAAAAAATCCCATGAGGTCTCCCATCCAAACACGAATATAGGACAAGAACGGGTTAACTATAGAGTTCTAATCTGGAAGGCACCCAAAAATGAAAGGTGCAACTTGATAACATGGGAAATAATTTTTTTTCATTTAACACATTATCAATATAGTGTGTTATATTCACCCCTAATTTATAGTAAAATGTCCTCATTTTAGAGACTAAATGTAAATATAGTCAGTGCTAGTGCACTTTTGATAGGGTACCTCCTATGATACAACAATAACAACTGGGCTCCACAAATAGCACATGCACCCCAGCATAACATGGACATCATCTCTTGGCCCACTAGGCACTATCAGTTTCCCTATATAAACATGTTTTCTCCCTTTGGTGCTACCCATGATCCCAAATAGATCATTAAACTAATAAATTTCCCTACATGCCAGCATATTTTCTTCAATTGAGATTTTTTTAACCCAAACACTCACATGGAAACATCCTATGTGGTAACCCATTCAAAAAATACTCATGTAAAAACCTCTCTTAATTTTGTATTTATAATTTGATAGGATCTAAAAAATAAAGGAGAAGCTTGTTGACTTGGGGGGTTACATATGTTAATATAACACTTTATCTGTATTTGGTGTTTCATATGAAGTGTCAATATCAATATTTTTTAATGAAATTTGATTTTAATATAAAATTATTATGAATTTATGAAAATGTATCATCATAGGGATAATCAATTATATGAACATGGATGTGACCTTTATTCTTGAGGATGGAGTTGGGTGTAAAGATGCCTAAATACGATTTTATTGAAACTAGATTGGCCCAAATCATTCTGAGAGGGGTGGGATTAGGGTTTTCACCAATTAAAAAAATATTTTTACTTGATCTTATTTCAATTAGTTCTTATTAATGTGTTTTTAGGAATATTTTCAATCTCTTCTTCACATTAATTCATTTCGTACTTCTCAATAAAACCCTATAGAGAGAGAAAAGCATGCAGACATAATGATTTTACTTGGTTCACCATTAAGGGAAATATAAGTATAGTACAGTTGAAAATGCGTTTTTTATAAGAATATAACACTACTCTGTGTTTGTATTGAAAACATATTCATAAATGTACAGTATAAATCAATTGGAATACTGCATTATCATCTTATGGAACACATATTTAATACAAGTCCTAGATATCATGTATAAATATAGTTCTTATTCAAATATTTATAAATGTTACTGTATCTTCCATTTTATCATAGGATATTAAAATAACATTAATATTTTATTTATAAGAAGATGATCCATTATCTTTTATTTTGTATAATATCATTATTCAACTCTAGATATGATCAACTCCATAATATGAGGTTTGAATCAATTGTCTTTAAAAAATCACATTAGAAATTTATTCTTCTTATAGATGATGATAATTATATATATATAATTACATTATAGAGTTCTTCTTATTCAAATAGTATACAACAATTTAAACCTCCTTTTTCTCCCTCGGGCCTTTACTCTCCAATTAATCTAGACATGAGAATGAAATTATATGGGTTTCCTCATTCTTATTCTCTAAAAAATGATATGAAATATTCTACATATAGTTTTTCCTATATAATAATTAAGACCATTTTTTTATAATAATGAAAACAATGAAAATTAATTTTTGGGGGGAGAAAAATTATTTTTCTTAACTAGACATAGATCCTTCTAAGAGAATCACACAAGTTAATGAGGTGCTAATTATGCATTAAAATTTCAGTCAACTATAAATGGTATGATCTAGACTACCTATTTGAAATTCCAAATATACATATCACCAAATTTTGAAAATTAATTCTTCATCGAATAATAACTTCCTCATTGATGTTATTTACCTCAAGTAGAACATATTTGGTGTGTAGAAACCCTCTTTGTGATATAATTATTAATTAATAAATAGATCTATAAAATCAAATCAAATATTCAAATATCTTCTTTTTAATTCTAAAAGAGTTATGATACAATATTTCAAAATTTTATTAATCTACCCAACTTGTGTGTGACAAATTATTTCAATGTGTGAGACTTCCATTGTAGGAATATTTAAATCTATGTAGTCCAAGATATGGTGAGACCTTATTCTTTTCATTTTTATACTCCTTAGACAAAAACATATATATATAGCCTTTATTCCATCACTACAAGATATATCATCCAAAACATGATCATAATATGTATATAATACCTTAAAATAGATCAATACTTCTTCATATCATTACACACATAGTCATAAAACATAACACTCTTATAAAATTGGATATTTAATCTTTTGAAATTACATAATGAATGGAACTTTTGCGTTGTGTCATGGGTGAATCCTATGAAAAAACATAATTTTACCCATTTTGAACATTATTTCCACTAGTCGAAACTTGAATCATATATTAATGGTGTTACCAAATTCTTTCACATGTCACAATGTTATGAATAATCTCTGGGTGTGACTTAATACATTCAACAATAGATTTTAAAAAAAATATAACACCTCTTCCGAAAATTCCATTAACTCCACCTATAATTTCATCCTTTTTTCTTAATATTTTTTCATCTTAAATTCACATCACATCACTTTCAATTCCATAATGACAGAACATTATGATATCATGGTGTTTATTCATACTTATAGAGTTTCCATAATTTTTTACTGTCCTATTCTTCTCCAAATCATTAATGATCATTCTTCCAATTTTTCATTGTCTCTAGAACAAAACATATTCTTCATCAAACAACCTATTTATCACTTTTAAAAATCTACTATAGCTATATTAAATAATTCTATTACCCAAAATCCTTGGTTGGGACATTCTTCCCCTATAGATTTTTTTTTGAAATACCACCATAATCCTTTCCACACATATTTAGGGTGTGTTAATCCTAGTCCACCATTGTGAATAAAATTAATAGGATATTACTAACTATTCACCCCCATAAATTTTTATGAGATATGTTTTCATGTAACCTTACCCTATATATCTGAATGTAAAAGGGGTTCCTCCTTAGCCTCTACTCCCCATTATCAATAATTTATTTACAATTACCACAAAGATGTTATAGGGTATTTTTGATCTTCCTTGAATTATAACATTCAAATAAAGAGTTATTTTTCAATAACATTATCCAATATCAAGAAATCACTCATATCACATTTAAATAAATTAGTTTAAATGAAGAAAACATAGATCAATTAACCATTATAGAAATTTATATCCCAAAATATTGTGTTTAATCAAAAAAATCCAAGATAACTTCATATATTTAACTTTTACATTCATAAATATTAGATTTAACACAAGTTGAATGATTCTTTATATCTACCAAACTATTTATATATTATGTTTTAATTAAATTCATATTTACACATAATTTATCATTCAACTTTATGAAACCTTTTTTAGAATAAATATAACTCAATATATTTTATTTAAATATCTGATCCACTTGTTAAACTGAAAAATTCAAACATAATATTTTTCCATAATTTTTTCCAAATTTTCATATATATTTTCAATATGCACATTTGTTTTGTGATTGAATCGTCCCCATGGCTTTTGTTTCTTTAATAAAACTGCTATACCAACAAATTTAGAAGTCAATTTAGAAAAAATGAGTTTATGTTAATAATATTATAGTTTTCCAAGACACTCACATACATAAATATATGAAAACATCATGACATTTTTCTTGATTAAAACAAATATTGTTTTGGTATAATTAAAACTAACATCAAATTATGGATATATAATAATTAAGTGTAGGTTTGTGAGACATTACATTCATTAAATCAATTGATACCTCCAATTTTTGATAATATCATGATACGAAATTATGTCCTTGTATCTTATTTATAGCGAAACCCATTTTACATTGGATGATGATAAACAACCATTAAGTACTCATTATAAACACCCCTTGAATTTTATTATGTATTAACATCATATTATAGAATAGTATTTATAATGGGAAAAATAACATTTTGGTAATTATGTTTTCCCTAGAAGCATTTTGGTATCCTAAAACATTATGCTGATAATATTTGTAACTATAAAAACAAATAGAAATGAATTCACAAATTGTTTTTTCACCTTTATAATATTACATTAATTTAATGTTGTTTTTTCACCACTTAGATTTAACCTAATATCACTTTTTTTATACTAATATATCTTAATAGCATTAGAAAATTAATGATTTATTTTCAAATATTTTTTCTTATTTTATCTGGAATGTATATTGAAGATTCATCTTTACAAAATAGAGGTTTCGTAACACAAATTTAGATTCAATTCAAGGACATTACCACATTTTATATTTCATTTTAGGTATGATACCATTTAGAAATTAAATAATTATAACTCATTTTTTGAATATATCAACATTATTCTCATCCAAATTATTTTCATCTTCTTAAATATGTTACATTTTTTCGTAATGGCATAATTTATCCACCTATTTTGAATGCATATAAACCCATGGATAATTTAAACCCCCTTAATATTATATTAATTTCAATAGATATTGGAAAATTTTGATGTTTTGGGGAGAGGGGTACCTATGAAATTGTTTCGTTGAGGAGTTTCCTAAGTTAGGGTGAACTAACCATTTACAACCATAATTCTTCCATGATAAATTAGTGATTATTTTTTATTTTCCACATTTACACACATTAATATAGATTATCCCTTTAGATATATTTATCTTCCTTGTACTGGTATTTATCTTAGTTGTGGGACTAATCACACTTATACATTTCTTTTATTTTTTTATAACACTAATTCATTATTTTTTAGGAATCATATACCATTAGAGGGATATTACATTGGTTTTTATTTCTTTAATTATGGTGTTATTTTTGAAACAAATAATTAATTCCTTATTTATTTCCTCTTATACTATTATAATATCCATTTTATATTTATTGGTCATTATAGAGTCTATCATAACATGAAATTCCTTCTTTCTCTAAGCTTGAAAAAATATTCCTTTTTCCACATCATCTTTATCACCTTCCATGTAGGATTTTCTGTTTGAATAGTCATTGGTACATATTAAACCTTCCTATAAGACTTATTTTCTTCTTCCAAATTCATAATCATCTTATTATTACTTCTGGGTTGAGATTTTCTCATAGTAGTATTTATTCTTCCCCGGATACCTTGGTGTTTGGGGTACACACTCATGATAATTTTAATTTTTTTAAAATAGCATAATTTCAAAAATTCAAATCCATTCTAGTTTTTTAGGGAAAAACTATTTTCTTCTTAAATCCAAAACCAATTTTTTTTTATTTTCTATTTTTTATTAGAATAAGGAATTTTCAAATTATTCATGTTTCCTTTGGATAGGTTTTTTCACTCTCATTCACCATTATTGAATTTATCTATTGATCTTATATGATCACATTAATCTCCTTTCATTGGGATCCCATTTATATTATCCTTGAACCATATTCTATTCTATTTTTTATCACTTTATGGTGTTTCATATGTGATAGAATTATTGATTTTAGCTCTTTCTCTATAAGAATTTTTTACCTATATCTTGTGAATTTTTTTCTAGAATATTAATTATTTCCATCATAATTTCACCTATAAACTTTATATTCAATGTTAAATTAAACCCCATATTCATCATCCAGTTATTCTCCATGTAATGATCTTCAACAAGTACAAGGAAATCTTCATGCATGGTCTCTAATTAATATACCTTCTTACACAAGGATTGAACCTTGATATTGTCACTGCAAGATTATTTTTCCACTTTTTATCATGTTATATTTTATCTCTCTTATATTACTTCAACATAATTCCTATATATTGTGGAGTAATGGAAAATTTTATATCTTTATCTATCCTATAAAAATGATTGAATTATATTTAGTAACATACTCAAAAATGTTCACCTTTATTAGAGGGTTAATATTAATAAAGTTCTTCTTCTTACTTTTACTTTTCATCATTTATTTTTGTAAAAAAATATTCACAAATCTCTTTCACTGGTTCTTATATTGAAATTTTTTATTCTTTGATTGAGGTTGATATCAAAAACAGCCTTTTCACTATTTATTTTCTATAAACAACTAATTGGGTTTTCCATATTTCAATGTCAATATTATAATGTTAATGTTTCATTTTAAAATCATTAGATAATGATATTTTGAATATTTTATCTATACAATAATATTTAATCCTCTCACTATACATTTTCAAATAAACAAATGAATAATTTAGTCCAATATCTCATTCCCGCAAGATGGTAGGAACATGAAATTGTCTTTCTTCAATCCATAAAAATTAGTTCTTATAAAAACTAAATGTATAATATGAGAATACTTATAGAAATTAAATTCAAAAGGTATTATTGAACTAAATATCAAAATCATTAAGAATTAATACCAATTTTTTGTCCTTGATTTACCTAAATCAATATGAGATTGCAGTGGATTGTATTTCCTTCTAATTACAACTCTTTATTTAGTTGTATCTTTTATAATTGCAGGTATTTACTCTTTTTATCAGGTATACATTCATTTTATTGATCACATTGATGATTTAATATATGAATTATTAAAATAGATACATATAAATTAATGAAATCACACAAATGGATTTAGCTTTGTTCACCTCAAAAGAATAATCCAATGACAATACCACCAATATTGGGCCAGTGTACCAAAATATGAGAATACTCTTGTGTTATAAATATATTCATTGAGGTGAATTGTCTATATATTGGAACACCCTATTCTTGTATAACAATGAATTTAATTAAAACAATAATAAGATATCATATTGACTTCTGGGTCTTCTTCATCAATTTCTAAAAGTGAGGGTCTCTTACACTTTTTCATAGGTCACTAAAATATATTTTTTCTATTTTGTCTAGGTATATGATCTTTTACGAATCACTATTCTATTTTATCATTATTATTCTCTATATAGGAAAAAACCTCAATATGATGATTGAATTCATTATCTTATGAAATTCAAACTTGTTTAACCTTCTTATTCCATATAAAGATAATTCTAGAACGATAATTATCAATTTTACGTTATCATTATCAAACCAATTAAAAATATATAAACCTTGTTTTTCTCCATTAAGTGTTTACCATCGAATTACACTAGATATAAAAATATAATTATGTCACGAAACGTTCTTCAGGGCCAGTATCATGAATACCCCGAGCCCGCCTTCCAAAGGCCAGGGGCTGGCGACTAGCACCAAAGGCGTAATTCCCTAAAAATGGGAAGGCATTGCCTTTATAAAATGTAAACTCACACAAACAGAGTAAAATAGGAAGCAAACACTAAGAAAAAACTGTATAACAAGTGTACTAAAAGTAATGGGGCTGGAAATACAATCCCAACAACAAAGTACAAGGAATGGAAAAACATGTACAGCTAAAAGACAAACAGTTGGAAGGTGTCTAGCAGCTCCTGAATTATCAACCATAGATCCTATCTAAAGAATAGGTATAGATAGCCTACTCAGCACTCCACGTTCGTCCATCTCCTCCGTGTACCAACTCGTCGTGAGGTCCACCTCCGGGTACCATCAAGTCCTAGTGCTCTCGGCCACCGTCAGCGATATCCTTCGTCTGAATCTAACACAACAAGGTGTGGGAATAGCCTATGCAGGGTGAGTATAAAGATACTCAGTAGGGACCCCGAGACCATCAAGGTCTCAAAAAATCCAACAAGGATAAAACAAAAAATATGAAATCAACGGATAACCATTACTTAGCTATATGCCCATACATATACCTAAGTTATCAAGTAACCCATATCGATCATTAGAAAAACACAATGTTAATTTACTCAGCTCAAACAAGGATTTTCATTATCGAAACCATGGCTACTGGAGAACTTCTCCTCTATCGTGTACAATGGGCTTATTATGACACTAAGGCACTTCTCACTAACCTTGGACTGCTGAGGTACTCCTCCTGTCAAGTACAGTGGGTCAGCTGCCAAATCCCAGGCGCTCTGTCCGCTGTGGGTCTCCCGCCAAATATTGGGCACTCCCCCCATAGCCTACAAAGGTACTCCTCCTGTTGAGTACTGCAAGTCTGCTACCAACTATCAGGCGCTTCATCCGCCATGGGTCTGCCGCCAAATACGGGGCGCTCCGTCCACTGGGCTATTCGAATAACTTCAACTCAAATTGATCAATCAGTCGTCAGGTCTACTGCTACTAAGTCTTCGTACTCTGCATGCTCGTCACCGGAAGGATCTTCTCCCTGAGCTACTGGTCAATACTCCAAGTGTCACGAAGTCTCGCGTGGAAGTATCTCAAAGGACCTCCATATCATGGGGGTCTCAATGTAATAGACGGCGCATTAATCGGACCCTCGGTCTGTGAGTTATTAGAATTTCAGTCCCAGGGGCCCGGTTGGATTCGTGTACGAGCCAACCGAACCGTGACTCAACTATAACCTGAACTCCAGTGGGGTATACTCAAAGGGATGGATATGCTCCAAGAATACCGGCTCCACTGACAGTTCGTCAAAAGGACTTCTGGTGCCAATGATATGGCCCAATAAGGTAATGGGTCAGTAATGAGCCAGGGTCTGGTCTGACCCGGTCTGGGTCGACCTAGTGAGACTCGTTGTGTCTAACCTGGACCATGGGGGGGGGGTATCCCACTATGTCTTGACCCGGTCCGCTGGGCCCAACCCAGCGGACTGTGTGGGCATTTCGGCCCGGTAGTTTCCATGTAGGCGGCTCGGTTACTCACCTCGGGAGACCAGACCGTTTCGGCCAGCGACATCGTGGCAGACACCACGGGTTAGCCCAGATGGCCATTGGTAGGGAGGCCAGCAGGATGGCCGCGCAGGGTGCAGACAGGCCGGCTGGGCATCGGGTAGGTCGCGGGTGCACCGGGTAGGGAGCCAAGTCGACGAGCAGCGCGTGTGGGCACGGGCAACACATGTGGGCACGTGCACCGCGCGTGGGCACGGGCAGCCCGCCGAGGTGCTGGGCAGGCCGCAATCGGGGGTCGCAGGTTCCAGGCAGGGCGCCAGGGCAACGGCAGCGTGGCAGGGGGCGGTGGGGGAGTTGGGCAGGGATTCGGGGCACTGGGCAGCATGGTAGGGGGCTGCGGGGGCGTCGGGCAGCACGCCGGGGCACCGGGCAGCGCTGCAGGGGGCCGCTGGGACGCCGCACAGTGCGGTAGGGGGTGCGGGGGCACTGTGCAGCACACCCAGGTGTTGAGCATCACAGTAGTCGGTCGTGGTGGTGGCACGGTGCATAGAGGCCGCGGGTAGCGCGACCTTTGTTCGTCGTCTTCATTGTTGTCACCTCTTTGACGCATGTACCACCTCCATCATCCTCAAACAAGAACCAACAAAAGGGGAGTGTTGGGCCGTGTTTGTGTGGTCGGAACCCTCCTCATTAAGGTGATATCATTCGGTTCTCAATACACACAACATACGATGGGGTACGGAGGGTAATATTCAAATGTAAATAACCCCTACCTCGAATTTGGTGATTGACGATGGAGTCGCGGAAGGCGGTTGTCATCCGTAAAAGTCATAGGAAGAAGAGTTCGATGAAGACCAGTCGAGATGACGTCGTCAGCATTCTTTGTGGGCGGCAATGCTTCCCTTTCTTGTCCTGGTTGAATAAGGGTGAAGACGACATTCATTATTCTTCATTCTTCATGGGCGACGATTCTTCGTTGGAGGAATAATTCTCTAAGGGTTGGGTGTCACGTCTCTTTACTAGCATATCTCCGCTTGAATAATCCATCACAAAAGCTTCCCCCAACCTTTCATTATATTGGAGGGAGAGAGTATGTCTAAAATTATGTTGGCACTTAATTCAAATTTTGTGAATTAAAACAGTGGGCACCACAAAATTAAATTTGTCAGAGGTGTCAAAATTAATTAGGTGGATTGGAAAGAGGAACCCCCTCATTAAAAAAGGATAGGTGGAGGGTTTTATCCTCCACCATTAATAGGGGTCGGGTGGTCCCCACCCCTATCAATTAATAGAGAGGTTTTGGGTCTCAGGCGGTCCCCATGTTGTAACCTCTTATGGGAGGTTATGTACGGGTGGGAACCATCACCATAACCTCCCATGGGAGGTTAGGGTGTGGTGGCCCCCACTTCCATCCTCCCCTTGGAGGTTTTAACCACCCAAATAAAATAATGTTAAAACATTATTTTATTCAATTTATTTAAAAACCCCCCATAAACTATCTTCCAAACTCGTCAGAACGCAACTACGGTGATGGTCTCACTATGGAATTATCGATGATGCAAGTTCAACGGTGCCCTTGAATTTCAATTCCAAGCACCAGATTAAATGGTCTAAAATCCTACTTGTACGTTTACTTAACATAGCCAAACAAAACATCAGAAATTGATTTTGGGCACACCGGGCCTCGGAATCAAGCACTGTCAAAAACTGCGGACTCGTAAAATTCCCATGTATTAAGAATAAAAATATTCCATCGGAATTCCAGGTCTTTAAATTATCCCCACCTCAGGTCTTAACTTCCTCGTAAGCTACAAATCTATCTAAGGGAATAAATGAGGGTATTGAGCATGCATATGCGCCTCCTGCTCCCATATGCTCTCCTAGAGGTTCCTATGCTACCAGCGAACGAGCACTAGAGGTATCAACCATCCACCTAGGACCTGCTCCTGTCGATCCTCAATCTCCACTGGGACCTCTATGAATGTTGCCCCATCATCAATGTCCAACTCTCCATGGTCTATGATGTGGGACCGGTCATGAATGTATCTCCTCTACTGAGATACATGGAAGACGTCATGTACCCAGTGCAACTGAGGTGGAAGATCCAAGTGGTAAGCCACCTCGCCTACTCTATTAGGGACCTGGATAGGTCTGATGAACTGTGGAGATAACATGCCACCTTGGCCAAATATTCGTATACCTCATCGAGGTGAGACCCGTAGGAAAAAGTGGTATCTATCCTCGAACTCTATAGGTCTCTGTCTCCTGTCAGCATATGACTTCTGCCTTCTCTGTGCAGTCTTCATATATTCCTGAATGATCTGCAACTTCTCCTTGCTAGCCCACACCATCTCTGGTCCCACTAGTGATGACTCCCCTGGGTCTATCCAGCACTGTGGCGAACTGCATGGTCGACCATACAAGGCTTTAAAAGGTGCCATACCGATGGTTGAGTGATAGTTGTTGTTGTAGGAAATCTACACTAGTGGTAAGTAGTTCTCTTGACTACGACCAAGATCGAGGACACAAGCACGAAGCATGTCTTTGATGGTCTGGATGGTCCTCTCTGTCTGGCCATCCATCTATGGACGGAAGGCAGTGCTCAAGAGAATCTGTGTCATGGAAGCCTCCTGCAACCCCTTCCATAGCCAAGAAGTAAACCATTCATCACGGTTGGAGACAATACAAGAAGGTACTCCATGAAAAAGAACTATCTCTTGCAAATAGAGGTGTCCCAAGCTCTCAACTGAGCACTGCTCTCTGATAGGTAGAGAGTGGGCCGACTTGGTGAGTCAGTCAACGATCACCCATATCGAATCGTGACTCCTCGATGTACATCAAAGACTCGTCATGAAGTCCATGGATATCCCATTCCACATCCACTCTGGGACCTCTAAGGGTTGTACCAAGCCTACTGGTACCTAGTGCTCCACCTTCACTTTCTAACAAGTGAGGCACCGTGAGACAAACTCTGCTACAACCTTCTTTATACCAGGCCAAAAATTCTGTAGAGACCCGAAGCCTGACGTACATGGACATTATTTTACTTTTGCGGAATACATAGTAAATAACAAAAACACACACACAAGGATCGTAATAGTTTAGTGTCTTTGGAAACTTGGAATATAATCTTCTAATCGTGGTGAAAGATCTTCAACATCTCCCATAAAGATCTTCCTTTTTTTTACCTAAAACCTTTCTTTATATCCTGGGGAAAATAAAACATAAAAGGGTGAGATCAAATGCTCAGTAAGGGTCAACAAAAGAAATATCAATCACATCATATTCATAAGAACATAACATTTTGGAAATCATAACCTGCAAAAGAGAGAATAATTTCATAACATGGGATAAATCATGGCAGTGAAATGTAATCACAATAATCATAACGTAAAACATGAAACTTTGTGGCATTCACACATAATCATAGGGAATCATTTCTTGTTAGTCAAGACTCATTTCCAAGACTATCTTAGTGGACAAAGTCCCTTTCTGAATCGAGTAACCCTCGTTTCAGTCCTGTTTCACTGAACTGGTATAACCTACCATTCCAGCCATGTCTATCTCATGAGATATAAAATCTTTACCCAATGCATTGGAGGGAGATATAGGTCACACCCATCTCATAATGATACCATTCTTATGTGTTCCACAAAATCATAAATCATACATCATTTCATAACCCATGTAATAAAAATGGGAATCTTAAACATCGTGACATCATAAAACAATTCATATAAGATAAAAGAATTCAAAAAAATATAATTCCATCACAACATAATCAAATCAAGGTAATAATAGGGATAAAAACAGAACCCTTTATTATCTTATATGGAAAATAATTTTGATAAAACACTTGAACTCCATTCTTGAGGAAAATATCCTTTCTTCTTAAAAAACATTTTTCCTTTCTTAACATGTCATACAACTTTAAACTAAAAGAAGTTGATTGAAAATAAACTTGAAAACTTGTAAAGGAAGCTTCATGGAAATAATGTTTTAAAAATCCATTCATGCCGTATAAGTTAAAAAAACATTCTTCGTACTTTTTTCGGAAAAGTCAAAAAAGTACCTTGTATGAAAAACGACAAAAGATTCCTTTCATATCTTTTACTAAAAAAATCACTGAAGGGTAAAATTGGATGTAAACAATTGTAGGTGGATTTAAATAATATTACATATTGAGGAAACATGGATGTGGATGATAAAATACACCCCAGTAAATACCAAAGTATAAACAATCTCGGATAAAAATGAGATTGTGATATTTCCCTTACCTTAGGTCCGATTTGCTTAGTATGTGTCCGAACCTCCTGTATAATGATTTAAATAATGTCATTGACTTATTAAAGAATCATATTCATTGTTATGATATCATATATGGTTCACTTATGACTTTATATTACCCGTTCTTTTGAAAATTCCATGTTAATGAAGCTTTTTGGGAAAAATCGTTTCATTTATCGTAGGTGTTTTGACTTGTTGTTCTTGACATTATTATTACTTATATCATGATTTACTTACTTCCAGAATATAAAATATGATTTATATATCATATATATTAAGTATATATATATATATATAATAGATAGATAAATGAAATTAAAAACACCGTTCATGGAGACGGTAGTCCGTACGTACGCATGAACGCTGTTTTCCTTTCCTTATTGTCTTGAATGGAAGTAAGTAGATGACATACATATATATATATACATAAATATAGTAGCTTTATAATGTCATATATTTAATTATTATTTCTTATATATACTTTATAATCATTCTTAAATGGTTAACATGGAGAATGAATGTCATCGCGTCGTGGAGACGGTAGTCCGTACGTACGCACAAGCGATGATATCATTTCCATAAATATTGAATTGAATTGGAGTGGATTATACAATATATCAGAATCAATATGATGTTGTAATAACTATTTATAGTTATTATTTACACCATTATACCCATCCATGTAAGGTGGTGGTGGAAAATAGATTACACCACGGCGTGGAGACGGTATTCCGTACATACGCACGCGCGGTGATTTCTTTTTCCGTAGGATGGATAGAAGGTTAATTATAGTTGTTTCATATTTATAATAACATATCAGTATATAAGAAATACTGATGTTATTACTTTATCATGAAACAACTAAAGAAGAAGAAGTTAAAGAAGAAAGAAGTTGAAAAAGATCGGTAATGGATATTACCTCTTTTTGACACGCCTTTTCATAGCCTCCACTTAAAGAACTAAGGATGGTCTTTGAAGAAGACCAAGACCTCTAGGATGATACTAGGGAAGTGGAGAAGGGATTTTGGCAGGGGTTGGCCGAGATTGAGTGCTCAAATTGGTGTGAGGAGGAGGGGGAGGAGGTGTCCTTTTATAAGGGAGGAGAGGGGCACCTTAGGAATACCTCAAAATATTATTTTATATTAAAGTCAAAATCGGTTTATAATGGTTCCAAAGGGTCTTCTTTCGAAGCTAAAGTGGGGATGGGTCGAAATCCTATCAACCAATAGGATTTAGACAAGTTTAGGTTATTATTTTAACCTTATCAATTAGATTTAACTCTAAGTTAAATAATTTAACTTTTACCGTGACTTTTTGTTTTCTTACACTATATGGTTAATATACTTACTATAACATGCCAAACGAACCCCAAATTGTTTATTATTAATATATATATCCTTATCTAAGTAATTTGGCAGAACCTTAGATTTTTAGGAATAAAATAACAATTAATAATATAATATTTGATTTAAAAACTATTTTGCGTCAATTTTGACACTATTTGATATATGATTTTTGTGAAAGTCATAACAGAATTATATGTTCTAACCAAGTTGATTAAATCAACACTAATATATCATAGTAGCCTATAAAATTAGTGGAATTCAAAAAAAGTCTCAAATTACATTTATTTGAGCATTTATAACATCAATTATGTTAACATTTCCTTAAAAGGGTAATTACTGCATCATCGTTGTGTCATAAATAAATTAATTTATTTAAATTCTAAAAATTATAAATAAAATATCATTATGTATGAAATCTTCTTATATTTCTAATGAATATTTATAGTTGAATTTATCTTATGTATAACCCCATATTAAAAATGTTTTATTTATTAAACTTTGATTTTAACTATTTTAACTATTCATTAAATAAAATAAAATTAAATGTCATAATCTAATCCAAGTGGACCTAAATGGTCATATTATATTCATAAGGTAGTTTTTGGTCGAATTACTCTTATCCAATAGAATTAGGACATGTGTTAGGGTAATAGTAATATCATATTTACCCTTAGTTACCCTATTTACTATTAACCGTGGTAAAAAAAGTAAAAAGTTACTATTCACCAAAAAATATTTTCTTCTCATTGAACCACATTTTAGTCCTTGTTATTAACCGTGTCTGTCGGATTTTCGAAATTCCATTCACAGAAGCGGTAAAATTATGTTTTATGCAAAATTCAGTTTTCAACCTACCACTTAGTGGTTTCACTATTCATCAAAAATTGAAAGTTTTCAAAAAAGTACCAAAATTTCACCCTAGGCTATAATTGATATTCAAAATTCAAAAATGATTTCTATTTTACAAAATTCCCAACATATATGTTGCATTAATTAATTTTATAATTAATTTCCACTGTCACAACAAATTGCGTGTTTTTAAGAGATAATAACTATCAAAAGATTGACACTTGTTTATAACTGGTTTAAATGTGAAATTACATCCAATGACCAACATTGTATTGAATTGTAAAAATATATTCTAAATATACTTTAAAACCACTCAAATTAATAATTTATCACTATTAATTATTTCGATTGAAAAAGTTGTTTTTAATTAAAATTTAGTAATTTTCACTATTCATCAGAATATGAAATTTATCCGAAAAGTACCAAAATTTCACCTTAGGCTAAATTCGATACTCCGAATCCATAAATGAAGTCCATTTTGAAAAATACAATTTAAAAAATTTCAAAAAGTGGTTATTACTATTCATAATGGCTAGTTTTAATAATATCTTAATAGCATATCATTGTTTAGCGAAACATGGTGTTGCGTACAACACACGCTATCGTGGAAGGTCGCGATTGCGTGTAATTCAAGCCAAGTTAGAGATGTGTGTTGTGAAAGCTCCTTTTGGTGTAGCGTATAACACAAGACATTAATGAAATTAAAAAGAATATTTTTCAGAAAATCTCTGGGTGTTACATTCTACCCCCCTTAAAATGAATTTCGCCCTCGAAATTTGTCGGGGTTATAAATGGTTTACAATTTGAAAGTTTCTTTGATAGGAACCCACATCGTAAAAAAGGAATACCAAAACTTATCTTTAAAAACAAAAGTATGAAACTTAACGGTTACCCAAATAAACTAATCACTGGGTTTCCACATAGGTGAAAATATGGATATGGAAGAGAAATCTAACCATCATGTTCTGATGGAGAGTGGTAGAGAACATGGCTATGGAAAAGCTAGCAATCACAAAGCAATAAATTTGTGAGGATCTATGGTACCGTCTGATTCATCAGATATAAGATCACTAAGACAACATTTTTGGTTTTCAAGATCATTTCCCTAAAGTTGATGAAATTGGAATTAGAAGAAATACATTCGTGATTTTGGTATAGTCTCACCGTTTGTCGTTCTTTGGACAATTTCCACTTCATCTCTTAAAGAAATGAAGTTGAATTTGTCATTCGTGATGTGTTAGCAGATCATGTGATAGAATGATGGGTCATTCCATCTGTCTCAAACAAAAGGTTAGAAAAGTTATCAAAAAAAATACATAAGTCCATCTATAGTGAGATTAATCATATATGGTTATTAAAATGAACTTATACTTCACATATCATACTACTTAATATAATAAAACTAGTTTCTACTAAACAGGGACTTCCTGTAGGTCAGTGGTAGGCTATAAAGGCCAGTCGCACTTTGGTTGTGGGTTCGATTCCCACAGCCTTGTCCGAAGCGATGGGCTGTCGCCCGTCCTGCATGTTGTCCTTTTTCTAAAACTACATTACTATAACATCACATAAATAAAAAAAAGTTCTATACTTAAACAATACTAACTTATGGTTAACATAATCCATTACAATCTTTAGGTTTATCTAAAATACTTTGGTCCAAGCTCATAGTATAAAGAAAATGATTACTTGAAATGTCGTCAACCAAGCATGTGAATACCATCATTTATCCCCCATATATCTTGTTGGTCACATTCCAATCATGTGAATACCTTAATGATGTATTCTCTTGAAAAAAATGAATACCCATTAAACCTTAGTGAAAACATGAATGCTGTCAAAAGTTAACTCTTTCCACATACCAAAATACCAAAATTCTATATACTCAAGCCATGATATAACCTTCTCCTTATATCAGTCATGAGCTCATGAATACTATCAAACATTTAATTTTATCCTTATCCCTTCATTATGTGCATATCATCTACATTCCAAAAATATCTGAATAACCTTTCATGGATACTGGTAACATTAATCAGACAACAGTGTAACAATCCTTACATGTCTCTTTATTCCATAGTACCATGAGATTACTTATACAACATTACACATGATAAACATGTAATCATTCCACTATATTCTTAAACCATTGACCGAGCTTCAACAATTCTTTCATCTCACATATCATTTGTAGTCTCATCATCATCATCCACATAAATACTACCCATACGACCATACTGATTTTCTTCATGAGACTTTCCCTTAGGGCATTGGTTTGCCTAATGCCCGTACATTCCACATTTAAAACATTTAACCATTTTTGATGTTGTAGCAATACCATTATCCTCATCCCTGGTGTTAACTGAACCTTTTCCTTTGCACTTACTGGCTTTGTGTCCTTCTTTTCCACACCCAAAGCATCGTCCAGTTCCTTTGAAACATTCTCCTTGATGCCTCTTCCCACATGATTTACATAGGGGAAATTGAACTTTCTTTCATCTATGATCATCATGAAACTCCATCTTTCTCTTATTAGCCGAGCCATGAAACTTACCAAATTTTACTTTATTGATCATATTATGAGATTGCAGATTCGGCATAATAATGATGTTTGGACCTCCAAATCCCATTTCATTTGGTTTCTCTTGAATAATATTATTCCATTGTCCATCATATCCTCCATTATCGTGAATCATCTAGTTTCCAACCATTTTCTAAAACCCAAAAAGAATAGTGTGAGAGGCAAAAATCATGCTAGGGAAAACAACATTATAAAGGGGGAGTACCCTCAATATCTAACATCTTATGTTAAATTCTATGATCATTACCGTAGTTCTAGGACTGTATCCTATACGTATACTTATCCTTAGGGACATCCCTAGACATAACTTATAAATATCTCTAGAGATCTCACTAAAGTTCTCGCATCCTAGTTTCCAAAGGTTGACTAAACCTTTCCTCTAATACCAACTGTAGAGACCCGAAGCCTGACGTACATGGACATTACATTACTTTTGTGGAATACATAGTAAATAACAAAAACACACACACAAGGATCGTAATAGTTTAGTGTCTTTGGAAACTTGGAATATAATCTTCTAATCGTGGTGAAAGATCTTCAACATCTCCCATAAAGATCTTCCTTTTTTTACCTAAAACCTTTCTTTATATCCTGGGGAAAAGAAAACATAAAAGGGTGAGCTCAAATGCTCATTAAGGGTAAACAAAAGAAATATCAATCACATCATATTCATAAGAACATAACATTTTGGAAATCATAACCTGCAAAAGAGAGCATAATTTCATAACATGGGATAAATCATGGCAGTGAAATGTAATCACAATAATCATAACTTAAAACATGAAACTTTGTGGCATTCACACATAATCATAGGGAATCATTTCTTATTAGTCAAGACTCATTGCCAAGACTATCTTAGTGGAAAAAGTCCCTTTCTGAATCGAGTAACCCTCGTTTCAGTCCTGTTTCACTGAACCGGTATAACCTACCATTCCAGCCATGTCTATCTCATGAGATATAAAATCTTTACCCAATGCATTGGAGGGAGATATAGGTCCCACCCATCTCATAACGATACCATTCTTATGTGTGCCACAAAATCATATATCATACATCATTTCATAACCCATGTAATAAAAATGGGAATCTTAAACATCGTGACATCATAAAACAATTCATATAAGATAAAAGAATTCATAAAAATATAATTCCATCACAACATAATCAAATCAAGGTAATAATAGGGATAAAAACAGAACCCTTTATTATCTTAGATGGAAAATAATTTTGATAAAACACTTGAACTCCATTCTTGAGGAAAATATCCTTTCTTCTTAAAAAACATTTTTCCTTTCTTAACATGTCATACAACTTTAAACTAAAAAAAGTTGATTAAAAATAAACTTGAAAACTTGAAAAGGAAGCTTCTTGGAAATAATGTTTTAAAAATCCATTCATGCCGTATAAGTTAAAAAAACATTCTTCGTACTTTTTTCGGAAAAGTCAAAAAAGTACCTTGTATGAAAAACGACAAAAGATTCCTTTCATATCTTTTACTAAAAAAAATCTCTGAAGGGTAAAATTGGATTTAAACAATTGTAGATGGATTTAAATAATATTACATATTGAGGAAACATTGATGTGGATGATAAAATACACCCCAGTAAATACCAAAGTATAAACAATCTCGGATAAAATGAGATTGTGATATTTCCCTTACCTTAGGTCTGATTTGCTTCGTAAGTGTCCGAAGCTCCTGTATAATGATTTAAATAATGTCATTGACTTATTACAGAATCATATTCATTGTTATGATATCATATATGGTTCACTTATGACTTTATATTACCCGTTCTTTTGTAAATTTCATGTTAAAGAAGCGTTTTGGGTAAAATCGTTTCATTTATCGTAGGTGTTTTGACTTGTTGTTCTTGACATTATTATTACTTATATCATGATTTACTTACTTCCAGAATATAAAATATGATTTATATATCATATATATTCAGTATATATATATAATAGATAGATAAATGAAATGAAAAACACCGTTCATGGAGACGGTAGTCCATACGTACGCATGAACGTTGTTTTCCTTTCCTTATTGTCTTGAATGGAAGTAAATAGATGACATACATTTATATATATATATACATAAATCCAGATGCTTTATAATGTCATATATTTCATTATTATTTCTTATATATAATTTATAATCATTCTTAAATGGTTAACATGGAGAATGAATCTCATCGCGTCGTGGAGACGGTAGTCCGTACGTACGCACGAGCGATGATATCATTTACATAAATATTGAATTGAATTGGAGTGGATTATACCATATATCAGAATCAATATGATGTTGTAATAACTATGTATAGTTATTCTTTACACCATTATACCCATCCATGTAAGGTGGTGGTGGAAAATAGATTACATCACGGCATGGAGACGGTATTCCGTACGTACGCACGCGCGATGATTTCTCTTTCCGTAGGATGGATAGAAGGTTAATTAGAGTTGTTTCATATTTCTAATAACATATCAGTATATAATAAATACTTATGTTATTACTTTATCCTGAAACAACTAAAGAAGAAGAAGTTGAAGAAGAAAGAAGTTGAAAAAGATCGGTAATGGATATTACCTCTTTTTGACGCGCCTTTTCTTAGCCTCCACTTAAAAAACTAAGGATGGTCTTTGAAGAATACCAAGACCTCTAGGATGATACTAGGGAAGTGGAGAAGGGATTTTGGTAGGGGTTGGCCGAGCTTGAGTGCTAAAATTGGTGTGAGGAGGAGGGGGAGGAGGTGTCCTTTTATAAGGGAGGAGAGGGGCACCTTAGGAATACCTCAAAATATTATTTTATATTAAAGTCGAAATCTGTTTATAATGGTTCCAAAGGGTCTTATTTCGAAGCTAAAGTGGGGATGGGTCGAAATAATATCACCAAATAGGATTTAGACAAGTTTAGGTTATTATTTTAACCTTATCAATTAGATTTAACTCTAAGTTAAATAATTTAACTTTTACCGTGTCTTTTTGTTTTCTTACACTATATGGTTAATATACTTACTATAACATTCCAAACGAACCCCAAATTGTTTATTATTAATATATATATCCTTATCTAAGTCATTTGGCCGAACCATAGATTTTTAGGAATAAAATAACAATTAATAATATTTTATTTTTTTAAAAAACAATTTTGTGTCAATTTTGACACTATTTGATATATGATTTTTGTGACAGTCATAACAGAATTATATGTTCGAACCAAGGTAATTAAATCAACACTAATATATCATAGTAACCTAGAAAATTAGTGTAATTCAAAAAAAGTCTCAAATTACATTTATTTGAGCATTTATAACATCAATTATGTTAACATTTCTTTAAAAGGGTAATTACTGCATCATCATTGTGTCATAAATAAATTAATTTATTTAATGTCTAAAAATTATAAATAAAATATCATTATGTAGGAAATCTTTTTAGATTTCTAATTAATATTTATAGTCGAATTTATATTATGTATAACCCCATATTAAAAATGTTTTATTTATTAAAATTTGATTTAAACTATTTTAACTATTCATTAAATAAAATAATATTAAATGTCATAATCTAATCCAAGTGGACCTAAATGGTCATATTATATTCATAAGGTTGTTTTTGGTCTAATTACACTTATCCAATAGAATTAGGACATGTGTTAGGGTAATAGTAATATCATATTTACCCTTAGTTACCCTATTTACTATTAACCGTGGTAAAAAAATTAAAAAGTTACTATTCACCAAAAATTATTTTCATCTCATTGAACCACATTTTAGTCCTCGATATTAACCGTGTCTGTCGGATTTTTGAAATTCCATTCACAGAAGCGGTAAAATTAAGTTTTATGCAAAATTCAGTTTTTAACCTACCACTTAGTGGTTTCACTATTCATCAAAAATTGAAAGTTTTCAGAAAAGTACCAAAATTTCACCCTAGTCTATAATTGATATTCCGAATTCAAAAATGATTTCTATTTTACAAAATTCCCAACATATACGTTGTATTAATTAATTTTATAATTAATTTCCACTGTCACAACAAATTGCGTGTTTTTAAGAGATAATAACTATCAAAAGATTGACACTTGTTTATAACTGGTTTAAATGTGAAATTACATCCAATGACCAACATTGTATTGAATTGTAAAAATATATTCTAAATATACTTTAAAACCACTCAAATTAATAATTTATCACTATTAATTATTTCGATTGAAAAAAGTTTTTTTAAATTAAAATTTAGTAATTTTCACTATTCATCAGAATATGAAAGTTATCCGAAAAGTACCAAAATTTCACCTTAAGCTAAATTCGATACTCCGAATCCATAAATGAAGTCCATTTTGAAAAATACAATTTACAAAATTTCAAAAAGTGGTGATTACTATTCATAACGGCTAGTTTTAATAATATCTTAATAGCATATCATTATTTAGCGAAACTTGGTGTTGCGTACAACACACGCTATCGTGGAAGGTCGCGATTGCGTGTAATTCAAGCCAAGTCAGAGATGTGTGTTGTGAAAGCTCCTTTTGGTGTAGCATATAACACAAGACATTAATGAAATTAAAAAGAATATTTTTCATAAAATCTCGGGGTGTTACAAATTCTGTCGTCAGAGGTCAGGGTACATCTTCACCACTCTAGGTTGTACCGCTTGAGGGGAAGTGTGTGACTCCCTCAACACCTCCTACTGAAGTGAAACCGGTACCAAGGAATGTCCTCTGAGGAGGATGACGTGCTCCCCACCTTTAGAAAATCCATCAGGTGTCTGCCCTGTGGATATCTTAGAACGTCACTTCTCGAAGTTAGAATACCCATGTTGTGCCTCCATAACACGCTGAAGAAGTGTGGGAGTGACTATAAGAGACTGTAGATAGGCTGCTCTATCTTTATCCTCAAAGGATATATGTAAAGTAGCCAGCTACTCTGCTGCCTCTCCTAGTAGATGAATACCAATTCTCCTACTGAGTGCATCTGCAACAACATTCCCGTTCACAAAAGTATAGACTATCTCAAAGTTATAGTCCTGGAAGAACCCAAGCAATCGTCATTGTCTCAGGATCAGGTCCTTTTGAGAGAAGATATACATGAGAATCATGTGATCAGAGTATACCGTAAAATTTTTTCCCATCAGATAGTGTCGTCGCATCTTTAAGGCGAAGACCACTACTGCAAACTCCCGGACATGAGTAGCGTTGTTCTTATTATGTTGTCTCAGCTACCAAGAACCATATGCGATCACTTTTCACTCCTACATTAGGAAACACCCGTGTCCGGTCCCTGATGCGTCATAGTAGACTACGTACCCTTCGCCTTCCTCCAGAAGCCTCAAAATTGGGGCAGTAGTCAGCCTCTACCTCAGCTCCTGAAATCTCTATGCGTATCTCTTCAACCACACAAAGGGTTTCCCCTTCTTCGTCAAGGCTGAAAGTGGTGCTGCGACTCTGGAGAAGTCTGGAATGAATCATAGATAGTATCCAACGATGCCCAAGAAACTCCAAACTGCCGTCACACTCCTGGGTGGCTCCCAAGAAAGTACCGCCTCAATCTTCGCTAGGTCCACAACAACTCCAGCCTCCAAATGACGTTCCCCAAAAAGTGAACCTCTTGCATCCAAAACTGGAACTTCAAGAGATTACCATAAATCTTGTGCTCCCAGAGTGTGTCTATTACTACCCGTAAATTATAGGCATGCTTCTCCTTAGTAGTCGAGTAGATCAATATGTCGTCGATGAAGAAAATGAAAAAGCTATCGAGGTAAGGCTGGAAGATCCTGTTCATGAGACTCCTAAACACTGGTGGAGTGTTGGTTATGTCGAAGGGCATAACCAAGAACTCATATTCACCATAAAAACACCTGAAGGTTGTCTTCTGCACATCCTCATCTCGAACTCTGAGCTGGTGATAGCCTAATCTGAGATCTATCTTCGTGAACCATCATGATCCCTTGTACTAGTCAAAGAGGTCATCAATTCTCGGGAGTGGATACATCTTCTTCACGGTCACCTGGTTCAGGCGACGGTAGTTGAAAAAAATCCGCAAGATTCCATACACCTACATGGCGAACAGAATTGGGGCTGCCCTGGGAGAAACACTGGGCCGGATGAATCGCTTTCCCTGCAAGTCCTCTAGCTATACCCACAGCTCCCAAAGCTCAGCGGGAGCCATCTGATATGCTGGTGTAGATATCGGTGTAGTCCTGAGGTACGGGTCAATGTAGAAGTCCACCTCTCTACGAGGAGGTAGACCTGGGACGTCATTAGGGATAACATCCGCTTAATGGTTCACCACTACAGGATAAGTCGGACGTTCCACATCTACTGCTCCAAGGGTAAGGCAAGCCAACTAGTGAGTGATCGGTTGCACCCTCCTCCGAGTAAGTTCGTCCTGCGCTACAAAGGTTCCCTTCTCTCCGGTGAAGGTGAAAATGGTCCCATTTGTGTGGACACACCACACATTGCACCTTATACAGTCGATCTGAGCATGGACAATAGATAACCAGTCCATACCCAAGATGAAGTTTTAAGGCCTCGACACTTCTATGAGAAGATCCCAGCTGAAGCTCTCCCCTCCTAGAGTAAGCTCACACTGCCGATACCAGTGTGTAAACATCGATTCTACTCTTGTAAGAGTTTATAACTATAAGGATCGAGCCAACAGCTCCATCAGAATCTCCGAGCTCCAAACGGGGGAAGTGGAAATGAAAGAGTGACTGACACCTATGTCTATAAGAAATGCATCTATGGTAGAGTAGACACGGATCACACCTTGTATCATATCCAGAGCAGCATGGTTGTTGGCCTTTTCTTCCTGAAGCTGAGCTCTCCCCTATCCACCCACTCCCTGTGGTCGGGGTGGACCTCCTTGTGGTGGTGTCGGTATCACCTTGTATCATCGACCACCGCCAGCTACTCGACCAGCTCCTCTTCCACGTCTGCCTTCTTCTTGCGGACCACCTCGATCGAACCTCTTCCTCTACCTGGGAGTTCCCTCAACTGACTGTTGTTCGTTGGAACGGCAGGTTGGATAGTCAAGAGCCATGTGATCAAGTCCATCACAGGAGTATCATTGTCCGCTCCTGGCTTGTCTGGCTCTATCCCCACTCTAGGTTCCCCACACAACCAATCCTGAGTCATGCATTCGACCACCTGTGTGTCTGGTCCTCATGGACCTCTACGTCATCTGCCTACTGCCATCTATAGAAGACTCTATTGAAAGTCAACTAGTGGTGGCTCTCACTGTTGGAGAACGCTCAACAAGGAATCTATCCACTAGGAGGGCTCTCTCCAATACCCCCACCTATGTCGGGATGCTGTGGGAGATAACTGAAGCTTTGATCTCTCACTTGAGTCCCTGCTCAAAGGTTCGGGCCCTGAAGAATGGTTCTTGTACCATATGAGTGGAGTGGTGCGAGAGGTCGGTGAACCTTGTTGAGTACTGAGCTACACACATGTTGCCCTAGTTCAGATGAAGTAGCTCCTCTATCCACACTGCTCGAATGGTGGCTGGTAAAAACTCTGCTCATAGCATGCCCTCAAATTCTGCCCATATAAGTGTCGCTTCATCATGTACCTGGAGCATCTGGCTCCACCATCTACATGCTGCTGCCAGAAAGAGGCTGGCATTAAGGATCACCATGAAGTCGTTTGGTGTCCCTACCAGTCTGAAGACTCTCACCACAGCATCCTACCAATCCTCAACTGCATGCGGGTCCGCCTCTCCCCTAAACCTGGGTGGTCTCTTGCATTGGAACTCCTACAGCGCGCTCATGTGACGTGCACTCTCTACTGCTGGGGCTGGTGGAATCAGTGGACCAACATAATGTAGTATTGTTGGTTCCTCTTCTAGTGCCTCAACTAAAAGAGGGACCTGTATTGAGGCCTCTTTGCTCGGCGGGATGTCGGTACATACAACTCTCGGGGCTCTAGTTGGTCATCCATGGGGAGGCATCCTGAAAGAAACAGATGCGACACAGTCAAAAGACTATACCTGGTAAGCTGATCTTGTTTGACCTGACTTAAAGAAAACATTTGAAATCACATACGCAATTAGTGTATTCATGCACTAAGTTGGAAATCAGTAGTCCGGGTCTTAGTGTATGGATACGTTGGCTTCCGCACTAACACTGGACTCCCTGAATTGAAAACCACACTCAGTACCCCTAGCACTATTTCTTCACCAAAAAGAAATATCAGAGTCCTATGTTCTACATTTGAACTGACTCCTTTGATACAAATTTTTCACGACCCGTCCCCTGGGGCACGTATCATGACTACCCCGAGCCCGCATTCTATAGGCTAGGGGCTAGAGAATTGTACTAAAGGCTTAATTCCCTAAAACTGGGAAGGCATTTAACTATAAAACATAAACTCACACAACCATAGTATAAGCGGAAGAAAAAACTAAGTAAAAACGGTATTATAAGTGTACTGAAAGTAAAGGGGCTAGAAATACAAGCCCAATATAAATGTACAAGGAAATTAGAAACATATTAAACTAAAAGACAAACAGATGGATGGTTTCTAGCAGCTCTTGGATCATCCACCACAGATCCTACCAGAAGGGTAGGTACAGATAGCCTCCTTAGTGCTCCACATCTTTCCGTCTCCTCCGGGTACTGACTCGTCGTGAGATCCACCACCGGGTACTGTCCAGTCCTGGCACTCTCAACCACCATCAGCGTTGTCTGTTGTCTACATCCAATACAACGAGATTCGATCATAGCCCATGTAGGGGTGAGTACAATGATACTCAGTAGGGACCCCGAGACACTCAAGGTCTCGCAAAATCCAACAAGGATAAACCACAAAGTATGAAATCAATGGATAATAATTACTTAGGTATATGCCCATACATATACAAAAGTTATCAAGTAACCTATCTAAATCATGTGGAAAATAAAAAGGTCATTAACTCAGCTCAAACCCAGATTTTCATTATCGAAACCACGACTATTGGAGAACTCATCCTCTATCGTGTAAGGTGGGCCTATCACGACACTGATGTGCTTCTCACTAAGATTACACTGGTAATGCAGTCCTCTTGTCAAGTACCGTGGGTCTGCTGCCAAATACAGGGTGCTCTATCCACTGTGGGTCTTCCGCCAAATACCGGGAGCTCCCCCTATAGACTACAGAGGTAATCCTCCTATCGAGTATTGCGGGTCTGCTGCCAAATACCATGCACTATATCTTCAAAGGGTCTACTGGCAAATACTGGGAGCTCCATCCCCTGGGCTAGTCGAATCACTCCGAGTCGAATCAGTCATGTAGTCGTCAGGTCTATAGCTACTAGGTCTCCGTACTCTACCTGCTCGTCACCGGAAGGATCTGCTCCATGATCTTCTAGTCAATCCTCCAACTGTCACGAAGTCTCATGTGGATGTATCTCAATGGACCGCCACGTCATAGGGGTATCAACGAAACAGACGCCGCATCAATCGGACGCATGGTTTGTGAGTTATTAGCATTTTAGTCCTGGGGTCTCGGTTGGATTTGTGTAAGAACCAACCAGACTGTGACCCAACTATACCCCGAACTCTATTGGGGTATACTCAAATGGAAGCCTATGCTCCATGAATACCAGCGCTGCTGACGGTTCGTCAAACGGTCGTCCGGTGCCAAAGATATGGCCCAAGAAGGTAATGGGTCAATAATGGGCTCGTGTCCAGTCCGAAATGGTCAGACCGAATCGGAATAACCTAGTATGGGCCGACCTGGTCAGACTCTTTGGGTCTCACCTAGCTTATTGGGTAGGTCATCGCACTAAGTCTTGACCTGTTCCACTGGGCCCAACCAAGCAGAACTCAAGGCCGGTTCAGCCTAGTAGTCGCCACGTAGGCAGCTCAGTGACTCGACTTGGGAGACCGGCCCGGTTCGGCCAATGAAATCGCGGGGTCCACCATAGGACGGCTAAGAAAGCCATTGGCTAGGAGGCCAGCAGGTAGGCAGCACAGAGCGCAAGTAATCTGGCTGGTCACTAGGTAGGCCGCAGGTGCACCGGGTTGGGCGCCACAGTGTCCAGCAGCATTCTTGAGCTCGGGCAGCGCAACGGGGCTCCGGGTAGGCAGCGACATGTGGCCATGGGCACCGGGTAGGTTGCTATGGAACCGGGCATCGTGGCAGGGAGACGCGGGGGTGCCAGGGTGCAGGGCAGCGTGGCAGGGGGCCTCGGGGGCGCTGGGCAGTGCGCCAGGGCGCTGGGCTGCATGGTAGGGGGCCGTAGGGTCGCTGGGTAACGTGATAGGGCACTGGGCAGTGCGACAGGGGGCCATGGGGGCAGCGCGGTTCGGAGAGGCTAGGGTAGCACGACCTTTGTTCACCGCTTTCATGGTCGTCGCCTCTTTTCCGCGTGTACCACCACCATCGTCATCGAACAACAACCAACAAAAGGGGAGGGTCGGGCCATGTTTGTGTGGTCAGAACCCTCCTCATTACGGTGATTTCATTCGGTTCTCAAAGTACACAACATACGACGGGGTATGGAGGGTAATATTCAAACATAAATAACCCCTACCTCGAATTTGGTGATCAACGACGAAGTCGGGGAAGGCGGTCATCGTTCCGTCAAAGTCAAAGGAAGAAGAGTTCAATGAATAAGAGTCGAGATGATGTTGTCGGCATTCTTCATGGGCGTTAGTGCTTCCTTTTCTTGCCCCGGTTGAATAAAGACGTAGACGGCGTTCGTCGTTCTTCATTCTTCGTGGGCGATTGTTCTTCGTTGGAGGAATAATTCTCCAAGGGTTGGGCGTCGCGTCTCTTTGCCAGCGGTTCACTGCTTGAAGAAGCCATCCCAAAACCTTCCCCCAAGCTTCCATTATGTAGGAGAGGGAGGGTTTGTCTAAAATTACATTGGTACGCAATTCAAATATGGTGAATTAAAAGAGTGGGACCCACCTAATAAAATTTTTGAGAGGTGTCACATTTAATTAGGTGGATTGGAAAGAGGCTCTCCCTCATTAAAGAGGTAGATGTGGGAGGTTTTATCCTCCACTATTAATTGGGGTCGGTTGGTCCCCAAACCTGTCATTTAATAGAGAGGTTATGGGTCTCGGGTGGTCCCCACGTTGTAACCTCTCGCGGGAAGTTATGTGCTGGTGGTCCCCACCACCATAACCTCCCATCAGAGGTTAGGGTGTGGTGGCCCCCACTTCCAACCTCCCCTGGGTGGTTTTAACAACCCAAATAAAATATAGTTTTGACCGTATTTTATTCTATTTAATTAAAAACCCCCAAAAACTAACATTCAAACTTGTCAGAATGCAACTACGGTGAAGGTCTCACTAAGAAATTATCGATGCTGTGAATTAAACGGTGCCCTTGAATTTCAAATCCGATCACCGGTTCAAAATATATAAAATCCCACTTGTACGTTTACTGAACGTACCCAAACAAAACATCAGAAATCGATTCTAGGCACACCGGGACTCGGAATCAAGCGACGTAAGAAATTGTGGACTCGTAAAATTCCCATGTAGTAAAAAGAATAAATAAAATTTCAATGGGAAATCCAGGTCTTTAAAAATTATTTGAGAACTCTTCTTCTCCTCCACTAAATATTGATAGAGAAAATTCTCTCTATTTCTTCCCTATAAATCTACTAACAGTTATTTTTATAATCTATAACACAACCAACCCATAATTAATGTGTTGAGATCCATTATATCATTTTCATACTCCAAAATTATCACATTTGGTGTACTTCACAAGTTAATTTTATAATAAATTTGTATTCAAAACTGATATGACTCTCTAAATTATAATCTTGATTTACCACTTTATATTCCAATTATATCAGTATGTAAATCTAGAGAAATACATTTTAAAAACATGATATATCCCTTTCATGATTTTTTTTTCATCATCATGAAAACAATTTAAACCACAAAAAACTTATTCAAGGTATGATGATCATTCAATAATTAGATCCAAAAAATAAACTGAAATCTAGATATATATTCCTTTTTTATTACTTGTTAATTTTCAATAAGTACTTCAAAATTTTATTAATTACCCCACCCTATAATGATGTGACACATTTCTCAAAATACTAACATGAAAATCTATTAAGGTACAATCATAGAATTACCTTTTACTTTGTAGTGTGATCCTCACCTAGACATAACCACTAATATTTAAAAATTTTCCTTCATGGCACAACATATCCTTCAGAATTCAACCATTGTATTTCAAAAATCTCTATAAGATCCTTAATCATTCTTCAAATCATGAAATATGTATTCAGGAAATGTATCCCTATTATAAATTTTACTAATTAGTCTTCCAAGAATACATTATTGAATGCAATTTTGAGTAATTTCATTAATGAACCATTTAAAAAATTAATTTTCCAAAACCTCAACTTTAATACCACCAATCATTTTATAAATTATGAACTAGAAAAATCACCTCATACTTCCACTAGACATAGAATAATATATAAGATTATATATTAACCAGATACTTCTAGTACTATATTTTACAATATATATCCTTCCTCTTGCAAAATTATTTTGTCTCCACAAAAAATTTCATACTAGTCTACATATCTTTAAGAATACTCAAACAAAAACACGTTAGTTCTAAATCTATGAACTTGATACATGATGATTTTCAAGTGCCTCTTCATATATGAAACAGTTCTAAAATGCTTCCATATTCTCTTCTTCTAGAAATATTCAATGATAACTCTTCCAATTTATCAGTGTGTCAATTACAATACATCTTCTTCAACACACAAAAAAATCATCTCTAGTCCACATCTTTTTCAACTATTATTAATAAATCCAACAAAATACCTCCTTTATAGAAATAGAATTATAAACTTTAGTGGGTAGTTAGCATGAGTATGATATTGATAGTATATTTATATAATTGAGAACTATGTATGGGGGAATTTTTCATGAACAAAAACCCCACCAATATATAGATGATGCACTATCTATATGTTACACTGGTGATAAAAGAATCAACTGTTCTACTGACTAAAATGTACTCCCCATATATTGATGTGTAGAACATATGAATCTTGAACATATCCTAAATATCTACATAATTTCAAAAATAATTTACATACACACAAGAAAGAAAATAATTAAATTAATGATAAAAAATAAATCTTTAATTTTATAATGTTTGAACACTAATTACTATATCCAAGAGAGAACACTATTGTATTTTTATTTCAATTAAAAAAATTAAATTAATTTGATATTATTTATTACATGTAATAACTATATTCCATCAATTTCATCCTTATAACAAGAAAAAAAATTGTCCCTATTGTCATACCGATGGTTACAGCATGCCATCTAGTTGTAATTACTTCTCCCATTCCTAAAAGACAATCAATTTATCCCAATAAAAACTAGTTTCCCATAAAAATAAATATCTAACCATTGAAATATATTGAATAGTAAAATATACTGTTATTTTCCACTACAGTAATCTTATGTATCAACCCATTTCCAAAAACCACATCAAATATTGAATTTAACTTCTCATCATTTAGAAGATCAATTATATAATTATATCATCTATTTACTCCTACTGAACCGCTAACTTGTAAAAGTCACCTCTGAAAATCATAATTTATTTAACACCTACCCCAGGAGAAGTGTCTATACTATCTCTATTTCTATCTGAAAAAGTTATCTTTTAAATCTTATTCTTTCATTCATATTATCAGATTATTAAAGCATTTAAAAATCTAAAAAATAATCCACTAAAAGACTGGTTTAATGAGACCACTAAAAGTCTCCAAATCCTATGAATAAAACCAAAACATCAAACTTATATAGAAAATATTATATCCAATACATTGAACAAAATATAATCCCTCTTAATACATTTATTAAGTCATTATTTTAGGGACTATCACACTATTGAACAAGTTATGAAATTTTTTCTTTTGTTTAACTTCCACAACTCTAAATACCCATCCTCCATCATATTCTAAATGAAATGATATATTTGGTTGATTTAGTTTTTCCAAGAACAAAACAAATATTCTTTACCAAATTTATTACATTATTCCAATCATGGTAGTCTATTACACATTCATATATTCTATTTAAATCCTTGAAAAAAAAATTTAACAATAAAAAATATGGCCCATATTTCATTATGTATATATATATATTCCACTTATGTTTTCAAAATATCTATAACTATATATAGCCGTGATATACACATAAGTATAATTCTTACAAATGTGAATACATAGCCTATTTTACAAATTTGAATATCTGAATCTACCCCAATGTCTGAACATTCATAACCCTATAAAGAATCATTTGTTGAAAAATATAATTTTTTATGATATAATCATTTTATAAATTAAATGATCCCTTTCATGGATCCTTTGTGTTATTTTGTTACAATATACTTGAACTAAATAATGAATCCAATTGAAAAGTCCATTTTCTCAATAGAAACCATCTTGATATATATTAGGACACCACATGTTGAGGAAAAATAATATTTTACCATCTACATTACCTCATAATTCATTCTAAGTTCTTTCTACATGGATGGTTTGAAGTGGTTGACCAATGTATTTGGGAGCATCTTATATCTATACATTTAAAACCATTTATTTATCTTATAAATGTATTCAATTTAATACCACACGAAAATTTTGCATATTACCGGTCTATTAATTATAGTCCTAATATTTTCTCTACCACCTCACGATTATTGATCTTGAAACTTACAGAGATTCCATTTTCGGATTCTAAATCTATGAAATTTCTAGTCCATCCAAATGTTTTTTTTCTGGGTATGTGAGTTTAATGATGAAACATCCATCCTCAAATGAAATCTAATATAAAGAATGATCTGATTTAATCCATAATAAATCATTATCCACTGTAAATTAATTTAACTTATAGTTTCATTACCTTGGATCCTATTTGAATCCATATAAACTTTTATTTCCTATACACACCAAGTCATAGTTGCAATGATCCTTGAAACCATATGGTTTCTACATAAAAATTTAATATTTTATATCTCTATGGAGAAATTCAATATTTATATCCATATTCTCAACATGAAAATTTTCAATAATAACTTTTTTCTACACTATATGTATATAAGTTTCACTAACTATCAGGAAAAATATTTTACAGAACCTAATTTCATAATTATAATAAATAATTTGAAAAATATCATAGAATTTTACCTTCCATTATCTCCAGTTTCCACTTCTATATGGATACACATTTTTATCAAGTTGTCTCACTCTTTATAGAAGACCATTTATCTACCGTGATTCATTTTCTTGAAGAAAATCCTTCCCATCCTTTATATATGATTCCCACATAATGGAATCAATGATATTTATCAGTAATTTGGGTAATTTATTCTCTTTTATCCGCTAGAAGAACATAGTAAATGTAATATTGGAACCCATATTCCACCTTCTGACTCTGATAGGTTTTTTAAATTATTCTTATTTATCTTCTCAATCTAGTACCAAATATTCCAATGAATCAACCATTAAGACTCTAATCTGAGTTTCAATAGTTATATATATATCTTGTACAACTTCCACTGGCCTAATATATAAACACGCAGTGCTCCCTAAACTCTTACAAACATTTTTCCTTTTAAAATACCCACTAATATCAACTAGAACATTTATATTTCATTCTTTTATCATAATATTATATTCCACAAACATCAAATATTTCAATAAGATCTTCTCATTAAATATAATTTTCCCTCTACAGACCGGAATCCAATTTACATCACCCAATATATAGAATCAGGATTTTTAATCATTGCGCATCATAGTGAAACATGAATCTTATTTATCTTTGAGCATATATGTTTCCTTATATTCCACATAGAAATTGGAATGGTTTTAAAAAAATTAGGTTACTAATTTTTGTTACTTTTCTAAATTTAACAACACTAGATTATTTAACCCCATGTCTGATAAAGTACTTCAATTATCTTAGTATGCTACATAGTTGATCACTTCTATCCATATCTCCATAGATATACTCAAATATAACCTCGTACTCTAAATTATTTTCATTAAAGTATAATTTACTCATTCTATTTCACCATTCTACTCTGGTGTCAATGTTAACGTTTTTTCCATCATTTTTGTGTTCTCCTAGTTATAGTTCTAGAAATACATTTTGTTGTATTGACCGCAATTGTCCGGCCTTAAACATTTTAGATTCAATTTACATTCCCTTTACCGTTTGTAATTTTATTGAATAAACACTTCAAATATATCAATCTTCTTTTTAAAAAAGTAAACCCATATTTTATTTATTGATTCATCAATGAACGTGATGTTGAATAAGGATACACCATTAGAAAGACCTAATTAAATATCCCATACATCCTTTTGAACATGATCTATTATAATAAATTTGGGACTCTCTCTATTCATGCATGACTATATCTTTCTCTACATCATAGGTATAAAACTTTGAAAAATTATAATTTTATTGGGTTTAAGCTTTAGGAACCCATTTTCTACTAAAAGACTATTATTATCCTCAATTTAATGACCAAGTCATTAATTTCTTTACTATAGAAATAGAAATGTGATTTTGTCAATAATTATTGATCCCTATGATCATTTGGATATATATATATATATGGTCCCATACATTCCTTCTCTTTACAAAACCATGGATCTACATATAACATTCCATACTTTTTGGGTGAATTAAATTCCATAACCTAACTCATCCAACTGAAAAATGAAAATTATACTCTTATATAGGCATGATATGTGAAAAAAATCATTTAAATTTCAAGAAACACTCAACCATCACATGAATGATTAAACTTAAACTTCGTCAATTATTCTAAATAAAAATCATTGATTAATTAAACATTCCCAATTATCCCTAATAAATAATTAAAAATGAATACTTAATTTTCAATTGAATAAAATGATTCTCCAGAATCAGTCACCCATTATTCCATATGAATGTTAACCCTTGGTAGTAACCCACTTCTACATTTAGGTGAATTAATATATATTTAAATTTTTAAATTTGTGATTCTAAATTTCAACCTATGATCAATTTAATCCTTCTTCACATACCCTTTAATTTTAGTGTGGATATATATGAGTTCAGGTTTAGTTGGTATGCCAAGAATCCAATATATGAACATATCTTATGATTTCCTTTAACTTAAATTTTGATGAGGATTCAATCCCTTACCTTTGTCCCTTAAGAGAGTTATATTATGTGATTAGACTTCCCTCTATCTGATTTCTTCATTCGCGATGAGATCAAAGAGTTCCTAAAATAATATATTGGATTTTGTGTAATAATTTTTCATGATATTTACCACCACATCACAGGATTATAGAAACAATGATCTACATGGGAGTGTTAATACATAATCCTTGATATTTACATTCAATGATTCAATATATACTCTAATAATGTTAACGTGAATCACTTGATCAACAACAATCTTACCTTGTGGTAATCACATATCGAACAACCACAAAATCATATTTTTTCTCTAATTTTTCAAATTCTCTTAAAATTATAACATATTATTTATTAAATATATTATGGTATTCACCTCATTGATTTTAACAACTACATTTTAAACCAATAAAATCTAGATTATACAAAGTTTATTCTTATCTAGTTTTTTTTCATTTGTATTTATCCATCTTCTTTAGTCTTTCCCCCATTAATGAAACAACCATGTCCAATTTAATGAAATAAACTATTATCTGTATTCTCCAAAAGAAAAAAATTTCCCATTAAATTTATCTATATGGATATTGAATTTATCTAACATTATAACTTCTAATATAATCAATCAAATTGAATATATATAACATCAAAATAAGATAGATAATATACTACTATTTTATGATGAGTGTAATTATAAGACAAGAACCAAACATTAACACCAATTTCTGTGAGAAGACCACCACCATTGATCACCAGTAGATAGTTTATCTGAATGTTATGCAAGTAAATATAATCATGAAGAATTTGGTAGAAAAGGTACTTCCCAGATACTGATGTACCAAAACATATGATTCTTGATCAAAAAATAAATAGCCACATGTAGTATACTCAAATGAAAACAAAAACAGGTATGTAAAACAAAATAAATGAAATCAAAGAAAATAACACTTTTATTTTACATGATTTCAACAATAAAACAATCATCTATGAGTGAAAAATACAACATTTTAATCTCAATCAAATGATAAAATATTTAAAATTAATTATGGTTTCAAATTACATGTAATAAATATATTTCATCAATCACATTATCATAACTGGTTTATAAGTAGTCTCACCTTTTTATAGAGGGCCCTAGATGGTCATCTTGTTGAAAGAAATTTTTACATTCATATGCGCCATTCCATTGAGACCAACTACCTCTAATTTCCTATTAAATTAAGTAGACAACAACTAACATATACAAAATTTTATAGGTCACTATTATGTTCCACTAAATGACTCTAATATAAAAAACTCTTTACAGATGAACCTACTGATAATGAAATGTATCTATCATCATTCAAAATTCCCAATTTATAATCAAACATCCATCCATTTTAACTAAACCACTGAACTGTACACATCACTTTTGTAAATTTATAATTTTGGAATACATGACTCCATTGGAGTCTTCTTGTTTCTATATTCTCTATCTATTTGAGTTAGACTATAGATATTATTCTTATATTCATATTATAATAACATGAATAGAAATATAATTGAGAATATAATTTTCTTGTATGTTTCCATGTTCTATCTTAAGGGGGAGTATATATCACATCATGTGAGGTGTGGACTTTGTGAAACATGAGCAATGGGATAGGTATAAACTCTATGTAATATTGATATTTGACTATAGATATTGTTGTGTATGTTTTATAAATTAGTTATCGGGAACTATCCTATTTAATTGAGATGGTAGTGATATATGTTGGTAATCCAAGAAAGCGGTTAATCTAGGATTTTAGGTACAATTACTGATATAAGTCATGTGTAGATGACATATGTAATAGATAAAACACCCATATAGTTTTTGATTTTGTATTCATTTAGGCATGGTGATCCCTTATTATTTTTCAACATGAATGTATGGGTATGTGTTTTAGTAATGGGTGATGTTCATGGAAAGGTAATGTGTTACTTTATTGATGGAATCAAGTGTATCCATAAATTGATTATGTTCATGGTGTGGTCTTTGGGACATGATGGTTGAGTGACCAAGGGGTAATGAGACTATTGATACATAAAAATAATCAAATTGTATGAGAGATGAGTTAACTCCAATTATGTAATGTAAAATGTTGTGGTCTTACTACTGGGTAATGTGAAACAACAAGGGTTCCTTTGACTTATCTTGATGAATAAAGAATTAGAGAGTTCTTTAACTATGATTATTTGGGAAACAATATGACTAAGAATTTCTAAACTAACTAGGAAATTATTGTAATTAAATAGAACATGATAGTATCATGGTATTGAGAAATTTCATGCACCTTGAGTTATTTTTTCCAAGACGTGTTGTACGATAATTGAATATTTGAAGAACTAGTAAAATATTTCAAGAAGATATTTGGTTGGAATCTTGAGTGGGGATTATGATATAGAATTATTATTTGGATATAATCAGGGCTCATGAATGTTTGTTTATTTATTAGGGTGGTTATTGGGTAGGATCATTCTAATGGACATATGATAAGAAAAATATAATGGTGGAGAGAAATTCAAGGATGTTCTATGCATGTGACACCCATTTAAATTCATTTTTATACATTAAGGATGATTTATTTATAGACCAAACTCATATGGGACTTAATCTTCATAAAGTTTCTTTAATTCACAAATATATGTTGAGTATATTAAATAGAATGTACCTAGAGTGATATTTGTTGATAAGAAGGTATATTATGTAACTAATAGTTGTTACACATTTGACGATAGTTGGTTTATAAGAATGAGAATGTATTTAAAGAATGACCATCAGGATAGACTGTTTCTATGTATTCATAGTGCTGATAGATACCACACTAGTATGAAAATGAAGTGGGATTTATATTCAAGATATTTTTTGAGTAATGAAACTATAGATATTATTGAGGATGGTCATTTGATGCTTGGGTGTGGAACTGATTTAATGATTTTATGGTATTGATCAATTACCTCAACTAATGGCACAAAAAATCGTATAATTAGGGATTTAATATTTTAACTTAGAGTGGATGGTAGTTTTTAAGTTAGGGGAAATAATTTAATCACGATGTGTGAGCTCGTAGGGTTTGAGTTGTAGAGATGATATGAATCATTAATCAAGATTTTATGACCATAATGGGTTTTGAAATATGCACGAGAATATATATTAGGGTTGAGAAGTGTCAGGGTTGGGTGGTTATCATATAATACAATGTATGAATTTTTGAAAAATTGTGGGAATTTGAATTTTTTTCTATGAGAAAAGGGCATGTTTAAGAATTTTAATTCATAATACCATATAGAATGTTTTAATACCTTCAAATGTGTTTCATGATTTGTTTAGAGGATCAAGGGGTTACAATGGTATTCATATGACAGTTAGTGAAGGGTTTGGGTGGATTTCTTATGAATATCCTATATGGGTAGCTGGTTTCCACACGACTATTTTCAGAGGGAGTACACAATGGTTGTATTAGTCGAAAATAATTGAAACACTATTTTTGAATCATGGGAAATTTTTGTAAACTAGAATTCATAGTAATTATTAAAGTATTTATGAATGTTTGAGAATTTTTCATAAGTCATTTGAGGTGTTTTGAGATGAGTTTTTTGTTCTTAAGATTTTATGTTGGAAAGCTTGGATGATAGAAATTGATTTTTTGTAAGTATTAGAGTGGTATTATATTTTATAAAATATGATTAAATAAAAAAATATATGTATGGAGAGGAATATATTATATAGTTAGTCAAGAAGTTATAATTTATAGTCAAACCTTCCAAGTGGAATCCATTTTCTCATTGAGAATTTGAACTTCTAGAAGATGGGAAAATCAATAGTGGTTCACTCAGATTTATTGAATCCAAGAGTTAAGGAGAGTTTTCTAGAAGTTACCCTTCTATATGATGAACTATATATGCTAAAAAGGTGAAATATTGGAATTTGGAACTATATCCATTGAAAATATTTCTAACAAAAGTAGATCAACTAGGTTCGGATGTATAATATATAACACTGATTTAAATATGATGTTTACATATGGAATAATAATTTTATAAACTTTTGTTATTTTTGTTTTTTTAATTATGTTATATAGAATTGAATTTAATGTTTTTATGTGATTCTATATAATTTCCATAAATTTGAGTTGAAGGTGGAACTTTTTCAAAGTCATGCATTATGGCCCTCCCCTTATTTGAAAAGTGTTGGGTAACCCCAAATATGTAATAGTCATTCTCATTTGAGACGTTCAAGAAATTTTATGGTCTATGTATGTATAATACTTTTCAATGTATAAATTTAAATGTTGTTAGGGGTGCAATGTAAAGGTCATCAAAATTGAATTCCATAAGTTTTATGCCTGAAAGATGGGATGAATTAAAAATTATTTTTTGAATCCCCTCTAGAACTATGCCATGAAATTGAGAAAAATTTCTATAGAAGATACATTTTATGACTATAAACTATGTAATTGTTGAAAAATAATTTCCTAAAGTACCAAAGGCCTTCTCCCATAGGAGGATTTGGTTTTATTCCATGCTCAAAATTTACCTATATAGAAGATACTTCTACCTATATTATTTTATATGTGTTGAACCCCCAATATTTGTAATATATTGGTCTATGTGTGATTAGAAATGAATAAAAATATATATCTTATACTAATTGATAAGATATTATTGATTGGGATAATGTATAATGAAATGAAATTCTCATAAAGGTATAATATATTTTGTGTCCTATAACATATTACATATTGGTTTAATGTTAAATGGTAAACCCAAATACTAGAATAATATATTATGTATGTGTTGTTTGGATATGGTAAATACCTTATATATAAAATAGTATCTTATATATTTTTTATAAGTTTATTTGTTGGAAGTTAATATCCTTACAGAATAGATAATATTTTACAAATTAGATATTTTTCAAGGGAAAATATATTAAATATGAGTTTCAATGAGGAAAAAATATTATATATAACAAAGATTCCATATATTGAATTTTTTCTTATAGAATATATTGGAATATTCTTTAACTAGTTTTTTATAGATTTTAGGTATTATGGGTTGTAGAATATTACTATTGTTTCCCGGGAGATTATTCTCAAAAATAGGATTTGAAGCCATCATAAGTGATCTAATATAAAATTTTTATGGATTTTGAATAAAGGATTTCATGTAGGTGGAAGATTTGAATGAATAATTTTCTAAAAGGAAGATCAGAAAAGAGGAATTTAATGTTCCAAAATATATGTCCTTTTTTCTAAACTAGTAAATTGAGTATAAATATGAAGAATAGTATTTTATCATTTTAAAATTAAAACCCATTCCAAAATCATCATTTTCCAAGGCATGTAAATAGGAAAGGGAAAAACGTTTCTTCCCACCCTCTTCTTTCCTTTGGTTATTCTTGATTTAGGTTGATTTAAGGTGGTTCGTTTCAACATTTTATGTATAATTATTTTATTATACCTCAATTCCATAATATCTTTGTTTTCCAACTATTTTATGTGATATGAGGAAGGTTTTTATATCGATTTATTTAGAGCATCATGGAATTGGATTGAGATGATGGAGATTTTTTGGCATGGATAAATGAGTTCTCAATATACTGAATGGACAATATTTCATATAGTGTAATTATGGTATGCCATAGATTTTTTTTATTAAAGTATTTTCATCAATTTGGGTGAAATTTATAAGTAGGTTCATATATTATTAAAGTATTTTATATACTAATGGTTTGGGTGAATACTGCGGGTGGGGTACACACTTTTTCTAAAATATTAATGTTATAATAGACTACCTATGGAAATTAAATGATTATTCCCTTATAATTAATTAAGTATTAATGTTGGTTCATCGTGAAAATTACGTATGATAGTTTTATTATTTTTTGAATTGAATTTTGATGGATTTATAGTTCTGCGATTGTGGGTAATGTCTTGTTGGGCTTGTAAGGGCTTAGATATGAGTAGATGGACATATAAAAGGGGAATAACTCGGAATGAGGTAGGTGTTCCCTAAAATCTCCCTAATTTTTTTCTTTTTGATATGTTTAAATGATATGAGGTCTCACAACTTTCGTTTAATAAAAATAGACTTGATAATGAATTGTTTCCTTTAAACTCTAATAAAATGAACATAATTGTCATATGCCATGATAGAACCATGAACACTAGCTTGATGCCTCAACCTATAATGTGTAATGGAATGAATATAAATGTTTTTTGTGAGATACATATACCTATTATGGTACAAATTCAATGAGTAAAAATAGATCACATTAATATTGGTTCCCTTAGCTACCACGGAATAGGAGAGTGTGGTTGTTTGGAAATGGTTGAAATAGTTGAAACATATTAATTATTTCGATAGAATCTACAATATCATTCAAAAATATAAATTTAATATCAACATGATAATACATTTATTTTCATTTATGAGAAAACCTATATTAAATGTTATTTGGAATGACTTTTAATGATTTTTATTCGTTAAATGATGTCGAAGGCCAAATTTTATTATTTTTTATGCTATAACTAAGGTTATAATTCATTATAAAGATCTTTTAATTTTAATTATTGTATAAATGGGGTAGAAATATTTTTTAAAAATTAATATAAACAGATTCTATTCAATTTTTCAACGTTATATTTCATTATTCATACATTTTTTATTATTATTATAGCATTTCTTTCCCCAATCATACATTTTCAATCTTCTTGTACCCCCATCATCAATATTTGGTCCATTGAAACCCTAATCCAAATCCCCCATACCTATCCTGCATATTTTTTTTTGACATATTTTATAAATATTTTTGGGAAAATTTTCTTTCCAATATGTCATCATTCTTCCTACTTCCACCACCCTCAACTCAATTCTTCACAATAAATTTACGATGCACTTTTCTCATTCTAGGTACATCATTGTCCGATATCAATATTTATTTTCCATTATTAGACTCCATACTTTGTATATTAATTTTTTAAAATATTAATTAATTTTTATTAGTTAGATAAATCATTCATTTATTCATTTATTTATATATAACTAATTTTAAAATATTAGTTTTTGTTTTTATAATTTTTTAAAAGTAGTTTTTTCTAATTTTAAATATTTTGTGATTGTAAATCATGGCTATAATTTATTTTTTGTAGTAATTTTTTTATTTATAATTTTTTATATTTATAAATACGTCATTACTATAACCTATTTGTGGTTAAAATATTTTTTGTTCATAAAATTTTCTCATTAATTTTTTTTCATTATAATAATATTTTTTTATAATTTTTTTTGGATTAATTTTTTATTCATTTATAATTTTTTTTCAAAATTTAAATTATGTTTTATAGATTGATACTTGTTTATATAACTATATTATTTTATGTTTCATATATATATAAATATATATATATTTATCTATGTGTGTGTGTGTGTTTATATGTTTATATATTTTAATATAATCACCTTATATATTGGGATTTTAAGTAATTGTAGATTTTAGTTGGAGAAATTCATAAAGAACTAGCGATATATATGAGAAAGGTGTTGAAAATTGCATAGATTTTTTCTGAAAAAAAAACATTTAAAAAAATTTGATTTCTAATACAAGCCTAAAGTCTTTGGATATGAGAAAATTAGGGTACAGAGAAACGAAAGTACATCTAATTTTATATAGATTTAATTACAATTATACACAATGAATCTGTTGTCGTGAAATAATAATCAATTCAATATTTAATGAGGATGAATAATCTCAACATGATATAAATGTTTCTTCATAATGAATTAATTAATGATGTCGGTATTAAATCCATATAAAAAACAAGTGTGGAATGATTTTATAAATATTTTGAGAAATCATTGTTCCTTGGTAGCACTAAATTTATAATATTTTCAACAATTTTAATATTATTTATATTTAAACAATGAAATAGTTGCAATGAAAATATTCTCACTATATTTATTGAACATTTAAAAGATCTACTATTATAAGGGAACAAACAACTAGTGTAACACCCCAGGTAAATAAAGAATATGACATTTTCACATTTATCTATATTTGTGAATAAAATATTAATATTACTTTAAAGGGGACGCTATGCTCGATGGCATACCCAATATGCAACAACGATTTTCTTGGTAATCTTACGTTGCACTCTAATAATAAAATAATAATATTTTAAATGGTAGTTAACGCCTAGTCATTGTAATGGCGGGAATGAAAAGAACTAACTACAAAATGATTATATATATTTGTCAAATATTTTTACTCTTTACAATAAATGTTAGAGGATTAAAAATGCAAATGAATCCAATTTTAAGCGTAAACATTATAATATTCATTAAAAGGTCGATTAACCGCCTTTTGATGGGGAACCTCTTTTAAATCCACTTTTTGACAATTTTATGTGTTATATTTGACAAAATAAAATTATTCTTTAGAATCGGGACATAAATATTTACTTTGTGTAAATTTTTGGTATTTTTCCGATAAAGTTCATTTTTTAATGAATAGTAAAAAATGTTGTATTTTAATTGAAAAACAATTTTTAATCCAATTTATTTATATAATTAGATTATCTTTTGAATTGTTTTTAAAGTTAAATTAGAATATATTTTTACCATTTCAGCCAATAGTGGTCGTTGGAATTAATTTCACTTTGAAATTGGACTTAAACTAGTGTCAATCTTTTGATATATATTGTTTCATAAAAACACACTATTTGTCATGACATCGGGAATTAATTTTTAAATTAATTAATGTAATTTATATGATTTTAATTTTGTAAAATAGATATCATTTTTGAATTCAGAATATCAAATATAGCTTAGGGTGATGTTTTGGTAGTATTCTGAAAGACATCAATTTTTGATGAATAGTGAAACAACTAAGTGATACTTAAAAAACTGATTTTTCGATTAAATGAAACTTTACCACTTCTGTGCTTTGAATTTCAAAAATCCTACATACATGTTTGTCTTTAGGAAGAACAATGTGGTACAATGGGATTAAAATAATTTTTTTTGTAAATAGTAACTTTTAGGTTTTAATCGCGATTAGAGGTAATTAGTGTAATTTAATGTAAAAATAATGTTTTAATAATATGAAATGAACTTGAAACATGTCTTATCCTCATTTTATGTGTCATGTCCGACCAAGAAAATCCATGGGTCAACTTGGGGACCCCATGGAGCCACTTTGGTTGGAAAATGACATAAATACCTTTTTATTTAAAGTTAAAATTAAAATGTCACAAACATGAGTTGTTTTACTATAACAATTTCTAAATGGAGTTATAAAAGTCCTATTTTTTTCTATAAATATTAATTAGAAATCTAAAAATATTTCCTACATCATGATAGTTTTTTTAAAAATTTTAGACATTAAATAAATTTAATTATTTTTGACATCATGATGATGCAACAATTACCTCATTAATAAGGGATTTAAATAAAATAAAAAGCTAATTTTAAAACTATAACATAAACTTGTCACAAAAATATAGGATGGGTGGATTTAGAAACCTTATCACCTTATCCTCGAAATATATCATTTTGGGACCTTTTAAATCCGAAAATCAGTTTATAATAATGTAATATTTTATAACTTCCCAAGAGTGCCCCTCCTCTCCTCTTATAAAAGGACCCCACCTCTACCACCTTACACAAACCTCTCAAGCATTTGGCTCGGCCAAACCCTGCCAATTTCATCTCTCCACATCCCTCTGTTCATCATTGAAGCCTCACATTGGGCATAATCCTTTCCAAGGAAGCCTTTGAGGTCAAATCAAATAGAGTTACCCGATTTAAAGGTAATGTCTTCCCTTGTGTTCTTTTGTTTTATTTTGCTTCTCCAACCCCCTAAACTCTTTTTATTATTTTCTTTAATAACAACACCAGTATATTAAATACACTAGGATGTTTTTATGTGAATTATTCGAGCTACACTTACACACACCTTCATCTAATGGTTAAAGAACATATTGTTTATGTGGATGGCGAATTATTGCCTCACGAAATGATGATTGTTCAATATTCTTTTAACAACTTCAAATGTGTCCATTAAGATGTCACTATATTTATATATGATATATAACATGTTTTTGGTTTCCTTAAGCTTCTTAATTTTTCATTTATGGAATACCTTTATGGTTTTCATTATGGGTAAATGCGATATCTTCATTTTAGGAAGTGCGGATGATCACCCCCTCAAAGTGATTTGATTCGTTAATTCCATATGTGGGACGTATAAAGGATGGAATTAATGTTATTACAAATGTTATCCTACTGGAATTATAATATAACTTTATATCATTATTATTTCATTCCATTTAATACAAAAAAAAAGAAATGAAAGTAGCGTTTAATGCGTACGTACGACTTACCGTCTTCATGAACGGTACATTTCATTTCTTATCTCCAAATGTTATGTACTATTATAAGTACATATATATAATGTATATATATGTAATATATTACATCTAAATTATGGATATAATTATGGAATTATAATATATATATCTCTCATTTTGTTTTAATTCCATTAATATGACAAAAAATGAAAGTAGCGTTCATGCATACGTACGGCCTACCGTCTCCATGAACAGTGCTTTTAATTTTTTATCTCCAAATGCTATGGAATAGTATAGAATGAATATATAATGGATATATATGATATTTAAAACATCAATATTATTCTGGAGATGATTTACCTATAACTACATGGAAAATCCTTTTCCAACAAGTTCAATTTTTACTCATGTACTGAACATCGACAAAAATGTCTAATATGAACTCACTTTATTAACCAATTATTATAACATTATAATATGTTATATGAACTGAATAATAATATTTTAAGTATTTCCTTAAGAAATTATAAATTGACCAAATTTTATTATTCAGGAGATTAAAGAACGATTGAGTCATGTCGGACGTGAGATAAGGGATCCTACCTCTCTCTTTCTTTGCAAGTACTCTCTTTTATGTTATTTATTTTATTCTCTATGTTCTTATGTTGGAGGATATTCTTTTATATTACTATTTCTGTAATTTTTATGTTCGTGTGATGAGAGACCCTATTTGATCTCATCAATCCATTTTTGGAAGTTTTATGTGGCGTCGTTAGGCTGCCGAATTTTCATAAGGGGATTTTCATCTCAGTTTTTGTTCCCGTGAGATTCATGCTACATTGGCCATTATTTCCTTTTTGTGTGGTTTATGTACTGACCATTATTTTACTATTAGTATAACATAATCTCATTTATGGGTAGTTACATCTTCATTGTATGACCCTTCTTTCATAGGGTGTACGTTTTGAAAGTTTCCCAAATCGGTAAGGTAACCTTTCACATTCCTATTATAAAAAGAATTATTTTGTTATGTCTTTTAATTTACATTTTTTATGTTGGTATATGTTCATATATATCCTTATTGATGTAAATTTTATGTCCAAGTGATGAGATACCATTTTCTCTCTCATCAACTAATTTTATGAATTTTAAAGTGACGTCGTTAGGCTGTCGAATTTTACCAAGGGAACTTCTTAACCCAATTTCGATTTCTTTGGGTTCAACATGTAGTTATTAATATGTTATCCTTTGAATATGTGTGAATGACCTTTTATTTTTTTACACTTAATATTCACTTATATTGGGTGTATTTATGTTTTTCAAACATAATTATGAGATTGATTCATCCTTAATTTAAGGATACCTTCTTTATAAGGGATTTTATCTCATTCTACATTTCTATTGAGACTTCATTGTTGTTATGCACCAATTAACTCTTATTTGGTGTATATACTATCCTTTTGAATATTATATCATGAATCCCTTTTTTCTTATGATATTATAAAGTTTTGATTAAATGTTATTCCTCAATTATTGTATTCAAGTGTCTCTCATTTTTTTAAAAACCCTTTAATTAAAATATCATTTTAAATGAATTAATGATTTATTCATATAAATATTTCTCATTAATATCCATGTTTTCAAAATGGTTTTAAGGATTTATTTATATGGATATTAATGGTTTAAAATGTTAAAAGATTCAATGTGGTATGGGACACTTTGATTTAAAAATCTCTTTATTAAATGTTTTAAATGGTTTTGAAAATGGTTTTTAGAATGTATTCATTATTTAAATATATTAAAATGTTATATTGTTATTGCAATGTGGGAATGTTATCCTTCATTTATGCTTAAATAATGTGCATTGATTATGGTTCTTGGGCATTGTTATGAAGACGAGTGGTTCCGTGATAAATTAAGGGCGGGTGATCCCGATATACCTCTCCAAAGCATTGGGTAACGCGAAGGAGTTAAACGTTAAGGTTTCTCAGAAGAGATTTAGGTAATATACTGTGATGGGTATTCCAAATGTAACCAAGAGGGTTAGTCCCTACATAAGATTGTTATGAATTCCTCAAGTTACCTTTATGTCTTATGATTTCTATGATTTTTCATGATTCGATGAGGTATGTTAAAGTGATTATGTTGTATGGGTAAAGTATGATTTCATTATTATGTATATATGTACTCATGTTTTTTTACATATTTTTATATCCCTTACTAAGCTTTTTATTCTCATCCCATGTTTTTTAAATATTTTTCACAGGTCAAGGGAAAGATACATGATGTGATGATTGTGTCAAGGAAGTGTCAAGAAAGAATCCATGTTTTATTTTAAATATGTTTCTGTTTATGGGAAAAATGAATACTATCTTTTATGTAACCACTTTGTTTAAATGTGGAATGTAATGCATGTTTAATAATCTAATTCTCTAAAACTCTAAACCTGAAAATATCCTCAATGTGTAATCTTGTAATAACTCAAGATTAGGTAAGGTTTAAGGATGGGGCCTTATAGTTGGTATCAGAGGATGGTTTAGATAACTTTAGAGGTTAGGGTATTCTTTAAGCATAAGTGACATTACAATAATGGTTAGGATTTCAGAAAGAGTCATAGTTTTTAGACAAAGTGAATGAGTAAGTATATCTTCCTCATTAGTACATGCTGGTTTTGTTGATAAACTCACACTGACATTTCTGTTTTTAGTGAATGGATGGATCTAGCAGGTACCAAAGTGAAAATAGGTTTGAAGGAAACTGTGGTGGTTCTTCGATTAAGGGATTGGATGAAATGGGGGATTCAATGAGGAAACTCATGGTTGTTCTAAACCAACTATCAAGGAGTCATGATCAACCACTTGAACCTTCGTATGTTATGTAATGCATCATGTATGAGATGACCAATCGATGTGGAAGTTCAGGTAATAATTATAAAGGTAACCATTAGGGTTTATCTGATCCTTACATTTGAGGTAACTATGGGTTTTTATATGTTATGGTGGAAAATGAAAGGAATGAGATAAACTTGAGGTTAAAATATGTTATGATTATTTTTGAAGATTTTATCTCGTTTTGGGGAATGTTTTAAGAATTATATAGTTTTGGAAAAAAGACAACACGCAGACCGTGTGACAGCCCGTCGCGTCGGACAAAGCTGCGGGAATCGAACCCACAACCAAAGTGCGACCGGTATTTATCGCCTACCACTAGACTACGTGAAGTCCCTGGTTAGTTTGAATGATTCTTTTTAGTTATATGATTTTATGAATTAAGAGAATGTTGATTTTTGGTTATCAATGGAAATGATTAGCCTATCATGGAGGATATGTGATTAGGTTAATTACTTTTAAGTATGAGACTGTAAGAGTAACTGATGTTATTTTGGAGAAAAATGTTAAAATTTATCTTAGGAGACTATGTGATTAAATCCTTCAGAGAATTGGGTTTCAATCTTAGTTTGGTTTACTTTCTGTAATTTTATGGATAGATGTTTATTGAATGGACTTTGTTTAACTTTGTGTTTTGTTTGACAAATTTTGGAGATTAAGAATAGATTTTTTTTATAAAGGATTATCATTTTTGGGTATTATCTGATCTCATACTAACCTTTTTGGTTTTATTTTTGGTTAAGGACTAATGACATGGGAAGTATATAGTTCTCTTTTGTGTATTAGGTGATTCTCTATAAGTTTATTATAGCTCTCCTAATGTGAACAAGTCAACCCAAATACTTGTCTTTTGGAGAAAATATGAGTTCGTGTAAGAAATCTAGTAAAAGTTGAAAGAGAACATGACAATTAAGTATGCTTCCTTATGTTTTAGTTAAGCTCATAAATAAATTCCTCTATGAAAAGTAACATAAAACAAAAATGTTGTATGTTATGTTTTCCTACTGGGGAATCAAATACCGTTTAACCCATCACAAGTTTGTGATTTTCTTGTTGTTAACATTCTCCTAGACATGTTTACTATCAGTCTCCATCAGAACATGACCCTTTGTTTTTTCCTCCATATCCATTTTTTCATACTTAGAATCCTAGTATGGGTTTACTCGTGGTGACATTTGTACTTCTCTCCCATTCTTTTAAAGTGATAGTTTTACTGACTCTTGTTCCGATGTGGGATTTTCAATGAAGCTTCCAAGCCCAATTTTAAAATTGCGGGGTGCAATTCCCAAAAGGGGCGAAGGATGTAACACCCCAGGTAAATAAATAATATGACATTTTCACATTTATCCATATTTGTGAATAAAATATTAATATTACTTTAAAGGGGACACTATTCTCTATGGCGTACCCAATACGCAACAAAGAGTTTCTTGGGAATCTTACGTTGCACTCTAATAATATAATAATATTATTTTAAATGGTAGTTAACGCCTAGCCGTTGTAATGGCGGGAATGAACAGAACAAACTACAAAAGTATTATATGGGTTTGTAAAATATTTTTACTCTATACAATAAATGTTAGAGGATTAAAAATGCGAATGAATCTAATTTTAAGCATAAACATTCTAATATTCTTTAAAAGGTCGATTAACCGCCTTTTGATGGAGAACCTCTTTTAAATCCACTTTTTGACAATTTTATGTATTATATTTGACAAAATAAAATTCTTCTTTAGAATAGTGACATCATAATATACTTTGTGTAAATTTTTGGTATTTTTCCGATAAAGTTCATTTTTTAATGAATAGTGAAAAAATGTTGTATTTTAATTCAAAACCACTTTTTAATCTAATTTTTTATATGATTAGATTATATTTTTAATTGGTTTTAAAGTTAAATTAGAATATATTTTTTTCCATTTAATCCAATAGTGGTCGTTGGAATTAATTTCACTTTGAATTTGGACTTAAACTAGTGTCAATCTTTTGATATATATTGTTTCATAAAAACACGCTATTTGTCATGACAGCGGGAATTAATTATTAAATAAATTAATATAATTTATATGATTTGAATTTTGTAAAATATACATCATTTTTGAATTCTGAATATCAAATATAGCTTAGGGTGAAGTTTTGGTATTATTCTGAAAAACATCAATTTTTGATGAATAGTGAAACCACTAAGTGGTACTTAAAAAACTGATTTTTCGTTTAAATAAAACTTTACCACATTTGTGTTTTGAATTTCAAAAATCCGACATACATGGTTGTCGTTAGGAAGAAAAATTTGGTTCAATGAGATTAAAATAATTTTTTGATGAATAGTAACTTTTATGTTTTAATCGCGATTAGAGGTAATTAGTGCAATTTAAGGTAAAAATAATATTTTAATAATATGAAATGAACTTGACACATGTCCTACCATCATTGGATGTGTCATGGCCGACCAAAGAAATCCATGGGATAACTTGGGGACCCCATGGAGCCACTTTGGTTGGAAAATGACCTAAATACCTTTTTATTTATAGTTAAAATTAAAATTTCACAAGCATGAGTTGTTTTACTAAAACAATTTTTAAGTGGAGTTATACAAGTCCTATATTTCATTATAAATATGAATTATAAAGATAAAAATATTTCCTAAATCATGATAGTTTTTTTATAATTTTTAGACATTAGATAAATTAAATTATTTATGACATCATGATGATGCAACAATTACCTCATTACTAAGGGATTTAAATAAAATGAAAAGATAATGTTAGCACTATAATTTACACTTTTCACAAACCAATTGGATGGGTGTATTTGAAACATTATCACCTTATACTCGAAATATATTCTTTTTGGACCTTTTAAATCCGAAAATCTTTTTATAATAATGTAATATTTTATAACTTTCCAAGAGTGCCTCTCCTCTCCTCTTATAAAAGGCTCCCAACTCGACCACATTACACACACCTCTCAAGCCTTTGGATCGGCCGACCCCTGCCCATTTCATCTCTCCATATCCATATATTCATCATTGAAGCCTCACTTTGGGCAGAATCTTTTCCAAGGAAGCCTTTGAGCTCAAATCAAATAGAGTTATCCGATTTAAAGGCAATGTCTTCCTTTGTGTTCTTTTGTTTTATTTTGTTTCTCCAACCCCATAAACTCTTTATATTATTTTCTTTTTTAACAACACCAGTATCTTCAATAAACTAGGATGTTGTTTTGTGAAGGATTCTATCTACACTTACACACACCTTCGTCTAATTGTTAAAGAACATATTGTTTCTGTGGATGGCGAATTACTGCCTCAAGAAACGATGATTGTTCAATATTCTTTTAATACCTTCAAAGGTGTACATTATGATGTAACTATATTTATATATGATATATAATATTTTTATGGTTTTCTTAAGCTTCTGTATTTTTCATTTATGGCATACCTTTATGGTTTCCATTATGGGTAAACGCGATATCTTCATTTTAGGAAGTGCGGAATACCGCCCCCTCAAAGTGATTTGATTCGTTAATGCCATATGTGGGACGTATAAAGGATGGAATTAATTGTATTACATATGTTATCCTACTGGAATTATAATATACCTTTATATCAATATTGTTTCATTCCACTGAATACAAAAAAAAAGAAATGAAAGTAGCGTTCATGCGTACGTACGGCTTACCGTCTCCATGAACTGTACAGTTCATTTCTTATCTCCAAATGTTATGTACTATTATAAGTACATATATATAATTGATATATATGTAATATATTACATATAAATTATAGATATCATTCTGGAATTATAATATATATATCTCTCATTTTGTTTTAATTCCATTAATATGACAAAAAATGAAAGTAGCGTTCATGCGTACGTACGGCCTACCGTCTCAATGAATGGTGCTTTAAATTTTTTATCTCCAAATGCTATGGAATAGTATAAAATGAAAATATACTGGATATATAAGATATTTAAATCATAAATACTATTCTGAAGATGATATACCTATAACCAGATGGAAAACTCTTTTCTAACAAGTTCAATTTTTACTCATGTACTGAACATCGACAAAAACGTCTGATATGAACTCACTTTATTAACCAATAATTATAACATTATAATATGTGATATTAACTGAATAATAATATTTTAAGGAGGACCTTAAGAAATTCTAAATTGACCAAATTTTATTATTCAGGAGATTAATGAAAGATCGAGTCATGTCAGACATGAGGTAAGGGATCCTACCTCTCTCTTTCTTTGCAAGTACTCTCTTTTATGTCATTTCTTTTATGATCCATATTCTTATGTTGGAGGATGTTATTTTATATTCCCCTTTCTTTAATTTTTATGTTAATTTGATGAGATACCCTATTTTATTTCATCAATCCATTTTTTGAAGTTTTATGTGGCGCCGTTAGGCTGCCGAATTTTCATAAGGGGATTTTCATCTCACTTTTTGTTCCCGTGACATTCATGCTACATTGGCCACTATTTCCTTTTTTGTGCGGTGTATGTACTGCCCATTATTTTACTATTATTATAATATACTCTCATTTATGCGTAGTTACATCTTCATTGTATGACCCTTCTTTCATGGGGTATATGTTTTGAAAGTTGCCCAAATCGGTAAGGGAACCTTTCACACTCCTCTTTTAAAAAGACTTATTTTGTTATGTCTTTTAATTTACATCTTTTTATGTTGGGATATATTCTTCTATATCCTTATTGATGTATATTTTATTTCCAAGTGATGAGATACCATTTTCTCTCTCATAAACTAATTTTATGAATTTTAAAGTGACGCCGTTAGGCTGTCGAATTTTACCAAGGGAACTTCTTAACCCAATTTCGATTTCTTTGGGTTCAACTTGTAGTTATTAATATGTTATCCTTTGAATATTTTTGAATGACCTTTGATTGTTTTACACTTAATATCCACTTATATTGGGTGTATTTATGTTTGTCACACATAATTATGAGATTGATTCATCCTTAATTTAAGGATACCTTCTTTATAAGGGATTTTATCTCATTTTACATTTCTATTGGGACTTCATTGTTGTTATGCACCAATTAACTCTTATATGGTGTATATACTATCCTTTAGAATATTATATCATGAATCAAATTATTATTATTATATTATAAAGTTTTGGTTAAATGTTATTCCTCAATTATTGTATTCATGTGTCTCTCATTTTGTTAAAAACCCTTTAACTAAAATATCGTTTTAAATGTTTTAATGATTTATTCTTATAAATATTTCTCATTAATATCCATGTTTTCAAAATGGTTTTAAGGATTTATTTATATGGATATTAATTGTTTAAAATGTTAAAATCTTCAATGTGGTATGGGACACTTTGATTTAAAAATCTCTTTATTAAATGTTTGAAATGGTTTTGAAAATTGTTTTTAGAATGGATTCATTTTTTAAATATCTTAAAATGTTATATTGTTATTGCAATGTGGGAATGATATCCTTCATTTATGCTTAAGTTATGTGCAATGATTATGGTTCTTGGGCATTGTTATGAAGACGGGTGGTTCCGTGATAAACTAAGGGCGGGTGAGCCCGATATAGCTCTCCAATGCATTGGGTAACGTGAAGGAGTTAAACGTTAAGGTTTCTCCGAAGAGATTTAGGGAATATACTGTGATGGGTATTCCAAACGTAGCCAAGAGGGTTACTCCCTACGTATGATTGTTATGAATTCCTCAAGTTACCTTTATGTCTTATGATTTCTATGATTTATTCATGATTTGATGTGGTATGTTAAAGTGATTTTGTTTTATGGGTAAGGTATGATTTCATTATTATGTATATATGTACTCATGTTTCCTTTCCATATTTTTATATCCCTTAATGGTCTTTTTATTCTCATCCCAAGTTTTTGAAATGTTGTTCACAGGTCAAGGGAAAGGTACATGATGTGATGATACTGTCAAAGAAGTGTCAAGAAAGAATCCATGTTTTATTTTAAATATGTTTCCATTGTTGGGAAAAAATGAATACTATCTTTTATGTAACCACTTTGTTTAAATGTGGAATGTAATTCAATTTTTATGATCTAATTCTCTAAATCTCTAAACCTGAAAAGATCCTCAATGTGTAATCTTGTAATAACTCAAGATTAGGTAAGGTTTAAGGCTGGGGCCTTATAACTAGATTCTAATTATGATGAAAGAAATATAATTCTCAATGACAATGTAGTATTAATAGATAAATTCTTATACTAAATATTATGTGTTGTATATGAAGAAGTATTAAAGTTTACCATAATTTCTTATGTATATAATATCAAAATATAAAATGGGTGAATAATCATGATTTGATTCATTCTGAAGAACAATATTTGAACTTCCTACTAAAAAAATCTATTATCTTCCAATAATTATCCATTTGAAAAATTAATTTCCATTTTTAAATGGAACAATGAAGAAATGAGGTCATATAGAAGAGAAATTCTTTTATGGATTCATATGTCACCATACTGATTTACCATAATGGAAGTTATTTGATCTAAAATTTCATGATTTTGGAAATGTTGTTAAAATAACACAATGTGAGTGTTCATATAAATAATTAATTCATATTGGATCCTTAGTAGCCAATATAGTTCTTGTCCTATTATGTTGGTTTCTTACAACTTTTCCCCATATATATTTCTGAAATGAAATTTTTTGATGGGACTTTTTTAGATATAAAATAAAAATAAAAATGACAGATATCATACAATATTGGACATAATATCTATGGGAATACATTTGGTTTTATATCCCACTATGAAAGGAAGAAAATTAGATTTTCCTTTGAATTATCAGAAATTAAGAGAGAGTGGGAATAAATATTTTTTCAATGTTTTTATACTACTAATATACCCAATGGGTTGTTTTAAATGTGAAACATTTTATGTAATTGATATATTTAATGTTAATAGGTATGAATTTTAATTATTATAATATATTAATAAAAACAATTAATACTAGTGAAACTATATGATGCCTTTGAGACACAAGTTTGAAATTATATCATCATTCTATGTTAATTTTTCAATTACATTTGTAGAATAATAAGAGATGAAAATTTCTTAAATGTGTTTATGAATGATGATATCCTCATACTTTATCAACTAGAAATTTATTTTCCACTATTTTTCATTGGTATATTGATCCATATAATGATTCAATTAGTGTGAGTGATAATAATACGTTGACCTATTTCATTACATTGAATATATACCTTTGAAATATAAATGAAAATATCGATTAGATATATTAAAAGAATATATACATATATATTACATTCATCATTTTTTCAAGAAAATTTATATAATAAGAGTTGATTGTGTTTCATATTGATTATTTACATGATGTAGAGCACATTGGCCATACTATATCCTAAAATTTTATAGTTTATAGTGAACATATATTGATCTATAGATTATAGGTTATGTTATTACCATTTTTTTATTGATGTAGACACATTAAATTTCTTTATCAACATATGATAGGTTTAACCATATATATCATCACATATTGATGGATTGAAGGAATTATATCAAAAAATTAATGAAATTTTTTTGATGAATGGAAATAAAAATACATTTTTTCACTATTTATAGAGAAAGTCTCTATTGATTTAGCAATATTATTAACATATAAATTATCAATAGGGGAAAAATTGTTAATTTGGTCAAATGATATTTTTTTGATATTAGTGGTTACTAAATATACAAAATGAAATCATATCAATAAGAGTACATGTCAAAGTAGTAGTGTAATGGTTATCTTTGAACCGCTATATTTTTCAAGTGGAAATTATAAAAACTCAATTTCTCAACCAACAAAATATTTTAGAGTCGATATATGATATATTTGAAATTGAGTTAAATAATTTTTAATTACTTGTGTAAATATTTAATAGGGTTGATAATAAAATTTGTGTGAAATAAGAAGATCATGGATTTACACTCATCAATTTGAAAGTGATTTTTTGTAAAGGGGATAATTTATTTTAAAAATGTATATAAACATGTATTATATTACCTAACCATTGAGGAATCAATGGTTCTTCATTTTTAACATAAAAAAATCATTTTTATGGTGAGAATATTGTTGATTTTATAGACTTATGTTTTTCTTATTCATCAATTACATGACTAGGTGATGATAATAATAACAATGATGTAGAAAGAGTCTATTCTATAAGAAATGATAAATCATATGGAATATTATAAAATAATCTCTCACACTAATATTTATTTTGGTAAAAATGAATTTATTTTTTAAAATATATACATGATAAGAAAATATAATTTTTAAATTAGATATTAAAATATTTAGATTATTTTAATTTTTGTTATTTTTATACTAAATTGTATATTCATTAATTTATACTAAACATTATTTAGTTGAAAAATCCTAATATCATATTTGTTATCTAAAATATAGAAATGTAAAATAAATTTTTTAACATCAATATCATAATCTATATATGATAATAATGTCCTCTATTTTTAAATTAATTTTGATATATATCATTTTTAGTTAATCATTTTTTTTTAACAATCATCAATAAATTATTTTTTAAAAACAAATTAGCCTTATAAAAAATTTATTTCATTTATTTTGAAATTTTGGTATTCAATTGTTTTAGATACTAAATTTCATTCCACAGTATTATTAACATATTTGATATATTTTCATACTGTTATTAAAAATAAATTTTATTAATTGTAACCATAATTTTATTAAAATTATATATAGGTGTAGAGAATTTCATTACAGTAAAATATTTAAATGTGGGATATAAAAGTATATAATCATTTATCATGGAATATTTTTATTTTTTATATTAATATATCTTCAATTGTAAAATTATTTAAGGAAATTAATTTTTTCTACATTATTTCCAATACTTTGGGTGAGTCTCCAAGGAATGAGTCTTTTTATTCTTATTATGATGTGAATATGATACCTCAAGTTTGTAGACAAAGGATGAAACTTTTACCTAAATTTTCACTTTCTCACGGGTAAGAGAGGATAAAAATAAAATTTAATAATAATTAAAACCCCAAGGGAACTCTATGAAAAATATTCTAGGACTAACATGAATATTCAAATCCATTGCAGTATTAAAAACCTATATTATGATTAGATATGTGTTAAAAAATGGAAAACAATTATTTGTGAGAGTCTGGAATGGTAAAACATTTAAATAATTTATTTTTTTCTAATATTTGAAATATTTTTATCTTACATGATTAATATTTAATATATTTAATTATAGATGGTATTCAATATTTAGAAAAAAATAGAAATTAAAAAGAGGTGGTTCTATTTTGATTTAGTCTAATGAATATATTTTTGAAAAAAATTGGATAATATTTATGTTTTTTTGTTAGGGAAATAATAGAAACCCATTTATCATTTATGTGTTTTTAAGTTGCAGATACATGGTATAAAATTTTCACTGGTTGGGGGGATGAAGTCTTTGTATGATAAAAACAATTTTTGAAATAAAATTTTGTTTATTCATTACTTAATTGCCTATTAACTATTTTTTACATTACTTAAACCTATAAGATATCTTCAATAGATATAATTGTATAGTTTATAACATTTATTTATCATGTGGAAGTTTTTATTTACATGAGGAGAAAATTATTGTTTAATTGATTGATTTAATTGAATCTAATTCTTATAGTGGATCTAAGAGGTTTGTTTTATCCATAAATTCCCCCAACATACTATGAAAAATAGAAAAGTGTGGGGTAATAAAAATGATATTTTTATTAATGATCCATCAAGATAATTATCTATTTTTTTTTGTAAATTAATTATAATTTTCTAGAAAATTTTATTATTTTTTAAATTCATCACTAATATTAAATGATAATATATCATTTATGTATGAACTTCCAAAGAAAGAAACAGAGGGAAATTTTAACCATTACGGTTGTAAGGGTATTCTTAATAATAATTTGGGAAATTAAGAACAAACTATCACAGAGAGAGGATACAAGGAGGGTGTTTGTGTTTGAATTTTTCTGGCTGTCCTAGTATGACATTGAATGGGAAATAATATAAGGGATATATAAATTCTATGAATTAAAAACTATAAGATGATAAATAGTTCATATATGATGAAATAAAAAAAATTATTGGCTATGTTTACAGATCATATGAGACAGATGTAGCCTATACGACATGACTACCTTGATTTCCAACCTCCTTGTTTATATATGACCTTTCACTATGAGTTTCGTTCTTGGGATCCCCATCCACATATTATAGAATAAAAAATCATAATATATTTAAAGTATTACATAGATTATCAATTTATATTTCTATGTCAAGTGAGAATAATGATACATGATATTATTATTCTGATTACTCTAGTTATATTGCCTAATGAGGAGGTGGGCATAGTTTGAGAAAATATAGGTCATTTTTTTATTATGGATATCTAGAATTATATATACACTGACATATGATGTATGTGTTTTTTCATGATTTTAATTTAGTTTTTATGTCAACATAATTGTAATTTTTTTGACATTTACCTTATATAGGATTGTCTGAAATCAATGTAATTGGTAAAAAATAAATAAGTTTCAGGAGCCAACAACTTCATATGCATCTATTGATATGGATGGGCTAACCCAATAAGCATAAAAATATTCTATATTGGAGTATTATTATGAGTTACCAATGAATAGTGACATATTTCATAGAGACTGTGCATTAAAAATATATCAAAATATAGAATGGTTCTTATTAACAGTGAGGATCTCTCCATACACATGTTATAGTTAGTTTCAATATATATAATTTTTTATTTATATTTCTATTTCTTTAATGAAATATAAATAATGCTAAATTTACTTATAACATATCTAATTAGGAATCTATATTCTACAATCATCCAAAATTGGAGCACATTCCTTTATAGATTCATGGATCTAAATTATATTTAAATGATAATGAATTATCTCATTTATGATCATAGATATAATTATATATGTGAAAGATTAAAAAATACAGATATTGGGTGTGGGTTTCTTCCAATCATTTAATTTCAATTATTCTATAATATAATTGTGATTTACTATTCATTATATATCATTATTGATTAACTTTTTATATTTAATGACCATTTAATGTCAAGCATGTTCTAACCACATGAATTCACAACTATTGGTTATTTTCTCTGTAATGTGCAGTTCGTAGAAGAATTAAAAACATATTGAATTCCAAAGTTTTAGTATATTTTATTAGGTTTTTAAAAATCATTTTTTAGATAAACAAGTTATGGTAATTGATATATGAGTTTATATGGACCAGAATAGGGTAAAATATTTTCACTTTTCAATAAAGGTTCGAAAAAATTACTATATGAATATATGGAAAGGTTAAATTTGTATTACTTAATATTTATTTTTTATTAAATATATACTATTTCTTATTTTCAATGTTTTGTTTAAAAAATTTTGTTTCATCATAAAAAAGGAGTTGAATGCATTTATTAGGTTTTAAGATTCGTATACATGATTATCATGACCGAAACAATTATATATTTTCATAAGTTCAGTTTCATTATAACTATTCTAGTTTAAACTAACATATTCTATTATTAATTGTATAACATTAACTATTTATATAGGTTTATACTGATTTTTTGTTTTATATTAATGAGTAATTAAACCACAATTAATAATTATTTGAAAAATATTTTTCCAGTATGATTAATTTTTAGATATTTTTTTAAAATATTTATGCATCTTTATTAATCTTATGTTTAACATTTAACCATTTTATTTTATTGCCCATTTTATTTTTAATTTTTTTTGTCCTAATCTATTTTTAGTATGGAATTTTATGGTATAGGTTTTAGATTTAAATATTTAAAAAAAATTAAAATAAAAATTATAAGGTTTAATCAATTTTTATACAAAAAAATTTATTAAAAGTATAAAAAAATATTTTTTAATAGTATCAATGTTTTTTTATTAACTGGCATTTTAACTCTTAAAAAACATAAATTTTAACACATTAATGATTAGTTTACATATAAAATAACTTCTAATGTTTTTATAAACGTCAATTTTGAATAATTGTTTTAAAAACTAATATTTTTAACATCATTTGGATCAACATATCTTTTTAACGAATGTTAAAAACCTGATGATTATGAAATTTTTTCCACCTGGGTTAGCTTAGGAATGTACCATGAAAAATATTTACATGTATGTTTTGTGTGATAAATGTTTTTTGGAAGTGAAGATTATGTTATTTTACTCTGATATGTTTGACTGGTATTGATTTACTAGTGTAATCGGTTACACCATGGTGAGAGGAAGGAATTATTGTGGAATGTGATGTCCATGAGGGATATGATTTAAATCTAGTGCAGAAAAGTAATAATTGAACCTATTTAGTGTGTAATGTACATTCTTAAAACTAGAGGACCATATTGTGTTCCCTAGTTTTTTTGGACTTCATGGAATATTAGTGCATGAGGGAAAGAATGGTTATATACTATTTTTGGAGTAGAACTAGGAAGAGGTTTGGTGCTTGAGAGAAAAATATGTGTAATGTGTTTTCAGTTTGGTCATGTAGTAAACCCTAGGGATATATGATATATAATGGTATATAGGGTAGGAGATATTCCAACAATTTATGTTATATAGAGATATAAAGTGTGATTAATTATCTCCCCAATTATGATATATAGAAATATATAATGTAATGCACATATCCCATATAGATTTAACATATGGAGATTTATATAAGGTCTAATAATCCCCCCCGAAATTATGATATATTATTGTATATAGAGTTTACATTTATCCCCCTTAATTCTTATATGATGATATATGTAGGTGGGCCTCTAAACCCTCTAATGAATTGTATGTTTGTATATCCATGAAGGCTGACAATTCCTCCTGATATGTATATATGAAGGTATATTAAGGTGGACAATTTATCCCTCTAAAGATTTTAATTGAATATATATGCTGACTACTTATCCCCCATTGGATTATGTTATATGGGGATATATGGTGGGCTCTATTCCCCCCAATTATATATGATGATATGATATATGATGGAATAATAATTGATAACATATCTATACCTTTGTATGGTTATTTAAAAATCTAGGAGAAATTTATTATTGGATGAATTATTTATGGTCATCCATTTTTTCACCTTATAACATCAGGAACGATGGAGATTTCTTTATTTTAATTTAGTGTTTTTTATTATGAGAAACTCACATTATACATGAATGTTATTTACTTGTCAAATTTAGGAAACAATTAGTGGTGGACTGCTGAGATTTACTCCCAAATTAACATGTAACCCGAAAAACATAGGTACCTGAGGAGTCATCATGATATAAGGTGTAGGTATAGAAGAGTCTCAATATTGGAATATTGAGTGGGATAGCTTGAATGAAGTCAAAATAAGTTTACGTTTTGCGACTCAGTTTTTTATTTAATTTAGCATTAATCTAGTTTGTGTATAATCTGATAGTGGGGGATCATTTTGATTCCATCATAACTTATATGAATTCAAAGTTAATTTAATTTTTTATATAAGGTGGTTTTATATTTATTTTTGTTTCACAGTTTATGTTTTTTAATTATTTGTATAGATTTTTTGATAAATTATTATATATGAAATCCAATTTTTTTGGTTGACTCTAATATGTGTGTAAAGTCACCCCATAGTAACACCTTAGACCCTCATTGCTAGTTGGTATCCTATGAAATATGGGGAGGCGTGTTTAAATTCATAAATGGAACCAATTTAGATGTTATAGAGTGAACTTGGTAGGGAGGTTTCCATCTACCAAATGTGTTAAGTAATGTAATTGGTTTCCACATAAGGTTTTATGTTCCTAGTTTTTTCAAAATATTAGGGTTATAGAGGTTATAGGTGGATAACTACCCCTTCAATAATATCTCATCTAGATATATAATAGTATGTATGCTTATATGGGCTGTCATAACTCATGGTTATAATATATGTAAATGTAAAAGATATAATGGATTATAGTTATAAACGATGTATATGTTGGGGTTTTAATATCCTTAAGTTATGCTATATATATATATATTGTATATTATGGATTACAATTATAATATGTGTATATATACATGGGTAGTAATTTTTTATGTTGTGGTTTAATATATATATATATATAAGGGTCTATAATAGATCTAGGATGTTGTATTTAATGATATGGATATCATATTTAGGTGTTTATATTATGTTTATATTTCAATGATACAGATATATAGATGAATTATAGGATTTAAGGAGGGGATGAGTGTATCAGGATTATGGTCATTGAGGTTTTCGGCCGATTAGTTTAGTGGGAAAGTAGAAGTATAGTACATTCCTTATCCTATATATTTTATATATTATAGTGATTATAATCCTTTTTATACTTGATAATGTGATTGTTAGTGAGGATTGAATATAGTTAATCTAGATTTGGTAATGATTTGAATTCATTATTCATTCATTGAGGTTTTTGTATGGTTCATCCCTATTTAAAAAAAAGGTTTTGGATTATAACCTAATGAATGTACAAGTATTTTCACCCATATATATATATATGGATATATAAATATATATGTATGTATTTTTGTGGGTTTGTCTTTTTCTATGGGTGTGTGTCTATTTTATGATCATGGGATGGAGTTAGTGAATAGTTTGAGATTTAGTAGTTCATGGATATTATTGGAGTAAATTGGTGATAATAGATTTTTTTATAAGAGTTGTCATAGTGCTATTTTATTTTTGGAGTATTTTTGAATTCCATGAAATTTCATGCATGTAGGAATTGTTATATTTATTATGTTACTATGATTATTGGTGTATTTATTTTATATTTAGTGTCATGACCCAACCCTCGGAGCTCGTGTTGTGACTACCCCATTCCCGCCTTCTAAAGGCCAGGGGCTAGCGACTACCACCGAAATTCATATTCCCTAAAATAGAAAGGCATTGCCTTTAAACCAGTACAAAAGCTCTGTCCGAGAACGCAACAAGAAGAAACAATGAAGTAAATTGTTGTAGTAAAAGAGTTTTGATAGAAAAAATGGCTCGTAATTGAAGCCCAATTGCAAAATAACAAGTTCGACTGAATGTACAATGTGACTAAAAGAAAAAGAGAAACCACTACTGGGTTGTCCTCCAAGGTTCCCACATGAAGGGTGGGTAAAGATCTCCTCCTCAACACTCCAAGTCCATCTATCTCCTCCACATACAATCACGTTCGAGATCACTTATTCCTCAGGCCAGCTGCTCATCGTCCGCACAATACACAACATGGTGCGGGCGATGCCCGTGAAGGGGTGAGTATAATGATACTCAGTAGGGACCTTGAGACCCCGAAGGTCTCCCAGAATTCCACAAAAAAACATAGTGTAACACCACGAAGGTAAAACATGACACGGGTAATGTACCACATAGCATAACCTGAATCACAAGCACAAAATAATGACAGCTCACACTAGGATTTATTCTAGGGGTAGTAACAAGTAATATCCCCAGTCCCATCATCAAACACCTAGGCTGTTGGAGAACTCCTCCCCTATCGAGTATAGTTGTCCTATCGCATCACACAGAGGTTCTTCCCACTAACATTGACCTGCTGAGGTACTCATTTCCATCGCGTACCACGACTGCTCCCCACCGTGGACTGCTGAGTTAATCCTCCCAATCTTGTACCATGGCTGTTGAGTCACTCCGAGTCGAAAAGTCAGTTGTCGTCAGGTCTCATCCAGTTGTAGGTTTCCGTACGTAGTGCGCTTGGATGAACCACTACCCAAGCCATCAGTAGTATCTCAACCAGTACGAAGACTAAAAAATAAGAAACATGATGGGCTGCCTTGTCATTAGTGTTCCAATGCAACAGACATCGTGTGAGTTGGGCACCCGGTCTATGCATTATTGACAATTCAGTGTTGAGGCCTAGTTGGATTCGGGTGTGATCCAACCCGGTCATACTCTATGTCTCTCCAAAACTCAAATGGAGTAAGTAAAAGGACTGTCTCACTCCAAGGGTCACAACGCCACAGACAGTTCATTAAATAGGCGTATGGTTCTCAACATAAGGTCCTTTAAGTTTTTTTGATCTTGGTAGGGCTCGGGTTCGGTTCGGCCTGGCCAGACCGGAATGGCCCGACCCGGTCTGAGCTGGGCTGAGGTGGTCTTGACCCGCAGGGATGATGTTCGGTCCATCCCGTAATAGGGGGGTCCCACAAGGGCGGCCCGACCAGAAAAGGGGGCCCCCAAGGGGCTGCCCAACCCGCGTGGGGCCGAAACCTGGGGGCGGCGGCCCTGTCCGATGGAAGTGACCCAGTCTCAGGGCAGCAACGAGGTTTGAGGATGGCGTCCTGGCCCGAGGGTGGCGGCCCGGTGCAAGGGAGATAGCCTGGTTCATGGGCACCGACCCAGTTCGAGGGCGGTAGCCCGATCCGAAGGCGGCAGCCCGGTTCGGGGGCGGCGGTCAGGCTCGAGGGCGGCGGTCCGCTCTGAGGGCGGCGGCCCACTCTGAGGGCGGTGGCCCGATCCGATGGCAAAGACCTGCTCCAAGGGTAGCGGCCCGGTCTGAGGTCAGTGTCCCAGTTCAAGGGTGGGGGCCCGCTTTGAGGGCAGCAGCCAGGTTCCAGGACGGCAACCCATGCCAAGGGCAGAAGCCCAATGTGAGGGTAGTGACCCTGTGCAATGCCGAGGGCCTGGTGTGTGGGCGGTGGCCCTCTCCGAGGGTGGCGACCTGGTCCAAGGGTGGCGGCCCAGTTCGAGGGTGGCGGACCGCTTCATGGGCGGCAGCCCAGTGCGAGGGTGGCGACTGGGTTCGAGGGCGGCGACCCAGTTCTAGCATAGTAGCCCGGGCCGAGGGTGGTAGCCTGGCCAGAGGGCGGCGACACGGTGTGAGGACGACAACATGCTCTAAGGGAATCAGCCTAGTCTGAGGGAGACAACCCGGTACAAGGGTGGCAGCCAACTTCGTGGGCGGGGACCCAGTGTGAGGGTTGTGGCCTGCTCCGAGGGCGGTGGCTGAGTGAGAGGGCGGTGACCTGGTGCGAGGGGGGCAGCCTGGATCTAGGGTCGCGGCTTGGTGCGATGGTGGTGGCCTGGTTCGGTCCGACACGGGGGGTGTAACCCTCCAGTCTCCCAGATTCCCGAACGGCTCCAAGTCATTTCCGTTTTCGAGATGGCGGTGTAGCGTGGGCACCGTTAAACACACAAGAGGAGGGTTCGGCCTCAGCCATGACATATTCCAGGGCTTCCATTCCCCGGTGGTGTGACAGTCATGCTACCTCCCTTTATATGGTCAGTCATCGTATCGGCCTCCTCCTATGTTCTCCACGGCTGACGAGAAGTATCCCTCCTCTTGCATCGTACATCGATGCACTCACGGTATTCCATGGAGGCGCAAGGATAGCAATATAGCGGAGGCTTCAGGCTGGGTTCATTAGGCCCATGACCTCCGCATTAGCTCATATTATGGAGGATATTAAGGGGTTGAATAATTAATTGAATTAAACAATAAGATAAACCCCACAATGATACCCCGCAACAGCCTCCCGTAATAATGAATGAATCGTCGGTCAATCCTTTAATCGGTTGACCCACGTTGTTCATTTTATTCAAGAAAGGGGAAGAATAAATCATTTAAAAAGCATAAATGAATAAACCCCCTAAATAGAAATGTCGAAGAAACATCTATTATTGAAGATGGATTGTGTTTTTTGTTCCCATGAATAGTTCCCAAAGACGCCACACATATGTCTCCCATTGGTTTGGTGTCGTCTGTCACCTCTCACTGGGTCGGCTTCGTTTTTTAAGAGTCTATTTTCATGGTGTTAATTCATCACTTAACTATTTGGTGAATCTCTTTGATACCTCTTCCCAAGCTCCACATATATAGGAAAGGGGAGGGTAAGTAACGACGTGGGAAAAAATGGGGCTCATTAGTTAAGAAGCTTCATATTTTTCCACAACTTCATCGTTACCTAAGGTTGGCCAGTCAAGCCATTTAGTTGCTTGAAACACTGTCGGCTCCACCATTTAATTGGTCCGTTGGAGGTTATGAAATAAAATAAAAAAATTATTTAATTTTATTTCTTTTAAAACTCTCAAAGCATATCTATTTCTCTGTAAATAATGTGGTCAAATAAAGCCTCTCTTATGTGAATCCTTGTGTTGCAGATTCAATAGTGCCCTCATATTTTCAATGTGAGAACCGGTTTAAAAGTTAGAAAACGCCGCTTGCGCATTTACTGAATGTACCTAAAAAAAGTTCAGAAAAATTATTAATAGTCACCCTTGAACTGCGTTGGTCGAGGTTAGGATCTTCCTTAGTGAAAAACACCCAAAAGAACCCAACAGTACTCTCGAATTCTCAATCTGAGTTACCATTTAAATGTTATTTATTTTATAATAAAATAATTCTCACTTAATTATTTTATCTACGGCCAAAAACTAACATTCAATGGTGGCATGCACGGACAATGTTAGTATCTTCTTAAAGAGGTCATACCCTCATGAGTTCAGTGGTGGTCTCAGATTTTTTATCCGAGATACCATTAATTTGTTATAAGCATTTGAAAAATAAAATAATTTTATTTAATAATTTTATTTATGTTTATTCCATTTTCAGGTTATCTCACAGGAGGCCCGCACCGACTAAACTTAAGTCGTGCTTAGGGTAAGCCCACCATCCTGAGGTCAATGGTGCCCTTGGATTTCTGATCCAGGAAACCATTTTAGAGTTATTCCTCTTTTTCTGGAAAACTACTTACATGTACTATTTAATGTTTAACAAAACTTTGATGGATCATTCCGGGCAATTTGGGCCTCAGAATCACACGCCGTTCGATTTTGTGGTCCTGAAAAAATTCCATATAAATAAAAACATTATACTGAAATTTCGGGACATTACATTTTAGTCTTATGACGGTAATGTCTCCCGCTTCTCTGTTTTTATACTATTGATACTAGTCTCTAAAACAAGGCCTATCTGAGGTGAGAATTTTCGGTCACTCTAATCATTACTATCAAACTAGAATGGATTATGGTGGAAGTAGGTTATAATTATAGTAACTTACATGCTATATATGAATATTTTGGTCTGAAAAGAAGAAAAATAAGGGGATTTACTTTTAAAAAATAATAATAAATGTAAAAAGGAAATATTTAATCAAAACAATTCTATATGATTAGGTGATAAATTGAAAAATTATATATCTATCATATTAGAAAATCTATTTAATTGAATATCCAAAGTGGAAAACAGATTAATCAAATTTATTCAATTATGAATATTGATATCAGATGATGTAATGTGTAAATTGAAAAAAATAAGAAGCTTGGATTGATAAAGGAGTTCTGTGATAGGCTATTTTGAACCCCAATGTCTCTTAACCTCATGATGAGAGGTTATTATTATTATTATTTTATTTTTTCCTTTATTTTTTAGCGACTCTCTTTATTTTCATCAATTTCATTGAGAAATACATTGAAGAAGGTATTATGAGAAGCGAAATATTCTCTTATTGAAAACCCATTACAATCTAACTCTATTATCTCTAAATAAGTATTTATACAATTTATAGGTGAGGGAGATAGATAAATATGAGATCCTTTGAGATTGAGAATTTAATATTGGATCTTTGAGAGGATCTTAACATTTTAGAGATAAAAATTGAGATCCTATATTAAAGCATCTGATGATTTGATCATTAAACCTTACGTCATTATTAGATGGGATCTAAGCCTCCCATGGTTTTTTTATAGGAATCATAGTAGATGGGGAGGTCCATGTTTGAGCCGATTCATTAATGGTTCGAGTCAATAATATTTTTATCATAATCAAATACTCCTCAGATGGTTGGGGATTCTAAACCCCAGATATCCACCTGATGCCAATGGCTAGCACGTGCACATGATGAGAACTCCATGGATCTGCACGCTTCAACTATCAAGATAGTGTATAATTTATATATATATTTATCTATCTAACATCACTATCTTTTTAGTGTCTCCACACAACGAATCCACTTTTTCTTATAGGTTTTATCATCAAATTATTTCCCATCATTATTATTTATATACCTTTAATTTATCTTCTAACTTCTTTCAATTGATTCATCACAACCCTTAAAAATCATAAAATATCAATATGCCTCTTCAAATACTTCAACATTGTCATCATACTTTAAAAAGATTATATTAACTACTTAATTATGAACAATATATAAAAAGCATACTATTTAATTTCCATTAACTCAAATAAAACTATTAGATGAACTGATGAATGTTTATGATCATAAAAACACTCTAGGAGAGAGATAGAGAGAGGTACAATAATATCCCCCATTTGAAGTCATAAATACTTAATATAAAAAGATAAATCAAATAAAAATCAAGAATCAAACATGTATTCAAATAAATTCAAGATATTATAAAATAAGTTGTTGAACATGCTTAAGAGACTATCATACCACTACTTGAACTAGTCTCCCCACTTGTGAGTTACAAAATTCATCTCCCTAATAATAAATAACATATCCCCATAAATAACCAAAACACATCTCCCCCTTGTCATAAAAAACATTTTCCCCCAATATCAAAAAAAACTAATCCCCCTTTTTCATTATCAAAAAAAAATTAAAAAGGGAAATGAGAAGGTATTTCAAATAAGTAGATAATTTTAAAAAAGGTAAAATAATAAATATGTTCCGTATTATCTCCATGTTAATTATTATCATAAACATAAATCCAAAAAGAAGTCAATAATTATTTTAAAATATATAAAATGAATAATGTTAAAGAATAAAACTGTATGAGATGTATTGTAGATAAAACATACAATATCTCATATTATAATGATATTAAAGTTATATTTTCAAATAGATTTCCAATATTTAGGAATAACAGTATGTTCCCTCTAGAATTGGGGATAATCTCATTGATTAAAGGTTCAAACATTCCAATCGGTTTCTAATGGGTTTGTTCGTAGAACTGGAAACAACCAATGATTCCATATCCATTTGGACCTAATTTCCAAAGGTAGGCACTCATTAGTTGTGGACTGATGAGGCTTAAGAATTTGCATTGGTCGAGAGGATGGGAGGTCGGACTCATCACACCTTTTTTAGGGGAATAATTGTCTACTCCTAGACTCTGTTTATAGATTTAAGTTCTGTTCGTGAATCCGTATTACATTACCATGTATAAAATGATCTTTCCTTTAGATCTGACAATAAATGATTAAATACGTAGGAAATTTAGAGAATATTTTATATTTATTCAGGTTCTTCATCAATAGAGAATTATCTATATTTGTTAGAGATTCTTAGTCAATGGTATCCTTAAATACATAAAATTCTTTTGGTCATTATGATGATCATACTGGTTTTAAGGTCACTCAGTGGTGCACTTGAAGTTTATTTTCATTCAGAAGGACATGAATTATTTCAGAGTTGGGATAGTACCCACAAATGGGATACCTACGTATCCTATGTTTAGAAAAGGTATAATAACCCACGTAGTTTGAGTAAGGGAGTATGATGTTTATGATTGATGGCTCAAAGAAAGATTTCATAATTACTTTTACACTCTAACCTCACATGAGTAATTCTCGGTGAGAGAAACAAGAGGTATTGGTAAAACAAGACAATTGTGCCATGACAGATACAATCATAAGAAATAATGTGGGGCTTATGTATGTATGACTTCCCAGATAGATGAAGAGTAGGATTTACATCAGGGAAGAAACCCAGGAATAAGGTCCATAAAGGTATATGTACTTATTGAAGATTTGAGTACTCTAACTTGGGGCTTACTCATGGGGAAGATTCCTAAATTAAGAGGGGACTTATGATTTGGTTTTACTCTTGATAAGGAATCCTAGATCCAAAAGTAGATTAATACTGGTTTTGAGAAATTAAGACTGGGGCTTACTCTTGAGAAGAAGGCCCAGGTTAAGAGAGTTGAAAAATTAAGGGACTTGGGGCTTACTCCTAAATAGGATGCCCATATTTGAAACTGGGTCTTTCTCCTGAAAAGGAAGCCCAAGTTAAGATAATTATGGTTGGGGCTTACTCCTAAGAAGGAAGCCCAAATTAGGGTACTTGGGGCTTACTGCTGAAGAGGACGCCCAATTAAGAGAACATGGACTGGGGATTACTCCTGAAAAGGAGACCCAGGTTAAGGGAAATTATAACTGGGGCTTACTCCTGAGAAGGAGGCACAGGTTAATGAAAATTATGACTGGGGATTACTCCTAAGAAGGAGGCCCAGGTTAAGGGAAATTATGACTGGGGCTTACTCCTAAGAAGGAGGCACATGTAAAGGAAAATTATGACTTGGGCTTACTCCTGAGAAGGAGGCCCAGGTTAAGGAAAATTATGACTGGGGTTACTCCTGAGAAGGATTCCCAGGTTAAGGAAAATTATGATTGGGTATTACTCCTAAAAAGGAGGCCCATTAATAGGGTTTTCTCATCTTAAAGGATGAGGTTGAATGAATGAAATCTCTAACTTTAGTGACATAAAGATGTGTAAATCACTAGGTTTTGAGAGATGTTCCACAGAATTCCTTTCAGATGAATGTCAATCAAGAAAGCATGCCATAAATGGTTTTTAAGAGTGTCTTAAAGACTAAATCTTGAATAGGAAATGCGTAATGGCATAAGAGAGGTGAAATGGGCAGGAAGGGCACCCAAAAATATAACGGCACACAAGTCTTGGGGGGTTGCGCAAGTACTGCATGGGCATGAAAGTCTTGGTCGTGCAAGGATACTTGCGCGACACATATATACTTGTTCGATCCTTCACCAGTAGAGTAATACATGGGTGATCCTTGACCAAAGCCTTTAGAATTATCCCAAGGTACTTCCAGAAGAGTGGCGCGCAAGTTTCAATGAGTAGGTAAGGAGGCACGAAAGTGTGTCCATTTCCCTTAAGGGTAAAACACTTAGGCATGCAAGTGTTAGTGAATTCTAACATATAGGCCTTATTCATCTTGTTTAGACCTTACATTATAAGTAAATAATTACCTTAGAAGTGTTCGGAAGACACGAAGAAGAGACTTGGGCGTTCAGAGATTTGTATCTTAATTCTAGAAAAAATATCCTCCTCAAATGGGGGGCCCACCGGGGGTATTTATAGGCTGGAGAAGACCTTGGGTGATTTTCAAAGAGGTCGCGCAAGTCACCTATGTGACCATTTGGGTGGTGCGCAAATATACATGCGCGACCATGCTGGAACTTGCGCGACCTATTGGAAATGTTCTCCTTGTTCATCCCTTTCTCTTTTTTTGATGTTTATTCAAAAGGTGAATCTTCTTTGTTTGAGGTATTTCCCTTTTCATTTCGTTTAGACTCTGTGAATAAAAAGGAGCGTCAACAAAAGTCCCCCCTCAGATTTGGAACCAAAGAAGAATGAGGATTTGACTTTGAGGAAAACGATAAACGAAAGGAAATTAGGGTGCGCAGGGTATGGCACGCAAATGGGCTTTGGGCGGGCAGGGTCCGGCGCACAGGGGTATGGCCTCATCTATAAATAGATGGACTCACTTTGCACAAAGCACCCAGTGCTCTCTTGTTTTTTTTCTCTCAGTGCTCAAGTGGACTCCCAGATTTCGCTCGTCCACACTTCTTGTTTCTTGCGTTGCTCTTCTGTTAAGGTATTTGGACTTGCGCGGTGATACATGTGCGCCCAATACGTGCTCGACCGAAGGAGACTTGCGATCCAACTATGGGACTTGCGCGCCTAAATTCCTTAGCAAAATTTTCAAATTCCTTCTCAAATTTTATGAAAAATTAACTTACTTTAAGAGTTAATTATTCAACTTTTTTGCAGATCCAATGGATCCCAAGAGAATCGGAACACCTGATGAACAGGAAAGAAAAAGAATTGATGATATGATGGACATCATTGGCCATGATTACTATTCTATCTGTGAAATTACTCTCCTGGAATTATCCAAGTACTTGAAGAAGCATCATATTAATTTCCCACAAAGAATCTATCTGCCTCTGTATGGCCATGTCCATCTGCAAGATGTCAATATTCCAGAGGCAAAGAACTATCTCCCGCATTCCTAGTTTCAGTCATGTACCAACTTTTCTTCAGCAAATGTCTCAATCGCAAGAACATTTTCTAATGATGGAACTGTAAAGAAAGCCTATATAATGCATCATAGCTCATGTGCACCAGATCTGAAACCTCACAAACCTCAGTTGCAACCACATTATTAACCCTCAATCTTTCAAAATTCTTAGATGGATCAATCCAAATGCTGGAAGTAGATATGGTAATTCTGTTCTAGAGGAGGGGTGAAGCCAACTTCGATGTGGGCTTATTGGGTGCGACAAACTTGTGAATAGTTTGTCGAGGATCTGAAGGGAGCTGCAATTTATGAAGTCGTCTGGGCTGGGTAGACGTATGTTTATAGGAATGATAATTTTTCACCGGAGTTGCTTAGACTCTGGAGCCCAGAAACTAATTCTTTCCATCTGACCCATGGAGAAGTAGGCATTAGTTTGTGGGATGTCTACAAGATCTTAGGGGTTCCAATATTGGGTGATATGTATGACAAATTAATCCCTCCAAAGGAAACTTTGAATGATCTGGAGAAGACTCGGGATTTGGTTTGAGAGTTATTGATGATTTCTCATAAGCTCAAAATCTCAAAGACTTCAAAGACTCATTCTAGAAGGGATATTCATCCAGAGGAATGGATGTATGTGTTTCTCAAGAAGAAGAGGGAAAAGGGGCCTACCTGTAATCGTCCTACTAGCTACACTAGAGCGGATAAGAGAGGTGCTCATGTCACATTCTGTCTGACTTTGGAAGTAAGAGAGTTTGAGAAATGGGGGTATGAAGTGAATCATAAAATCCCGGAGAAGACCTGTCTGGCAGGCTTTTTATCCTTATGGCTCAATGTCTATCTTTTTCCAGTCAGAGAAACGAAGGGAGGTGTCAGGCCAGAGACCTTCATTATTGCAGCCAAGTTGGCTGAGAGGAAGATGGTGGGGTTGGCTACCCCAGTTTTGGAAAAGATTCATAGGAGCTTACTCCATGTCTATATGGGTAAGTCTCCTTTGATATTAGTGGGACCATTCCATGTTTTATGGGGATAGATCGCCACTCACTTCCGGACATATGCTATTCAGAACGGAATTCAGAATCCTGGAAGTTCTTTCAGGCCATCTATTCAGGCTTTCTCTAGAGTTTTTCCTTTTTCCCTCAATGCCTATGATATTAGGCCAATGCGGGGTATGCATAAAGAATTCCACATCTTTCCCTATGGAAATCTGTCGACTGGGCGATTTTTTGATGATGGATCAGCCAGCTTGGGAAAGAGTTCTTACATGCTGGCCTATAGAGATGGTGTACTGGCCACCAGAATTGGTGGGGAAATTATATGTGAGGCCTATCCTCAATATCGATTTTCATTCCAATTCATGTTTCTGCAGACAACTGTTGTATCTCCTCTAGTACACGTTAGGTCAGAGTAGCATCCAATGGTTTCCCAACAACTATTGTTGCTAATGGCTATGGAAAGGACTAGGGCAATTTTTGACTTACCAAATACTGAAGAGGTAAGAAATTTGGCCATATGATATGTTGGAAATTGGGTAGCACCATATCCTGAGGAAATATTGAATAAACCTATTTATCGGGTGGGTAAGAAGAAGAGAACCATTGAGAAAGAAACAATTCAGGTGGTATGTGATTCTTCCACTCCAGAAGATGGTTCACCGAGTTCTTCAATTGAGGCTGATTCATCATATTCTCCGGAGATATAACATGTGTCAAAGCGGCCACGTGCCGTATATAATCCTCCTGTAAGAATCAAGAGATCCACTCCATCAACTCCGGGTGAGTTACTTTATTGAGGCAATTTAATTGCAAGTAGCTTTATAGAGTAACATGTTTTCATTCTCTTTTTATAGTTCCAGGAGCTAGAAAGAAATTAAAATCCAAGGTTGTAGGACCCTCTTCGTAGCCTTCTAGTTCACATGCATATCTATGACCAGAGGCCATCTAGACATGCCGGGATGTATACTACGATACTGAAACTATCTGGCTGGATCTATGTGAAGGGCTACATCTTCCTGGAATAGGGACTCTTCAGGCTCCTACAAAAATTCATTTCAAGGATAACACTGATGAAGTAAGAACCTATGTCAAAGAGTTGAGGACCTATATACATGCCACCGATGATTATATCCCTATAACCAAGCGGGTGAAGGAAATGATGGATCATGGCACCACTGATGAGGAGTGGCATGAGTACATGGCTCCTGAAGATGTAAGTTTTCTTTCCTTATTTACTTTGAAACTCAATTTTAGTCAATGCGTTGTTACTCAAGGAAGTTATTTTCTTCATCTTTTAGCTTTCAAACAAAGGAACTAATGAGGTTCCTTCACCACAGTATAGCCCTGGTGGTACTGCCATTAGGGCTGCTGGTGAATCTTCTCATGAGTCGGGTGAGATATCTCCAGGCCACCAGGCCATGAATGAATAGTTGGACATGGCTTTTCATTCTCCAATTCACGTGCCTATAAGGGAGACTGCTGACACTCCCACAAGGCCAAAGAGACAAAGGCATCTAAGGAAGAAGTCCACAACTAAATACTTTATCAGTAGTGGTAAGTCCTTCGGATAATCATGAGTATTAAATCATGAAAAAAATTTCACATTTCCTTGGGATTGCAGGGGTTCTTCAATTTTCCCTCTAAGGGAAAGGAATGATCCTCCTTTGAGGACCATGGAGGGTGCAATGGAACAATCGAAAATTCAGGCTGTCTTGGCTGCTCCTAGAGAAGAGCCAGCATCTGTTCCCAGTATCACTCCTGCTACTGTTGCATGAATGGAGGAACCTGCTTCTGGTAAGTTAATAATGCTTCATACAATGCATCATTAAATTTTGAATGAAAACATCAACTAACTTCTGTTCTATGATATTTTAGGTATAACACCTGCAACAGAATCATTAGAGGCGACGAAAACTGAATCTTCCATCCTTCCTGAAGAAGCTGTCCAGGGTCAGGGGCTGCAGAATGAGGGTCTCCAAGAAGACACATCGAATGCTCCCACTAGTGAGACTAACCAGGATTCTGAAATATCATTGGATGAAATGATGAATAATGGCATGTCTTTCGAAGAATTCTTTGATCATGATATGTTATCATGTGATTTAGAAGATCTTGGGAATGAGTGTTATCCTTCTTCTGGTAAATTTTCTTATAATTTACACATCTAATCATGACTGAAAATAATATGCAGTTCCATCAAAAGAAGATTCTGAACTGCCAATGCCTGAAGAGGGTGTGGACATTGATGTCAACCCTACCATTGTAGAAACATTAGCTCAAGTGGATCTGAACCCAGTAAACCCTCCTGAGACCCATCTTGAATATCCTATTGAAAATAGGAAAGATGGGGAGGAGTCTTCTCAAGCTATTGATCTACTGTTAGGTAATGATTGTTCTGAGTTTTCAAGATAGACAACCAACTTTCATTGTTCTATGAAACTAACCATAACTTTAATTGATCAAACAGGGCTATCAACTTCAAAGGCTAGATCTGGAGGTGAAGTCTCAAATTCCTCCCAAATAGTAGTAGAAGGTGAAGCAACCAGGGTCAGGGGGGAAGGAGCAGAACATGGCACTTCTTTAAGTGCATTAATCCTAGATTACATGCCCCCCTATGATGATGATGTCGAATTAGACTTGGAGGTTCTTAAGGAACTTAGCTTTTCTAGATGCAAGGCATGGAACAACATATGGAAAATAATATCTGAAATTCCTCTTGAAGAGTTGTCATTAATGATTTCCCGATTGTCGTCCCTGTTCATCATGCTAGGACTTGGCAGTTTTGTATATCAAGAGATCCTTGCCGTGGTGAAAGAGGTCATATTAAGAAGGAAGCAGGAGGAAAAGTGTCATGAAGATCTGAACACAGTGAAGATGTCCATCAATTTTAGCGAATTTGAGGCTGCGGTATCCCGAGATGAGGCTGATTATGCTGCCAAGATGAAGGAGCTAAAGCATAAGATCAAAGATAAAGTCGTCCAGCAGATGCACCTTCAGCAACAGTTAGATGATGTTACTGGGGAAGTTGACCAACTCCATAATTCATGGGAGGGAGCTCAAATTAACGGTATGAAAGACATCACAGATGCCAAGAATGCACTCCATCAGGCTGAAAAGAGTGAAGTTGGTCGGTTGCATGAGCTTCAAGTAGCTGCTGATGAAGCTCGGGATGTTGTTCATCAAGTGAAGACTTATGTTGACAACCTCTTTTAATTTCCTGGAAAAGAAAAGAGACTCTAATCTGTGGACGTCCTCCTAACCTCTTGTACACCAAATGAAATTTTTTTAATCCATAATCATTTGTGCACGCATTTTCTTTTTCTACTTACTTTAAATTTCTACCTAATCCAATGAGCCTAATAAGCATTGTTTGATTTTTACTAGGATTATTATAAATAACCCTACAAACTTTGAATCTTTTAATTTCTCAATATTACCTAAATTGTAAAAAATGTATGTTTAGTGAGCTGGAACTTGATTTTTATTCATAGTTCTCTTGCCTTTTTTCGGCAGTTTAATGTCATGCACATCAGACAAAAAAGGATAATGTTTCAGGTCGAAATATCTTTGACCGAATGGGTTAAAATTGACTCAATTCCTTGAAAATTTATCAGAAAACATATTACCACACACAAGTATGAAGGAAACCATGTAAACTAGGACTTAAGAAATTTTGAATCTGAGGAATGATACGAAAATTTGCTAAAAGGCATTAGAAGAAGTAGTTCCCAAGAATGAAGTTACCATTATTTAACAAACTCGTTAGGGGGTTGAATTATGCAAGGCCGCCTAAGGGCATTGGCTGCACAGTCAAATTATAGTATATTTTGGCTGATAAGTCTGTTATGTAGACTGTTTATGCAAGGCTGCCTAAGGGCATGTGCTACATAGTCTGGCAAAAGAACTTTCAGAAATTTACTTTTCTACTTGTAAAAAGCCAGTGGAAGTTTATGAGGATTCAAATTTTCCAAAGCATAGAGTTTTCTGTATGTAGAGAAGTACTTTAATATGGAGAAGATAGTTCCAAACAAGATTATCCAAGAATTGGATGAATGTCACTGCTATGAAGGTCTGACCCAAATATAGGGAAGAGAAATATAAACCACAAACTTGAATAATTTCAGATCATGAAAATGGACATGAAACAAATATGTTAAGGATGACTATTTTTTGCGGATCCTTACATATTTTTGATAAGACCAATAAGGAAAAAAAGAGTTTTTCCTCCCAAGAATGAAGTTACCATTATTTAACAACCCTTTAGGGGGTTGAATTATGCAAGGCTGCCTAAGGGCATTGGCTGCATAGTCAAATAATACTATCTTTTGGCCGACAAGTCTGTTATGTAGACTGTTTATGCAAGGACGCCTAAGGGCATGTGCTGTATAGTCAGGAAAAATAACTCTCAGAAATTGGACATTTTTGTGACTAGATGTCCAGAAAAGGGTTATGAAGATCTGAAAATATTTAAGGTTAGGACTATGACACATAAAGATGGGTATTTTCTGATATATGCAGAGACACCCAGATCAATGCTAACCATAATCATGTTGTGGCTGGGTCCTGAATTGAAATACTGGACTTCACTACGTATCCCACAAGGATGGGAATCAATCCATATGTAGTTTTAAATATAGTTTAACGTCGTGTGGGATGAAAATATTAGAGTGCCTAGTTTAGGGTCATAGAGCTCAGACCATTATAAGAAATACACAATGTGTGTTTTCACAGGGACTTTTCAGCCAAGGGATTGAAAGTGGAATTTGGGGTTAGGCCCAAAAGACTTAGAGCTGGATTCGAGGGACACTCGAACATTCCTACATATCCCATAAATATGGGAATCAATCCCACATAGTTCTAGAAATACCCTCTGTACAAATTTTGTTCGTACATGTGAAGGGTGAAAGGGGACTTTAGTGCAATGATGGTTTAACCCAAGATAAAAGGTTTAGGTATTTCCATGTATGTGCATAAATTTTTTTTGAATATAAAATGATTGAAAATCAATGTAAATAATGATTCCCTCTTAGGTGAGGGTATCAAAGAATATTGTAGTTTATTATCATACAGGACAAAAGTGTTGTACAGTTTAATGTCGTATAGCAAGGATGAAAGTGAACCAATGTAAAGATATTGATTCTGGGAGTGGTTTCACATTTCAACATCATATGAGATAAAGGTGAACCGATGTGAAGAAATTGGTTTTCGGCTTGAACCTTGGGAGGTTGGCTACGTACACAGCCTAGAAGGAAAGGATCAAAGTCAGCGTAGTTCAATTAAAGAATGAATTAGTGATCAAGTTGTTCTTGGGGACAACGACTTAAAAAATGATGTTGGGACTTACATGTGGTTAGCTTCCCAAAGATGGTGTTATGGTTGAAAATTTCTCTAAGCTCATGTGAGTCATACTCGGTGTGAGAAACAAGAGGTAACAACAACCTTAACGATGCACAGTTTAATGTCATGTAGGACAGATGAAGGGACTATGTAGTTTAAAGTCTTGCAGTTAGGACTATTGGTGCTGCGCAGTTTAGTGTCATGTAGTAGGGAACAAAATACTGTTTAACTTCATGTAGGAAGTATTATGGGATTTCTATATAGTTTAGCGTCATGTAGTTAAGACAATGGGGACAATACCGTTTAATGTCATGTTGGACAAAAAGAGGATTGTGCAGTTTAATGTCATGCAGTAAGGACAAAAGAGGACACATTTTAATGTCATGTTAGACGTATTAGGGACTTTTCCACAGTTTAATGTCATATTGGACGAAAAAAAGGATGATACAGTTTAGCATCATTTTGGACGTAAGTGCCAATATTTTAAGGTCATATGCATGGACCGTTGATGGTGCAGTTTAACATCGTGTTGGACGTAAGGGACATGCAAATAGTTTAAGGTCATATGCCTGGACTATTGATGGTGCAGTTTAACGTCATGCTGGACGTAAAGGACATACAAATAGTTTAAGGTCATATGCATGAACCGTTGATGGCGCAGTTTAACGTCGTGCTGGACGTAAGGGACATGCAAATAGTTTAAGGTCATATGCATGGACCGTTGATGGTGCATTTTAACGTCGTGCTAGATGTAAGAGACACGCAAATAGTTGAAGGTCATATGCATGGACCTTTGATGGTGCAGTTTAACGTCATGTTGGACGTAAGGGACATGCAAATAGTTTAATGTCATATGCATGGACCATTGATGGTGCAGTTTAACGTTGTTCTAGATGTAAGGGATATTAAAATATTTTAAGGCCATATGCACGGACTGTGCAAGGTGTATTTTGTGATTATACAAAATACTTCTTCAGAAATACTTCATTGGTTGGAGTAGTGACGAGTTCTCCATCCATTGAGATTAAAGAATAAGCTCCATTGGAATAGACCTTATGTATTGAATAAGGTCCTTCCCACATTGGTTCAAGCTTGGGAGGTTTCTTTCCTTGTATCATTGGAATTCTAAGAACTAATACAAATTCTCCCTGAACGAATGAATGAAGATAAACTTTTTTGTTGAAAGCTTGTGATATTCAATTCTGGTAGACTTCCAAGTGGTGTAGGGTGCACAATATTTTCTCATAAAACCATTACAATTCATCCAATATCTTTTGAGATTGTTCATCTGTAGATGATTGATCACAAATGGCTACTCTAAGCGAAGGTAATTGAACTTCAATAGGCAAGACTGCTTCTGTTCCATATACCAAGGAATATGGAGTTAACCGTGTTTGTTCCCCTCGGAATTTGATGATGACCTCTTTGATTAAAGGTTCAAATATTCCATTCGGTTTCTAATGGGTTTGTTTATAGAACTAGAAACATCCAATGATTCCACGTCCATTTGGACCTACTTTCCAAAGGTAGGAACTCATTAATTTGTGGACTAATGAGTCTTAGGAATTTCCATTGGTCGAGAGGATGGGAGGTTGGACTCATCACACCTTTTTTAGGGGAATTATTGTCTACTTCGGGACTCTCTTTATAGATTTAAATTATGTTCATGAATCCTTATTACATTACCAAGTATAAAATGAGATTTCCTTTAGATCTGACAATCAATGATTAAATATGTAGGAAATTTAGAGAATCATTTATATGTATTCGATGTTCTTCATCGATAAAGAATCATATGTATTTATTAGAGATTATTGGTCAATGGTATCCTTTGTCACATTCATATAGAATTCTCTCGGTCATTATGATGACCATACTAATTTTAAATCCACTCAATGGGGCACTTGAAGTTTATTTTTATTCAGAAGGACATGGATTATTTTAGAGTTGGGATCGAACCCACAGATGGGCTACCTATGTATCCTTTGTTTAGAAAAGGAATCAGAACCCACATAGTTCGAGTAAGGGAGTATGATGTTTATGATTGATGGCTCAATGAAGGATGTCATAATTACTTTTACACTCTTAGCTTACGTGAGTCATGCTCGGTGTGAGAAACAAGGGGTATTGGTAAAAACCAGACAATTGTGCCATGAAAGATGAAATCATAAGAAATAATGTGGGGCTTATGGATGTATGATTGCCCAGATAAATGAAGATTAGGATTCACTTTAGGGAAGAAATCCAGGAACATGGTCCATAAAGGTATATGTGCTTCCTGGAGATTTGAATACACTAACTTCGGGATTACTCTTGAAAAGGAGGCCCAAATTAGTAGAGGAATTATGATTGGGTTTTACTCCTGAGAAGGAATCCCAGATCAAAGGTAAATTAGGACTGGTTAAGATAAATTAAGACTGGGGATTACTATTGAGAAGGAGGCCCAAGTTAAGGGGCTTGAAAAATTAAGGGACTTGGGGCTTACTCCTAAAGAGGATGCCCATATTTGAGAATTATGACTGGGGATTTTTCCTGAAAAGGAGGCCCAGGTTAATGAGTTCTCTCATCTTAAAGGATGAGGTTGAATAAATGAAATCTCAATCTTTAGTGACATAAAGTTGTGTAAATCACTAGGTTTTGAGAGATATGCCACAGAACTCCTTTCAGATAAGGAAGTCAAATCATGAAATCATGCGATAAATGGCTTTAAAGAGTGTCTTGAAGTCTGCTTCTTGAATAGAATAGGTGTAATGGCATAGGAGGGGTGAAATGGGAAAAAGGGCACCCAAAAAGGTAGGGGCGTGCAAGTCCTAGCAGGCGCGCAGGTACTGTGTGGGCGCGCAAGTCCTGGTCATGCAAGTATACCTGCGCAACACATGGGTACCTGCGCGTTTGTAAACCAGCATGGTAATACTTGGGCGATCCTTGACCACTGCCTTTAGAATTATCATGAGGTACTTCCAAAAGATAGGCGCACATGTTCTGGTGAGGAATTCGGGCGGCGCGCAAGTATGTTCATTTCCCTTGAGGGTAAAACACCTTAGGCACGCATGTGTTAGTGAATTCTAACACTTATACCTTACTCCTCTTGTTTAGACCTTCCATTCTAGGTAAATAATTACCTTAGAAGTGTTCAGAAGACCTGAAGAAGAGACTTGGGCGTTCAGATCTCTAAATCTGAATTCTAGAAAAAAAAACCTCTCAAATGGGGGGTCCACAGGGTCTATTTATAGGCTGGAGAAGACCCCGGGTAGATATCACCTAGGGCGCGCAAGTGACTTGCGCGGCCAACCTCGGTGCACAGGTGTACCTACATGACCATTACGGTGTGCAGGTGTACTTGTGCGACCATTGTAGAACTTGCACGACCCCTGTGCAATGTTCTTCTTATTCATTATTTTGTCAAATTTTTAATATTTGTCCAAAGGTTGAATCACTTTGAGCTCAGATATTCCCCTTTTCCAATATTTAGATTCTATGATGAAAGCAGCATCAAAAAAAGTCCCCCCTCAGAGTTGGATCCAGAGAGTAAAGAGGATTTGACACTGAGGTAAAGGAGAAAAAGAAGCATAGTTTGATTTTTACTTGGATTAATGTAAATAACCCTACAAACTTTGAATCTTTTAATTGCTCAATATTACCTAAATCATACAAAATGTATGTTTATTGAGCTAGAACATGACTTTTATTCAGAGTTCCTTTGTCTTTTTTGGAATGTTTAATGTCTTGCATGTCAGACATAAAGAGGCTAATGTTTAAGGTCGAAATAGCTTTGACCGAAATCGATTAAAATTGACTCAATTCCTTGACAATTTATCTGAAAACATATTACCATACTCAACTATGAGGGAAAATATGAAAACTATGACATAAGAATATTTGAATCTGAGTAATGATATGAAAAAGAGCTAAAAGGCATTACATGAAGTAGTTCCCAAGAATAAAGTTACCATTATTTAACAAACCCATTAGGGGGTTGAATTATGCAGGGCCACCTAAGGGTATTGGCTGCATAGTTAAATAAATATCATCTTTTGGCTGACTGGTCCGTTATGTAGACTACTTATGCAAGGCCACCTAAGGGCACGTGCTACATAGTAAGGAAAAAGAACTCTCAGAAATTTACTTTCCTAGTGCTAAAAAGCTAGTGAAAGTTTATATAGATTTTAATTTTCAAAATTATAGAGTTTTCTGTATGGAAAGAGGTACTTGGATATGGAGAAGATATTTCCAAACAATATTATCGAAGAACTGGATGAATATCACTCCTACGAAGGTCTAACTCAAACATAGGGAAGGAGAATATAAACCATAGACTTGAATACATTCAGATCACGAAAAAGGATATGGGACAAATATGTTAAGGATTGCTATTTTTGCGGATCCCTACATACTTTCATTTAAGACCAATAAGGACAAAAGAGGCTTTCTTCCCAAGAATGAAGTTACCAATATCCAAAAAACCCATTAAGGGGTTGAATTATGCAGGGTCACCTAAGAGAATTGGCTGTATAGTTAGATAATATTATCTTTTGGCTGAAAATCTGTTATGGAGACTGTTTATGCAAGGCCACCTAAGGGCACGTGCTTCATATTCAGGTAAAAGAACTCTCACAAATTCGACATTTTTGTGACTAAAAGTCAAGAAAAGGGTTATGAAGATCTGAAAATATTTAAGGTTAGGATTATGACACAAAAATATTGGTATTGTCCAATGTATACAAAGATACACAGATCAATGCTAACTATAATCATGTTTTGGCTGGGTTCTGAATTGAAATGTTGGACTTCACTACATATCCCATAAGGATGGTAATCAAGCCATACGTAGTTCTTGAACTACAGTTTAACGTCGTGTGGGACAAAAGGATTAGAGATCTTAGTTTAGGGTCATAGAGCTTGGACCATTGTAAAAAAAAACACAGTGTGTGTTTTCATGGGAACTTTTCAGCCAAGGGACTGGATGTGGAAGTTGGGGTTTGGCCAAAAAGACTTGGGGATGGATTTGAGGGACACTCGAACGTTCCTACGTATCCCATAAGGATGGGAATCAAGCCCACATAGTTCTAGAAATACCCTCTAAACAAATTTGGTTCGTGCATGTGAAGGGTGAAAGGGGACTTTAGTACAATGATTTTTTAACGCAAGATATAAGGTTTGGGAATTTCCATGTATGCACGTAGTCTTTGAAATGAAACCTGATTGAAAAATCAATGTAAATAATGGATCCATCTCAGGTGAGGGTATCAAAGAATATTGTAGTTTATTGTCATGTTGGAAAAAAGTGTTGTATAGTTTAACGTCGTATAACAAGGACGAAAGTGAACCAATGTAAAGATATTGATTCTAGGGGCGGTTTCACGAATCAAATCGTATGGGATGGAGGTGAACCGATGTGAAGAGATGGGTTTTGGGCTTGAACCTTTGGAGGTTGCCTACGTACCCAGCCTGGAAGGCAAGGATCAAAGTCCGCGCAGTTCAATTAAAGAATGAATTAATGATCAAGTTGTTCTTGGGGAAAACGACCTAGAAAAATGATGTTGGGACTTACGCATGGTTAGCGACCCAAAGAGGGTGTTATGGTTGAAGTTTTCTCTAAGCTCACACGAGTCATACTCGGTGTGAGAAACAAGAGGTAGCAACAACACTAACGATGCACAGTTCAATGTCATGTAGGACATATAAAGGTACTATGCAGTTTTAAGGTCTTGCAGTTAGGACTATTGGTGCTACACAGTTTAATGTCATGTAGTAGGGACAATGTATAGTTTAATGTCATGTAGGACGTATTAAAGGATTTTCTGTACAGTTTAGCATCATGTAGTTAGAACTATGGGGACAATACAGTTTAATGTCATGTTGGAAAAAAAGAGGACTGTTCAGTTTAATGTCATGCAGTGAGGACAAAAGAGTACACCATTTAACGTCATGTTGGACGTAAGTGTGAATAGTTTAAGGTCATATTCATGGAACAAAGTAACATAGATAGTTTTAGGTCATATGCGTGGATCGTGGATGGTGCAGTTTAATGTCATGCTGGATGTAAGGTACTTCTGTAAAATTTAGCATCATGTAGTTAGGACGTTATAGTTTAACGTCATGTGAGATGAAAGGAATACAAATAGTTTAAGGTCACATGAATGGACCGTTGCTACATAGTTTAACGTCATATAACAAGGACGATGAAGGGGACACAATTTAACGTCATTTTGGACGAATGTGCGAATAGTTTATGGTCATATGAATGGACCGTTGATGATGCAGTTTAACGTCTTGTTGGACGGTGGTGCAGTTTAAGGTCATACCGGACCAGTTTATAGATATATTTTGTGTTTATACATAATATTTCTTCAAAAATCTTGCATTGTTTGGAGTAGGGATGAGTTCTCCATCTATTGAGATTAAAGAATAAGCTCCATTAGAGTAGACCCTATTTATTGAGTAAGGTCCTTCCCATTTTGGCTCATGCTTGGGAGTTTTCTTTCCTGGTATCATTGGTGTTCTGAGAAGTAATACCAATTCTCCCTGAGTGAATGAACAAAGATGAAATTTTTTGTTAAAATCTCGTATTATTCGATTCTAATGGACATCCAAGTGGTGCAAAGTGCACAATATTTTCTCATCTAACCGTTCCAATTCATTCAATCACTTTTGAGATTGTTCATCTGTAGATGATTGATCACAAATGGAAACTCTGAGAGAGGGTAGTTGAACTTCAATTGGAAAGACTGCTTCCATTCCATATACCAATGAATATAGAGTTGACCGCGTTGCAGTGTGGGTGGTAGTCCGATAAGCCCATAAATCATGAAAGAGTTTATCAGTCCATGACTTCTTATCTTTATCCAGCATCTTTTACAGTATATTGGAAAGAGTCTTGTTGAAGGCTTCTATCTGGCCATTGGTCGCCGCATGATACCGAGATGAATGGTTGGATTTGATGTTGTATTCTTGATACAACTTATTCACCAAGGATGAATATAAGTTGGTGCCATTGTCCGTCAATATGGTATGAGGGACACCAAATCTGGTAATGATGTTAGACTTGATAAAGCTAACAATGAATTTAGAACTAACTTCCTTGAGAGGTATTGCCTCTACCCATTTGGAAAAGAAGTCAGTAGCAGTAAGAATGTACTTAAACTGCTTGGCCGTAGCCGCAGGGTAAGGTCCCACCACATCCATTCCCCAAGTGGAAAATGGCCATGATTATTTAGCTGTATGAAGCAACTCTGGAGGTTGATGAATGAAGTTGGAATGTACTTGGCATGAATGAATCTTCATTGTGAAATCAACACAATATTGTATCATTGAAGGCCAAAAGTATCCAAGCCTTCGAATCTGATCAGATAGTCAATGTCCAGACTGGTGGGTACCACGGACTCCTACATGCACTTCTTTCATGATAGCCATTGTCTCTTCACCATCAATGCATCTGAAGAGAACTCCATCAAAACCATGTTTTTAGAGAAATTTCTCTAGCTGATCTGGGCTATCATAAAGAGTAAAATGGACCACACATTTCTGGATTTTTTCTTTCTCGGCTCTATCAGGTGGAGGTGTACCATTTTGAAGGTATTCTCTGATAGGTGACATCTATCCTATAGTATGACCATACGGTTCAGGAATGGGACTAATTTCATTAATTTCCTCTGTTCTGATTCGAACATTAGGTGAAATTGCATGACGGTGGGCAATACTGATGGTTGTCTCATCCCGATTTGGATCTACCAGAGCTATGGCTATATTAGCCAGTGCATCAGCTTGAGAATTTTGTGATCTTGGGACATAAGAAAATGTCAGTTCCGAAGGGAATTCCGCCATTAACTCTCTGATGTAATCATACAAAGGGATTAGTTCATCTTTTCGGAAGGCATAATCCCCATTGACTTGTTTGATTACAAGGTCTGAATCACCTTTCACCTTTAAGTGATTCACTTGTTCTTGAAGCGCTAATTCCAAGCCTACGATGAGAACTTGGTATTCTGCTTTATTATTGGTACCACCTTCCCACAATAAAAAGGAATAAGGTAACACTACCTTTCCTGGAGAAATGAGCACAATTCCTAAGCCAACTTTGTTGAATTTAGGATTTCCCATTTTCCTCCCTGTTGGACTTCTGGAAGCACCATCAAAATACATTTCCCATGTCTGAGGACTTTCTTGAATAGAGAAGACTTCCTCATCAGGGAGTTCAATATCTGAAGATGTGTCTTCCACTGAAGGGTTTTTAGCCAGGAAATCAGCCAGATCTTAGCCATTTATCGCCTTTTTAGACACATACTGAATGTCGAATTGCTGCAAAATAACTGCCCACCTGACCAGACGTCCTGTAATCATTGGACGACTAAGGATGAATTTGAGCGGGTTATTGTGAGATACCAATTGGACCTCGTGATGTTGTAGGTAGTGTCTCAACTTATAAACTGCAAAGATTAAAGCTAGGAAGCACTTCTCAATAATTGAATACTAGGTTTCTGCTTCAAGCATAGTTAACTAAGATAGTATAGGTTGTTTTCATTTCCAGCATCATTCATTTGAGAAAGAAAGGCACCCAATGATCACTCTAGATCTATCACGTAGAGGATAAGTGGTCTTCCGTCAACAGGTGGCATGAGTACCGGTGGACTCAAGAGGTATTTCTTGAGAATATCGAAATCTTCTTGACATTCTTCAGTCCACTGGTAAGTGACTCCCTTCTTCATCAATTTGGTGAAGGGTAAACTTTTGCCTGCCAAATTGTCGATGAAACGCCGAATATAGGCTATGTGTCCTTGAAGTCCTCTTAATTATTTCAAATTTCGAGGAGGTGACATACTAAGGATTGACATGGTCTTCTCATGATCGACTTCAATACCACGATGGCGTACAACAAAGCCGAGAAAATTTCCTGAGGTTACCCCAAAAGCACATTTTAAGGGGTTCATCTACAAATTATGTTGTCGAAGCTTGTAGAATATGACATCAAAAATCAGCCAAGTGATTATAACATTGTTTGGATTTAACCACCAAATTGTCTACATAGAATTCAAAAAACTTCCCTAAGATGGGTTTCAAGATACGATGCATGGCATGCTGATATGTTGCACCTGCATTCTTTAAGCCAAAGGGAATTACCCGGTAGAAAAACACACCCTGAGGGGCTCTGAAGGCTATGGATTCCTCATCTTCTGGGGCCATTCGGATATGATTATATCCAGAATATCCATCCATGACGGAAATTGCTTCATAGTCAGTTGTTGCATCAATTAAAAGTTTTGTAATCAGAACTGGGAAATCATCCTTAGGACAATGCTAATTAAGATCTATGAAATCGTTGCAAACTCTAATTTATCTGTTCTTCTTATTTACAGGTACAATATTAGTCAACCACTTGGGATATTAAACTTCTCTGACAAATTTATCTTTGATAAGCTTATCCACTTCAGCCTAAATTTTGGAAGCAAAAGTTGGGTGTGTTCTTCTCGCAGCTTACTTAAATCCTCGATGTTCTTCTGGTAAACCCAAATGATGAGTAGAAACATCAAGATCAAGCCCTAAAATTTATGTATAGTTCCAAGCAATTATATATCTATTTTGCTTTAGAAAAGAAATATACATCTCTTTCTCTTACAGAGTCATGTCTGCACTGATTAAAGTGGTGTGTGAATCTTCTTTTGTACCTAGATTTATTTCTCTGAGTTCATCCACAGTGGTAGAGATACCCTCTTCAAATGCTGGAGGAGAATCTCTGAGATCTTCCTCTTCTTCATCATCATGTGTTATTTATTCCGTTTCTACTTTCATAGTAGATAACAAAGTAGAATTTTCATGATCAGAAGAAATGTCAAAATTTTCTCATCTTGAAGAAGAAGCATCCATTTCCAACCCGATTGATGATGAAGGGTCTTCTTTGGGTAATAAAGAGGAGATGATGGATTGAGAATAGACATAATTGTTCACCTCTGATGTTGCTATAACTTCTTCTGGCCTAATTGGAAAAGTATAGACTTGTTGGATTTCAGCAAATGAAATGAAGACGTTGCCATTTGTGCTTTCATCACTGCATGTTAGGTTACCAATTTCTCCCATGTTGTCTGGATCGATTGTCGTAATTGACATTATGGATATTTCCATAAGAGTATTTTGATTTGGGTCTATCTTATCAATTTGACTGATAGGAAACACATAATTTGTACTCACATGTGTAAATGGATATACTGGAATCTTCTCCAAACCATATGGAGCATTAACTTTGGTAATCTTTTTTATTGTGGATTTCTCCCTTCCCTTCATGTGATAGAATTCTGCCTCAATGTATTGAGACTCACATGTCTTGAACGGGGCCTTATCACCACATAATTTCCCAACTTGACCATCAAAACAATATTTGATACATTTATGGTATGATGAAGGGATAGCTGCATGTTGATGTATCCAGGGTCTTCCAAGCAGGATGTTGAAAGCTGAGTCTTGATCAACAACCATAAAATTCGAATTGGATACAAGATCTCCCAACTGAGTTCTGAGTGTAACTTCACCCAGTAGTTCTTGTTCATTTTTATCATATCCTTGTAACATCATGGTAGAAGGAGATAAATCAGATTCTGTGAGGCCAAATCGACAAAGTGTACGAATGGGCATGAGGTTGACTCCTGAACCATTGTCAATAAAATCTCTTCGAACGTCTACGCCATTGACCTTGTCAAACAAGTACAATGGTCTAATATGCCCATGAACGACATCGTCTTCATCTTCATTAGTAAATGATTTTATTGCATGGAATTTTGCTGGATTATTCTCAATGTGATAGACTTCAGCTACAACAATTTCAGTTTCAAACTCCTGAGGACTTGACAAAGCCTAAATGAGTGCTTCCCGAAGATCTTTTGACAGATTCAATGCATCCTGAATTGATAACATGGCTGGTACCTGGGTCAAGTGTTTCAATACATCATAATTTTGATCTAGAGGTCTGCATTTCCCAACAGGAATATGTGGTTTAGCAGGTACCTTGGATGTAGATGCTTTGGAAGTTGATGCATCTTGTATTTGGATAGGAGCTGGCAATATTCCTGGTTTTAGAAGATTATACCAATTAGATCCATTTAATTTCTGAGAGGAAGAAGATGGAACCTTCAACCGGTCTTCCAAAATAACTGTGCTAGGACTGAATTTTCTATTGGTAGAAGAACTGGCTTGTTCTTTCTGATCTCGCTGAAGGGCTCTACCATGAGTTTTTGCTGCGTACACAGTTCTAGCAGGGGTAGAATTGGAATAGTTTCTTCTGAAAGATCCACGTCTTCCCCTATATCCTGAGCCTCTGGAACATCCTCTGATTCCTCTATTTGATACAGGGAATTCAGGCTCATCAAAATCAAAACTTTGACTGGCATATGGATCTGTTAATTGAATCATATTAACAGAACCGAAGATTAACTCTTCTTCTGATAAAGACTCTGCCTTATTAGCCTATTTAGGTTGTGTCGTTTGGTGGGGCGGTGCCCGTTGCTTTGATGTATATGGCATGAAGTCTGCCAGAGTCAAAGACAACTTAGAATTTGACACATACTCATCTTCTTCTGATTATTTTTCTTTCTTTGAATCATGCCATTTCTTTGAGGACTTTCCCTCTGATGAAGAGGGTTTTTCCGTAACATTCATGGCAGAAGACCCAATCGGTTTCTTTAATATTGTTAAAAAATAGCATGAGTTCAGTTGATTGTCTTTCTGACCATCCAATCATCATAATTTTGTCCATTTTTTCTTTTGACTTCTTTCCATTCGCCTTCTTCCTCTGGAACTGTAGCAGTAACACATGCTACCTGAGCTGAAAAACCTTTCAGTTTGACTTGTCCCGAGTCGGCCATCTTTTGCAGGAGGTCTTTGAAGACAAAACACTCCTAGATGGGATGCCCCAACATTTGATGAAAACGGAAATAATTTGGATGGTTTTAATCTCCTTCCTTGTTTGACCTCTTCAGCCTTGGCAATTGAACTAGATTATTTTCCAGAGCCGAAATGAAGTAACAAAGAACTTGTTCATTTTGTAAAGAGTATGTTTTACTCTTCAGATCGTCAATTTTTTTTCTTCATTGATCTCTTTGATCATCTGGATGAAACGACCTTTGTTGTTGGTGCTCAAGAGGTGGAGCCCTTCGAGAAGATGAAGGTTTTGAAGTAGAAATAGCTACATGTGCTTGTTTAAGCATAACTGTAGTAGTTTCTGCTTTACCAATTCTCTTTCTTAGAGTTGATGAAATTACATGAGATTTTGCCTTAGCCTGTATAAGGGAATATTCAATCTGCTGAGCGATTGAAGTAAGGTCTCAAAACCCTCTTGTGTATTTCATAGGGATCAACGGCGTGCGTAATTCGTCACACAAATTTTCCACACAGATTGGCAACAATTCCTCTTGAGGGGGTTCTAAGCTTAGGGAATATGTTAATCTCTTCTAGGGAGCAATGAAATCTGAGACCCTTTCATTCTCTCTTTGCTTACAGTTTGTAAGATCGAAAAATGTTGTCTTTGGAAAATTTGAGCTGAACTGAAGAAGGAATTTTTGGCGAAGATCCTCCCATCCGGTAATTGACCAGGATTGGAAGCTTGTATACCAGACAAAGGCTGGTCCTTGCAAGGTCCGTACAAAGCATCTGAGTTTTACTGCTTCTTACTACTCTGTAGTTCCCATCATAGGATCACAATAAGACACGTAATGCATCAAATGCTGTATAGGGTCGCCTGATCCATTGTAAATAGGGAATATAGGGTTTCCAAAACTGGATGGAGGAGAGATTGAATCTACCCATTCATGGTAAAAGTTCTTTTCTAGTTGAACCTACACACATTTCCCTTCCATAGTTTCTAACCAAGATGTTAATGAATCAATGGTAGTTAATAACTTTTGAGAAACATCTGGTTGAACATGGACTTGGATAGGTGCAATTATTGGAGCTTGGAAATATGTGGTGGTTGGTGCTGAAACTGATGGTCGCATTGCCAACTATTGTTGCACTTGACCCGTAGGATTAGACCTGTGAGGGTGTACTGATAGAGGAAGATATTCTTGATCCATCTCAGTAGCTACAATAAATTCCCTTGGCTGACTGACTCTAGCACGCTTAAGAAGAAGACTACCCTGACGTAGTTCTGCATTCAACCTCCTTAATTCCTTAATTTCTTCCACATATTGTGCAAACCTTTGTTCTAGTGAGAGTGATTGGCCTTCTCCAGAGGAAGGATATGTAACCTGATTATTTCCCCTCCCTTTGTTGGATCTTTTTCAGAGAGGGGGAAGTGGGTTGCTTGAAAGATTACCTAGGTGCTGAGTAATCCTTTGATTTCGTGTACGCACAACTTCTTCATTTGTGTCAATGTGTACATCTTCTTGCGAAGGAACCTATTCATCTGAGTCCCCTGAGTGATCCTTATCTGGTGGATCAACAACAATGGCATTGATGACAATGATTGATGCATAACGTATCTCATCACTTATATCAACATTTCTATGATATTGTCTTCTCCCATGTCTTTGATGAGACATTGCATTTTGTTGATTCGATCCCTCAGGAACTTCTCGATGTATCGTAATTTGGAGGGAATCTCCTGATAAATTGGCTCTTCGTTCCTCTTAAGGCTTCTTCCCCAATCGAGAAAAGACCTACTTTCTCTGAGGAGGGGATTGATGATTTAAAAAAGTCCCCAGTCCTGTGTAATGGGGCTATTCCTTTTATTCTCGCTCAACTCCTGGAATCCTATTTGTTGATTCCAAGGGTTAGTTAAAAAGAGTCCCTAGTCTGGAAAGCTGGGGTGGCTCTTGACATGCTATGTCTGAGACTTTCTTAAAAGCTCTCCTGATCTTGTAAACCTTAGCCTTGAAATTAGCTGGATGCATTAACCTGTATCCACTTTTATCACCTAGTTCAAAAGACCGTTGGATGATTTCTGACACTTCTGTCACTTGATTATGTTCTTGCTCCATACGAGAGGAATGGTCAATATTCTTATTTGCATGATGCAGGAGTAATTCAAAAACTTTTTCTATGTATGCTTGATTTTGAGAGGAACTAGTTGAAGCCTGTTATTGGGAAGGATTTTGATTACAAACAAATCCAATTAACTTTGGCCGTCCATGGGAAATAACATTGCATGAGACCATTTTCGGCGGGCTTTGCTGATTAGAGAGCACAATGAAATGTAGTGCTCCATGAACACCCCATCCTCTGACATGAATACAAGATGGGACATTGGCAATTAACTGATGCACTCTTCTTAGTGCACCAAGGCATGAACGTTGAAGGGCTCTCTGTTGCTTTTCAGCCTTCGGATATCGAGAGACTGATAGATATGCCAAATCAATCTGACTTTGTAACCATTCTATTATCTTAATATGATTTTCATATTCATCATAAGATAATAATTTATTCTTCAACTGACAAAGAGTTTTCCATATGTTGAGATGAATATCTTGAATTCCATCTTCCGTCAACATCTTTGGAATGTCATACTGAGAGTCAGCCAGAGGCCAAAACATTACTGGTACTTCACCTTTTTCCAGTTGTTTTCTAATGTTCAGCATTTCCTCTTTATCATTAAATAAAGATTCTTCTACCTGATTTGACCAGAGCTGGTGCTTCCTTGTTACTTCATCAGATTCAACAAGATTGGTAGAGAGATAACTGATCAAACTAGAATATTCATGACTAAGGGGTGGTTCGGAGAATGACCTACACCTTGGGCTATATTCTGATTGAGAATGTATTTCACCTTCTAGCAATGAAGAATCAGACATGAATGTTTTCGCATTTGCAAGTGCCTCAAGATAAGAAGGCTTTCTTGGCACTACATTGTCCGCTGGAGCATTTTAAGGGCAATGTGCATCACTACTACAGAGAGAACTTTCATAGCAAAATTCATCATCATGGGGAGGACCACCATTGTTGGTTACAGTAAATGATGAGATCTCTTGCTTCTTGGTCATCTGGCCACACAGAGGGTTATTGTAGCTCTCATATGAAGATGAAACTTCGAGATCGACCGAATTTTCATGAAGTAAGCCTTCATGAGGAAGTATCTGTTGAAGTCCATCAGAATTAATGTTCACACTATTGGGAAATGAGGGAGTAGAATCTTGGATTCCAACAGATAATTTTCTGAGGGCTTTAAGAACTCCAGCATCGAGCAAGGCCTTGTTACAAATTGGCTCTTGATCTTTTGACTGTAATGGGAAGGTCTTCTTCTTAGACGCCTTCTTACTCACCTTGGAAACCACTTGTTTATGGCAGTGGCTACTCTGAGCAGGTGTATGTGCCTAATCAAGAGAGATGGCCAGGTTAGGCTGATGATCTCCACTCAAATCAGTTGTATGTGCCTAACTTGGTTGTCCATATGATATGGGGGAGTATGCCCCAAAACCCTCTTGGACTGGAGAAAATGTGTGTGTCTGTTCCGGAGTGAACTGTTGATGTGTAACTCCACTGGTAGGGGTAGATTTATGTGTATTTCCCTGAGATGCCACTGAAGTTGTTATAATATCCTGGCAGTCATCCAGAATATGAGCGGGGATTTGCTTCTACTCTTGCACCATTGATAGTATATTCTTGGTGACATCAGCTGTCGGAACAGGGATATATGTCCATTTCGTTATTAGAGTCGGTGTATGTGCCTACTCATGTCCTCCTTTTCCTGTTAGTGAATCCTGACAGTACTCAAGTGTGGGGGCAGAAAGTTGATTCTACCTCCTGTTTGTTGTCGGGGCATTCCGACTAACTTCTTTGAATGCTACCAAGCGAGAATATTGGTAGGCATGATTAATAATACAAAGGTGATTGTTCCTACTGATTTCAATTCACCGAACGTGGTTGACGAGCTCCATCATATGTAGTCAGAGGAGCCCACTAACTAGCTGATGATTTATAAATAGGTGTATGTTCCTGACTATAATACTCCGCCAGAATTGCCTGGTAGGATTGGCATGATGCTGCCAGATGAGTCTGCTGGACAGTGGAATTAAAACGGGTAGGTGTGTGTGCCCGCTCATTGCTTACCACCAAGATAGGTTGGTGGACTTCTCTAGAGATGGCAGAGATGAGAACCTTCTCACTGTTAACCGGATTTTTCCTCTGGAGATTCATCTTGCCTGCTCGGGTTTGAGGAACCTGAGCCGAACGCTTGGAGTCGACACCCTCATCATGTTGTGGGAGCACTGCCGCATGATTCTAGCGGCGATTGTTTATGGGAGCCCTTGGGAATGACTCCTGCTTCCTTGAATTAAGGCCCTGAGGGACCTGCTCATTCACCTCCCCAGAATATGGGAGTGAATGGTGATTGTGTTCTGGGGATAACGACCTGAAACGGTTGGAGACGGTGGTTAGCACCGCCTGCTTCTTGATCACTGGTCGTCTTTGTTCGGATGACCGGTGTGAATTGTTCACTTGGAGGGCTTGTCGGCCAGCCTCCATAGTTGTGATAGTACCATGTTGATGGTTCTCTTTAAGCTGTGCATTTGATACCCTGCGTTGAAGACACTGAGTAGGTGATGTCATCCTTAGAGCGGATGGCGATCTAGTAGGAGTAGCAGCAGTGGCCTTTGCAGTAGCAGTATTCACAGGTGTGAACATGAGAGCAGCCATTCTTGAAATGAAGAAGATATTTGTAAAAGAGTACCTGTTTGATATAACATACGTAATCAAGATAAATTCAGCCGCTACATCTTTTGGATGAGCACATATGTCAATGATTTTTTTTGTTGGCCCTCTCATTGAGTTTTAAATACGGGCCTAACAAATAGGTAAAACATCATTTTAACTTGGTTAAGGATTCACGTCGGGCTCACCATTTTTTTCCCTCAGAATTTGGGGATGACTTCCTTGATTGAAGGTTCAAACATTCCAATCGGTTTCTAATGGGTTTGTTCATAGAACTAGAAACATCCAATGATTCCACATCCATTTGGACCTACTTTCAAAAGGTAGGCGCTCACTGTTTTGTGGACTGATGAGGCTTAAGAATTTTCATTGTTCGATAGGATGGGAGGTCAGACTCATCACACCTTTTTGATGTGAATGATTTTCTACTCCGGGTCTCTCTTTATAGATTTAAATTATGTTCGTGAATCCTTATTAAATTACCAAGTCTAAAATGAGCTTTCCTTCAGATCTGACAATCAATGATTAAATATGTAGGAAATTTAGAGAATCTTTTATATGTATTAGAGGTTCTTCATCGATAGAGAATCATCTGTATTTATTAGAGATTCTTGTTCAATGGTATCCTTCGACGCATTTATATAGAAGTCTCTCGATCATTATGATGACCATACTGGTTTTAAAGCCACTCAGTGGGGCACTTGATGTTTATTGTCATTTAGAAGGACATGGATTATTTCAGAGTTGGGATCGAACCTGCAGATGGGCTACCTAGGTATCCTTTGTTTAGAAAAGGAATCAAAACCCATGTTGTTCGAGTAAGGGAGTATGATGTTTATGATTGATGGATCAAAGAAGAATGTCATTATTACTTTTACACTCTAAGATTACGTGAGTCATGCTCGGTGTGAGAAACAAGAGGTATTGGTAAAAACTAGACAATTGTGCCATGAAAGATGCAATCATAAGAAATAATGTGGGGATTATGAATTTATGACTGCCCAGATAAATGAAAATTAGGATTCACTTTAGGGAAGAAATCTAGGAACAGGGTCCATAAAGGTATATGTGCTTCATGGAGATTTGGAATTTCTAACATGGGGCTTACTCCTGAAAAGGAGGCCCAAATTTGGAGAGGACTTATGATTGGGTTTTACTCCTGAGAAGGAATCCCAGATCAAAGGTAAATTAGGACGGGTTAAGAGAAATTAAGACTGGGGCTTACTCCTGAGAAGGACGCCCAGGTTAAGGGACTTGAAAAATTAAGGGACATGGGGCTTAATCCTAAAGAGGATGCCCATATTTGAGAATTATGAATGGGGATTATTCCTAAAAAGGAGGCCCAGTTTAATGAGTTCTCTCATCTTAAAGGATGAGGTTGAATGAATGAAATATCAATATTAAGTGACATAAAGATGTCTAAATCAGTAGGTTTTGAGAGATATTCCATAGAATTCCTCTCAGATAAGGAAGTCAAATCAAGAAATCATGCCATAAATGGCTTTGTAGAGTGTCTTGAAGACTGAATCTTGAATAGGATAGGTGTAATGGCATAAGAGGGGTGAAATGGTAAAAAAGGGCACCCAAAAAGGCAGGGGCGCACAGGTACTACGTGGGCGCGCAAGTCCTGGTCGTGCAGGTATACATGCGCGACACATGGGTACTTGCACATTTGTAAACCAGGATGGTGATACTTGGGCGATCCTTGACCAATGCCTTTAGAATTATCCTGAGGTACTTCTAGAAGAGAGGCGTGCAAGTTTTGGTGAGGAAGTAGGGCGGCGCGCAAGTATGTTCATTTCCCTTAAGGGTAAAACACCTTAGGTGCGCAATTGTTTGTGAATTCTAACACTTAGACCTTACTCATCTTGTTTAGACCTTCCATTCTAGGTAATGAATTACCATATGAGTGTTCAGAAGACCTGAAGAAGATACTTGGGCGTTCAGAGCTCTAAATCCAAATTATGGAAAAAATCATCTCAAATGGGGGGTCCACAGGGTCTTTTTATAGGCTGGAGAAGACCCCGGGCAGTTATCACCTAGGGCGCGCAAGTGACCTGCGCAACCAACATCGGCGCACAGGTGTACGTGCACGACCAGTGCGGCGCGTAGGTGTCCTTGTGTGACCATTGTAGAACATGCGCGACCCTTATGCAATTTTCTTCTTATTCATTCCTTTGAATATTATTTAATATTTTTCCAAAGGTGGAATCATTTTGAGCTCAGATATTACCCTTTCCAATCTTTAGATTCTCTGACGAAAGGAGTGTCAACAGCATTGTAGTGCGAGCGGTAGTTCGATAAGCCCATAAAGCATGAAATAGTTTATCGGGCAACACCTCTTATCTTTATCCACTATCTTTTTCAGTATATTTTATAGAGTCTTGTTAAAGGCTTCTATCTGGCCATTGGCTGCTATATGATACCGAGATGAATGATTGGATTTGATGTTGTATTCTTGATACAACTTCTTCACCTCAGTTGAACAGAATATGGTGCCATTGTCTGTCAATATGGAATGAGGGACACCAAATCTGGTAATGATGTTAGACTTGATGAAGATAACAATGCATTTAGAACTGACTTCCTTGAGAGGTATTGCCTCTTCCCATTTGGAAAAGAAGTCAGTAGCAGTAAGAATATACTTAAATTGCTTGGCCGTAGCTGAAGGGTAAGGTCCCACCACATCCATTCCCCATGTGGAAAATGGCCACGAGTATTTAGATGTATGAAGAAAATCTGGAGGTTGATGAATGAAGTTGGAATGTACTTGGCATGAATGAAACTTATTTGTGAAATCAAAACATTCTTGTATCATTGATGGCCAAAAGTATCCAAGACTTTGAATCTGATCAGACTATCTATGTCCAAACTGGTGGACACCACAGACTCCTGCATGCACTTCTTTCATGATAGCCATTGTCTCCTCACCATCAATGCATCTGAAGAGAACTCCATCAAAACCATGCTAGTAGAGAATTTTCTCTAGGTGATATGGGCTGTCATAATGAGTAAAATTGACCACACGTCACCGAATTTGTTCTTTCTCGGCTCTATCAGGTGGAAGTATTCCATTTTGAAGGTATTCCCTGATTGGTGTCATCCATCCTATAGTATGACCGTATGGTTCAGATATGGGACTAATTTCATTAATTTCCTCTATTCTGGTTTGAACATAAGGTGAAATTATATGACGGTTGAAAATACTGATGGTTGTCTCGTCCCGATTTGGATCTTCCAGAGCTGTGGCTATATTTGCTAGGGCATCGGCTTAAGCATTTTGTGATCTTGGGACAAAAGAAAATGTCAGTTCCGAAGGGAATTTTGCAATTAACTCTCTGATGTAATCATACAAAGGGATTAGTTCTTCTTTTCTGATTGCATAATCCCCATTGACTTGTTTGATTACCAGGTCTGAATGACCTTTCACCTTTAAGTGATTCACTTGTGCTTGAAGCGCCAACACCATGCCTATGATGAGAGCTCGGTATTCTGCTTCATTATTTGTACCACCTCCCAACAATGGGAAGGAATAAGGTAACACTGTCTTTTCTGGGGAAATTATTTGAATTCCTAAGCCAACATTGTTGAATTTAGTATCTTCCATTTTCCTCCCTGTTGGAATTATGGAAGCACCATCAAAGTACATTTCCAATGTTTGGATACTTTCTTAAATAGTGAAGACTTCCTCTTCAGGGATTTCAATATTTGAAGATGTGTCTTCCACTGAAGGATGTTCAGCCAATAAATCAGCCAGAGCATGGCCCATTATTTCCTTTTAAGACACATATTGAATATAAAATTGCTGCAAGATAACTGCCCACCTTTCTAGACGTCCTGTAAGCATTGGACGACTAAGGATGAATTTGGGCGGGTTATTGGGAGATACCAATTGATCCTCGTGATGTTTCAGGTAGTGTATCAACTTCTGAACTGCAAATATTAATGCTAGGCAGCAATTCTCAATATTTGAATATCGGGTTTCTTCATCAAGCATAGTCCGACAGAGATAGTAGAGGCTGTTTTCATTCCCAGCATCATTCTTGTGGGAAAGAAAGGCACCCAATGATCATTATAAAGCCATCACATAAAGAATAAGTGGTCTTCCTTCAACAGGTGGAATTAATACTGGTTGACTCAAGAGATACTTCTTGAGAATATCGAATGCTTCTTTACATTCTTTAGTCCACTGGTATGCGACTCCCTTTTTCATCAATTTGGTGAAGGGTAAACTTTTTCCTGCCAAATTGGCGATGAAATTCTAAATATAGGATAAGTTTCCTTGAAATCCTCTCAATTATTTCAAATTTCAAGGAGTTTACATACCAAGGATTGACTTTGTCTTCTCAGGATCGACTTTGATACCATGATGGCGTATAACAAAGCCGAGAAATTTTCCTGAGGTTACCCCAAAAGCACATTTTAAGGGGTTCATCTTCAAATTATGCTGCCGGTGTTTGTGGAATATGAATTCCAAATCATCCAAGTGATTAGAACATTGCCTGGATTTGACCCCCAAATCATCCATATAACATTCAAAAAATATCCCTAAAAATGGTTTGAAGAAATGATGCATGGAACGCTGATATGTTGCGTCTGCATTCTTTAGGCCGAAGGGCATTACCCGGTGAAAAAACACACCCTGAGAGGCTTTGAATATTATAGATTCCTGATCTTCTAGAGCCCTTAGGATTTGATTATATCCGGAATATCCATCCATAAAGGAGAGTGCTTCATAGCTAGCTGTTGCATCAATTCATAGTTCTATAATCGGATCTAGAAAATCATCTTTAGGACAATGCCGATTAAGATCGCTGAAATCTATGAAAACTCTAATTTTCCCATTCTTCTTTTTCACTGGGACAATATTATCCAACCACATGGGATGTTGAACTTCTCTAACAACGTTTGATTTGATAAGCTTGTCCACTTCAGCCTCAATTTTTGAAGCATATGTTGGGTGGGTTCTTCTAACAGCTTGGTTGAATCCTCTATGTTCTTCTGGAAAACCCAAATGATGAGTGGAAACATTAGGATAAAGCCATGGAATCTCTGTATTGTTCCAAGAAAATATATCTCGATTTTTCTTTAAAAAGTAAATATAGATCTCTTGCTCTTCAAGATTCATAGCCACAGTAATTAATGTGGGGAGTGGATCTTCTTTTGTACCCAAATTTATTTCTCTGAGTTCATCCATGGTAGTAGAGATACCCTCTTCAAATGATAGAGGAGCATCCCTGAGATCTTCCTCTTCTTCTTCAACATGTTATATTTTTCTGTTTCTACTTTCATAGTAGATGAAGAAGCCAAATTTTCATGATCAGAAGAGGCGTTAAAATTTTAACATCTTGAAGAAGTAGCTTCCATTTCCAACCCAATTGATGATGAAGGGTCTTCTTTGGGTAATAAATAGGAGACGATGGATTGAGAATCAACATCATCATTAACCTCTAACATTTCTCTAACTTCTTCTAGCCTGGATGGTGAAGTATAGACTTGCTGGATTTCATTAGATGAAATGAAGACATCTCCATTTGAGCTTTAATCATTGTTTGGTGGATCACCACTTTCTCCCATGTTTTATGGCTTGATTTCCATGTTTAAAATTATGGAGGTTTCCATAAGAGTATTTTGATTTGGGTCTATTCTGTCAATTTGACTGATAGGAAACACATAATCTGTACTCACATGTGCTAATGGGTTTACTGGAATCTTTTCCAAACCATACGGAGCATTAACTTTGGTAATCTCCTTTGTTGTTGATTCCTCCTTTCCCATCATGTGATAGAATTATGCCTCAATGTATTGAGATTCACATGTCTTGAACAGGGCCTTATCACCATACAATGTCCCGACTTGACTATGAATACAATATTTGAGACATTGATGGTATGATGAAGGGATAAATGCATGTTGATGTAGCCAGGGTCTTCCAAGCAAGATGTTGAAGGCTGAGTCTTGATCAACAACCATGAAATATGAATTGAATACAAGATCTCCAAACTAAGTTCTGAGTGTAATCTCACCTAGTGGTTCTTGTTAATTTTTATCATATCCTTGTAACGTCATAGTAGAAAGAGATAAATTAGATTCCTTGAGGCCCAATCGACGAAGTGTACAAATGGGGATGAGGTTGACTCCTGAACCATTATCAATGGAAGCCTTTCGGATGTCCACACCATTGACCTTGCCAGATAAATAAAAAGTTCTAATGTGTCTATGCATGAAATCATCTTCATCTTCATCTGTGAGTGATATCAGTGCATGACATTCTGCAGGATTATTTTCAACATGGTAGGCTTCAGCTGCAGCAATTTTAGTTTCAAACTCCTAAGGACTTGACAAAGCCTTGATGAGTGCCTCCCAAAGATCTTTTGAAAGAATCAAAGCATTCAGAATTGATAACTTGACCGGTACATGGGCCAGGTGTTTTAGTACATCATACTTCTGATCTAGAGGTCTGTGTTTCCCAACAAGAACATGTGGTTTAGCAGGTGCCTAGGAATTTGATGCTTTAGAATTTTAAGCATCTTGTACTGGGATAGGAGTTGGTAATACTCTTGGATTTGGAAGATTAGACCGATTAGGTCTATTTACTTGTTGAGAGGATTAATATGGAACCTTCAACTGATCTTCCAGAATAACTGTGCCAAGACTGAATTTGCTATTGGTGGAAGAACTTGCTTGTTCATGTTGAGCTCGTTGAAGGGCTCTGCCACGAGTTTATTTTGCTTACAAAGTTCTAGCAGGGGTAGAATTGGAATAGTGGCCTCTAAAAGATCCACGTCTTCCCCTGTATCCTGAGCCGTTGGAACTTCCTATGATTCATATATTTGATACAGGGAATTTGGGCTCATCAAAATCGAAACTGCGACTGGAATATAGATCTATTAATTGAATCATATTAACTGAACCAAAAATCAACTCTTCATCTGATAAAGACTTTTCCAGATTAGCCTATTTAGGCTGTGCCGTTTGGTGGGGCGGTGCCCATTTCTTTGAAGTACATGGCATAAAATCTTCCAAAGTCAAAGGTAACTTAGGGTTTGACACATACTCATCTTCTCTTGATTGTTCCTCTTTCTTGGAATTATGCCATTTCTTTGAGGATTTTCCCTTTGATAAAGAGGGTTTTGCTGCGGCATTCATTGTAGAAGGCACAATAGGTTTCTTCAATTGTGTTCAAAAAATAGCATGATTTCGGTTGATCATCTTTCTAACCATCCAATCATCATATTATTGTGCATTTTTTTCTTACCTTCTTGCCACTCACCTTCCTCCTCTGGAACTGTAGCAGTAACACATGCTACCTGACCTGAAGAACCTTTCAGTTTGACTTGTCCCAAATCGACCGTTTTTTGCAGGACGTCCTTGAAAACAAAACACTCCTGAATGGGATGCTCTCGCATTTGATGAAACGGGAAATAGTTGGGACGGTCTTCATCCTCTTCCTTGTTTGGCCTCTTGGGCCTTGGCATTTGTACAAAATTATTTTTCAAGGCTTAAATGAAATAGCCAAGAACTTGTTCATTTAGAACAGAGTAAACTTTTCTTTTAAAGTCCTCAAATTGTTTTCGTCTTTGAACTCTTTGATCATCTTGACGAAACAACATCTGTTTTTTTCTTTTAAAAGGTGTAGCCCTTCGAGAAGATGATGTTTTTGAAGTAGAAGTAGGTACAGGTGCTTGTTTAAGCATAACTATAGCAATTTCTTCTTTACCCATTCTCCTTCCTAGATCAGATGGAATACGAGATTTATCCTTAGTCTTTATAAGAGAATCTTAAATTTGTTGAGTGATTGAAGTATGGTCTCAAAACCCTCCTGTGTATTTCACAGGGATCAGTAGTGTGCGTAATTCATCACACAGATTTTCCACACAGATTGGCAACAGTTCTTCTTGAGGGAGTGCTAAGCTTAGGGAATATGTTAATCCCTTCCAGCGAGCAATGAAATCTGAAACCCTTTCATTCTCCCTTTTCATACAGTTTGTAATATCAAAAAATGTTGTCTTTGGCAATGTTGAACTGAATTTAAGAAGAAATTGTTGACGAAGATCCTCCCACCCGGTAATTGATCGGGATTGCGAGCTTGTATACCAAAAAAAGATAGTCCTTGCAAGGTTCACACGAAGCATCTGAGTTTCACTGCTTCTTGCTGTTCTGGGGTTCCCATCGTAGGATTTCAACAAGACACATAATGCGTCAAATTCTATTCAGGATCTCTTGATCCATTGAAAATAGGGAATACAGGGTTCCCAAAACTTGATGGGGGAGGGATTAAATCTACCCATTCAGGGTAAGATATCTTTTCTGGATGAACCTGCACACACTTCCCTTCCATAGTCTCTAACCGATCTGTTAATGACTCAATGGTAGTTATTAAATTTTTAGAAACATCCAGTTGAACTTGGACTTGGGAAGGTACAATAATTGGAGTCTGGATAGGTATGGTGGCTGGTACTGCAACAGATGGTATCACCACCAAATTTTGTTACACTTGACCCATAAAATTAGAACTCTGAGGGTGTACTGATAGAGGAGGATATTCATGATCCATCTTAGTAGCTGCAAAAAATTACCTTGGCTGACTGACTCTAGCATGCTTAGGAGGAAGACTACCCTAAGGTAGTTATGCATTCATCTTCCTTAAATCCTTCATTTCTTCCTCTTGTTGTGCAAATATTTGATCTAGTGATTGCGATTGTCCTTCTTAATAGGATGGATATGTAACCTGATTCATTACCCTCCCTTTGTCAGATCCCTCTAGGAAAGGGGGAAGTGGGTTACCTGAAGGATTTCCTAGGTTCTGAGTAATCCTTTGATTTTGTGTAAACACAGCTTCTTCATTTGTGTCCGTGCGTACAACTTCTTGAGCAGAAACCTCTTCATCCAAGTCCCCTGAGTGAGCCTCATGTTCTGGAGGATTAGCAACAACGACATTAATGACATTAATTGATGCATAATTCATCACATCCCTTCTATCAGCATTTTTGTGATATTGTCTTCTTCCATGTATCTAATGAGACATTGCCTTTTGTTGATCTGATCCCTCAGGAACTTCCTAGAAAACCATAATTTGGATAGAATATCTTAATAATTTGGCTCTTCATTCCTCTTGTGGCTTCTTCCCCAATCGAGAGAAGACCGACTTTCGATGAGGAGGGGTTTGATGATTTGAAAAAGTCCCCAGTCTAGTGGACTGGGGCTATTCCTGCTGTCTTTTGTCAACTCCTCAAATCATATTTTTTGATTCTAAGGGTTGGATTAAAAGAATCCCCAGTCTGGAAAGCTGGGGTGGTTCTTGACATTCTATATCTTAGAATTTTTTGAAAGCTCTCTTGATCTTGCATACCTTTGTTTGGAAATTAGCTGGATCATCAACCTTCATCCACTTTTATCACCTAGCTCAAAAGACCATTGGACGATTTCTGACACTTCTGTCACTTGGTGATGTGCTTGCTCCAAATGAGAGACCTGTTCAATATTCTCGTTTGCTTGATGTAGGAGTAATTCAACAACCTGTTCTCTGTATTCTTGATTTTGAGAAGAACTAGTTGAGGCCTGTTCTTGGGCAAGCTTTTGATTACAAACAAAACCCATTGACTGTGGCCGGCCATGGGAAATAACATTGCCTGAGACCATTTTTGGTGGTCTTTGCTGACTGTAGAGTATAGTGAAATGTAGCACTCCATGAACACCCCATCCTCTGACATGAATACCATATGGGGCATTGGCAATTAACTAGCGCAATCTTGTTAGTGCGCCAAGGCATGAACATTGAAGGGCTCTCTACTGCTTTTCAGCCTTTGGATATCGAGAGACTGATAGAGATTCCAAATCAATCTGACATTATAACACTTATATTATCGTAACATGATTTTCATATTCATAATAAGATAATACTTTCTTTTTCAACTGACAAAGTGTTTTCCATATGTTTATACGAATATCGTGAATTTTGTCTTCTGTCAAAATTTATGGAATGTCATACTGAGAGTTAGCCAGAGGCCAAAACATGACTGGCACTTCACCTTTCTCCAGTTGTTTTCTCATGTCCAACATTTCCTCTTTATCAATTAATGAAGATTCTTCAACCTGATTAGACCGGAGCTGGTTCTTCCTTGTTTCTTCATCAGATTCAACAATATTGGTAGAGAAATCACTGATCAAAATAAGAGATGTATGACTTAGGGGTGGTTCGGAGAATCACCTACACCCTAAGCTATCTTATGTTTGATAAATTGTTTCACCTGCTAGCGATGAAGCATCATACATGACTGGATTAACATTTTCATGTGCCTCAAGATAATAGGGATTTTTCGTCACTACATTTTCCTCTGAAGAATTTTCCATACAATGCGAATTACTACTGCGGAGAGGACTTTCGCAGCGAAATTCATCATCATTGGGAGGACCACCATGATGAGTTAGAGAAAAAGTTGAATCATTTTTCTCCATGATCTTCTGACCAGACAGAGGGTTCTTGTGGCTCTCATCTGAAGATGAAACTTCGAGATCATCTGAATTGTCACGAAGAAAGCCTTCATGAGAAAGTGTCTAGTGCATACCTTCCGAATTAATGTTCCCACTATTGGGAACTGAGAGAGCAGAATCTTTAGTTGCAACATATAGTTGTACGATTGCACCAAGAACTCCAGCATCGAGTAAGTCCTAGTTACATATTGGCCCTTGCTTTCTTGACTGTGTTGGGCGGGTCATCTTGTTAGACACCTTCTTACTCAATTTTTCTGGTGTGTGTGCCTGCTCAGGATAAATGATCAGGTTAGTCTGATTATCTCCGCTCAAACTAGGTGTATGTGCGTGACTTGTTTGCCCGTATGATATGGGGGAGTACGCCCCACAACCCTCTTGAACTGGAACAGATGTGTGTGTCTGTTCTAGAGTGAACTATTGATGTGTCACTCCACTGGTATGGATAGATTTATGTGTCTTTCCCTGAGATGTTGTTGAAGCTGTTATAATATCCTGGTAGGCATCCAGAATATGAGGAGAGATTTGCTTATGTTCTTTCATTATTGATAGTATATTCTTGGTGACTTCAGCTGCCGAAACGGGGATATATGTCCATTCCGTGTTTGGAGTAGGTGTGTGTTCCTGCTCCTGTCCTCCTTTTCCTATCAATGAATCCTGACAGTACTCATGTGTGTGGGTAGAGAGTTGAGTTTTCCTCCTGTTTGTCGCTGGAGCTTTCTGATTGACTTCTCCTAGTCCTACCAAATGAGACTGTTGTTAGGCTTGATCAATACTAGTAGGTGAATGTGCCTTCTGATTGCACTCCACCAAACATGGTGGGTGAACTTCCTTCAACACTAACAGATGAGGCTGCTGGTAGGATTGATGAGTGTAAGCAGGTGTATGTGCCTGTTTACCAGTGGTCAACACATTGGGTTGGCAGGATCCATCATATGTAGTCAGACGGGCCTACTGACTAGCTGATGATTTATAAATAGGTGTATGTTCCTATCTATAATACTCTGCCGGAATTTCTTGGCGGGATTGGCGCGCTGCTACCAGACGAGTCTGCTGGATAGCGGAATTAAAACGGATGGGTGTATGTTCCCGCTCGTTGCTGGCCACCAAGTTAGGTTGGTGGAATTCTCTGGAGATGGAATAGATGAGAACCTTCTTGCTGTTGACCGGATTTTGCCTCTGGTGATTCGTCTTTCCTGGTTGGGTTCGAGGAACCTGAGACGAATGCCTGGAGTCAATACCCTCATCATGTTGAGGGCGCACTACCGCATGAGTCTGGCGGAGATTGTTGATGGGATCCCTCGGGAAGGACTCATGTATCCTTGAATTAAGGCCCTGAGGGGCCTGCTCATTCACTTCCCCAGAATATGGGAGGGACTGGTGATTGTGTTCCAGGGATAACGACCCAAAACGGTTGGAGACGGTGGTTGGCACCACCTTCTTTATAATCACTGGTCGTCATTTTTCGGATGACCGGTGTGATTTATTCACTTGAGGGCTTGTCTGGCAGCCTCCATAGTTGGAATGGTACTGTGTTGATGGTACTCCATAACTAGCACATTTGATAACCAGTGTTGAAGATGCTGAGTAGGTGATGTCATCCTTAGAGTGGATGACGATCCAGCAGGAGTAGCAGCAGTGGCATTTGCAGTAGAATTTTTCACAGTAGACATATTCACGGGTGTGAACATAAGAGAAGCCATTTTGGAAATGAAAAATATCTTGGAAAAGAGTGCTTGTTTGATATAACAGACATAATCAAGATAAGTCTGGACACTACATCTTTTGGATGAGAAAATATGTTATTGATTGCTTTGTTGGCCCTCTCATTGAGTTTAAATAAGGGCCTAACAAATAGGTAAAACAACACTTTAACTTGGTTAAGGATTCACGTCGGGTTCACCATTTTTTTGTTTCCTCTGGAATTGGGAATAACCTCGTTGATTGAAGTTTCAAACATTCCAATCGGTTTCTAACGGGTTTGTTCGTAGAACCAGAAACATCCAATGATTCCATATCCATTTGGACATACTTTCCAAAGGTAGGTGCTCATTAGTTGTGAACTGATGAGGCTTAAAAATTTGTATTGGTTTAGAGGATGGGAGGTCGGACACATCACGCCTTTTTTAGGGGAATTATTGTCTACTCCAGGACTCTCTTTATATATTTAAGTTATGTTCGTGAATCCTTATTACATTACCATGTATAAAATGAGCTTTCCTTTAGATCTGGCAATCAATGATTAAATATGTAGGAAATTTAGAGAATCTTTTATATGTATTAGAGGTTCTTTATCGATAGATAATCATCTGTATTTGTTAGATATTCTTAGTCAATGGTATCCATAAATACATAAATTTATGTTGGTCATTATAATGACCATACAGGTTTTAGAGCCACTCATGGGGCACATGATGTTTATTGTCATTCAGAAGACATGAATTATTTCAGAGTTGGGATCGGACTCACAGATGGGCTACCTACGTATCCTTTGTTTAGAAAAGAAATCCGAACCCACGCAGTTCGAGTAAGGGAGTGTGATGTTTATGATTGATGGATCAAATAAAGATGTCATAATTACTTTTAAACTCTAAGCTCACGTGAGTCTTGCTTGGTGTGAGAAACAAGAGGTATTGGTAAAACCAGACAATTGTGCCAGGACAGATACAATCATAAGAAATAATGTGGGTCTTATGTATGTATGACTGCCCAGATAGATGAAGAGTAGGATTTACTTCATGGAAGAAACCTAGAAACAAGGCCCATAAAGGTATATGTACTTTATAAAGATTTGAGTACTCTAACGTGGGGCTTACTCCTGAGGAAGATGCCCAAATTAGGAGGGGACTTATGATTGGGTCTTACTCTTGAGAAGGAAGCCCAGATCAAAAAGTATATTAAGACTGGATAAGGGAAATTAATACTGGGGCTTACTCCTTAGAAGAAGGCCCAGGTTAAGGGACTTGAAAAATTAAGGGACATGAGGATTACTCCTAAAGAGGATGACCATATTTGAAATTGGGGCTTGCTCTTGAAAAGGAAGCCCAGGTTAAGAGAATTATGGTTGGGGCTTACTCCTAAGAAGGAAGCCCAAATTAGGGGACTTGGGGCTTACTCCTAAAGAGGATTCCCAATTAAGAGAACTTGGATGGGGGCTTACTCCTAAAAAGGAGACCCAGGTTAAGGGAAATTATGACTGGGGCTTACTCCTGAGAAGGAGGCCCAGGTGAAGGAAAATTATGACTGGGGCTTACTTTGTAGAAGGAGGCCCAGGTTAAGGGAAATTATGACTGGGGATTACTCCTCAGAAGGAGGCCTAGGTTAAGGAAAATTATGACTGGGGCTTACTCTTGAGAAGGAGGCCCAGGTTAAGGAAAATAATGACTGGGGCTTACTCCTGAAAAGGAGCCCCAGGTTAAGAAAAATTTTGACTGGGGCTTACTCCTGAGAAGGAGGTCCATTAATAGGGTTCTCTCATATTAAAGTATGAGGTTGAATGAATGAAATCTCTAACTTTAGTGACATAAAGATTTGTAAATCACAAGGTTTTGAGAGATGTTCCATTTAATTCCTTTCAGATATGGAATTCAATCAAGAAAACATGCCATAAATGGTTTAGAAGAGTGTATTGAAGACTGAATCTTGAATAAGAAAGGTGGAATGGCATAAGAGAGGTTAAATGGGCAGGAAGGGCACCCAAAAATATAAGGGTGCGCAATTCCTGGTGGGTCGCGCATGTACTGCATGGGCGCGCATGTCTTTGTCGCGCAAATATACTTGCGTGACACATATATAATTGGGAGATCCTTGACCAGTAGAGTAATACTTGGGCGATCCATGACCGAATCCTTTATAATTATCCCGAGGTACTTCCAGAAGAGTGGCACGCAAGCTTCAATGAGTAGGTAAGGAGGCGCGCATGTGTGTCCATTTCCCTTCAGGGTAAAACACTTAGGCATGCAAGTGTTAGTGAATTATAACACTTAGACCTTATTCCTCTTGTTTAGACCTTCCATTCTAGGTAAAGAATTACCTTAGAAGTGTTCAGAAGACTTGAAGAAGAGACTTGGGCGTTCAGAGCTTTGTATCTAAATTCTGGAAAAATATCCTCCTCAAATGGGGGGCCCACCGGGGGTATTTATAAGCTGGAGAATACCTTGGGCGATTTTCAAAGAGGGTGTGCAAGTCCCCTGCATGACCATTTGGGTGGCGCTCAAGTATACTTGCACGACCATGATAGAACTTGCGCGACCTATGTGAAATGTTCTCCTTGTTCATCCATTTCTCTTTTTTTGATGTTTATTCAAAGGATAAATCTTCTTTGTTTGAGGTATTTACCTTTTCATTTCATTTTGAATCTGTGACGAAAAAGGAGCATCAACACGGTATAAGAGTTATTATCATGATTTTAAAAAGATATAATATAATTTTAAAATAATTTTTAAAAAGATAGGAAAAATAAATATGAAAAATAAAAAATATTGATTCAAAAAAAATTGGACAAATAATGAATGGAAAAATATAAAAAAGGGTTTAAAATTATAAAAACTCCTCTTTAAATTATAATAAATCATATAAATTAGTGAAAGAGGAGGGATATTTGAATTAATATCAAGAGGGAAATAAAAATTATAGAGATAAGAAATTAACTATATAGATCAACAGTTTACATAATCTGAAAGAAATCAGTGTGGTTACCCTTTAATTAAATAATTTACCAAAGAGATAAAATAGGTAATAATAGCTCAATAATTTCTATATTTGATATTCTATTTTTATTGAATAGACAAATTTTGATATGATATTGAATCTTGGTGGTGTGGTCTTACAAGATGTCAAAAAAATTTATTTCGGAAACTAGATCTGTTTTTGGTCAATGTTATCTATAAGAAACATAAAATTAAAAATACTCTTGGGTCCACTAAGATTTGATAATAATGATTTTGGAATGAAAACCTATTTATTTTGAAATTTTCAATGAGATATTTGAGGATAAATTATAAAGTATTTAGGTCTTACATACCATCTTTTTTTACAATAACACTCATAAATTAAATTCCCAACATTATGAAACCAATTAAAAAACATAAATTGAGATAATCCGTTTAAAAAGTTTTACTTTTTAAAGAAAAATCCTTATATGAAATCCATGAGGATAATTATTTTTTTAGGATATTAAGTACCCAAAATAATATCGAGATATTGATTACCATGGTTGAATTGAGTGATACTATATTTAAAATCATTAAATTGATATTCTAAATGTTGGTCGGAGTGGATACTCAAGAAGGGGTGAATTGAGTTCCAATTTAAAATTTATGTTAAAAACTTTATAGGTAATAATACCCCAATTTTAAAATCAGCCCAATTAATTAAGGTAAAATAAATTTAAATGTTCAATTGGTCAACCGTTTTCTCAATGCGTGATTATTCCTCATATAAATTAGTGTAGAATACTAATTCAACTTTTCCAATGAGTTTAATGAATTAAACCAATATACACAGTAACCAAAACCAAATATCAATGTGTAAGTAAAAATAGTTTTATGTTTTAGAAAATATATGAAGTGGATAAAACAAAATAGAGTAATTGAATATTGGCATAGCAATGTAAACAAGATGTCCAGTCTCATGCAGAGACTTAATCCTCTCCACATAGTGATCACCTACCACCAAGATATTTATATAAATAAACTTTTGATCCACACCCTAGATTGGGGTTTACAACAAAACAGTAGGATGTCCAGGTCACACATGTCCTCTACCACAGTTATTCATGGGAAACAAAAGAAATAAGTGAATGAGTATGAGGATAGTTTTATATCCTCCAGTTATGCTCAGGAGACACTGTGTGTAATACAACTAAATATACACACTACTCAAATAGAAAGTATAAATAACAACAGAGTTAAGGATGAGAATAGAGTTAAGTATTCTCTGTGAGCTGTGAAGTAAGGTTGTAGACTCAATGAATATTGAGAAACTGATATTTGAGTCTACTTCAAGAAGATTTCGTCAGAATAGAGTATCGCAGTTTTTGTAATCTAGCTTCGAGTAATGAAAAGGTTTAGCTCTTTAATGTCATGATGTATACTGAAGCCCTTTTTTTGAGAAGGTAGCTTGTTAATGTCTTCTTGTAATCTCAAGTTCTTAGTTCTTCTCTTTTCGTATTCACATAGTATGTGTCTTAACATGTACTACATCTATCAAGTCATTAACGTGAATGATGAGGCCCATTTATACCCCACGATCCTATATGCATAAGGATCTTCGCACGTGCATGTGCCTCGTACTTGTCTATGGATATTTCTACAAAAAACATTAAATAATGTTAGAAACATTAATTTGACTACATATGACCGTTAAAATAAAATTGAATTAATAAAATGGAAACAATTATTTATTTCAATTGGTGAGTCATCTTTGGTGCGTTTGCTTTAGTTTGATAACATCGTTCTATCATCTTTGGGGTGTCATCTTTGGTGTGTCGACTTCGGTATGTCATACTTTGGTATGTCATACTTCGGTGTGTCAAATTCAGTTTTGGTGAGTCATCTTTAGTTTTGGTGTGTCGACTTCGTTTTTGGTGTGTTATCTTCAGTTTTGGTGTGTCATCTTCAGTTTTGATGTGTCAACTTCAGTGTCGTTGTGTCGACTTCGGTTTCTGTGTGTCGACTTCTGTATGTCTTCCATATACCATTACAAGATGAATTTTTAATCAAAGTATATGTAAAAATACACATGTAAACATATTGATTAATGACTTATAAACAAAGGACTTATTAAAGTATATGTTTTTGATTGAAAAACTTGATTCACTTAGAGATATTAAAATTGGCATGAAAGATATGAATCTGTATATTGAAATTATTTGTCATTTTGAAAAATTCAATATCATGAAGGGTCCATCAATATCCCCATTTTGATAATCACAAATTATGGCATATATGCAAATATATAGAATAAACATGGCTGAATATACTTGTCTGATATAACTAAATTATGACATTGCAAGAATTAATTTAAAAAATATATCCCCCTCACTAGATGGATTAAGGAGAGTATATTCCACCCTTATTTTCACATAATCCATCCTTACTTTCTCTGACTTTCTCATATGCCACCCTTACTTTCTCACCCTTTTGGGATTAACAAAAAGAGAAATTCAGGAAGTAGAAATAAGATAAAAGAAAGACATCATAAGAATTTTCATTCAAAGTCATAAGATTACAGGACAAACAATAAAGAGAAAATCCCTATCAAAAAGAAACAATCCATCACTATGATTTTGGATGAAGTGGGGTTTTACCTTTGTTGGAAGGATACAAAGCTGAAGAATAAGGGTTGGGAGTGGCAGAGGATGGAGGTGATCTGATTACAACCCCTGGCAGAGCAAGACATATACGAACAGTAACTGCACGGGTAGGTCATATCTCTGACAACACACGACTTGGAGACTTCTCAATAATGATCGGTCAAATCTGATTAAGAGATTGAGAGGTAGTCATTAGAGTAGAAGGCCAAGAGGTAGTACTAATTGAATCAGCATGAGGGACCACAATAGCCTCGACCTGAACATGTAGATAAGGTTTTAGCAGTTTGATGAAGTCATTAATGATTTCTCCTCCATATTGCATTGTCTTCTCAAAGTCATCCTTATTCTCCATAAATTTACCATGTAAAGGTGTAAACTCTTTCAATTGGAGTAACATTTTTTAAGGCTTCTGTAACCAGAGGAATTCGTAGAGTTTCTTCTAGAAACATGAAACTGTTGATGAGGTCATGCGTAGTACATATCTTAGTGAAATACTTATCCACTTTTTCTCAAATTTCCATCTGAGTTGTAGAGGCTTAATTTGTACACTATATCACCATATTATACAAAATATCTGTATTCTGATGTAATTTTTCAAGATTTTCCTTTTCTGAAGCAATCTGGAGTTTCTGAATCTCCTTTCTAATCATAGCCTTGAGAGACTCCAAATCAGCTACATCATTTCTTCCTCTCATGGAACTAGATGGTCCAATCAACATTTTTCCAATCTATTATTTCAACTTTTTCAAATATATACTGAGTAGATGAGTTACCAAGATCTTAAGAACTTCTAGAACACCACTAAAGGATGTCTTGAAGTCAGAGGTTAAGGAATTCATCTCATTTCTCATCTTTCTTACTTCTTCTCTCAGAAAAGTGTTGTGTCTAATAATAGTTTCTGTTGTAGTAATAAGATTCAGTTGAGTCTCCTGGATCACATTTCTTGCAATTTATGCTGCATCAGAATCCAATATACATATTAAGGTGGAGGCTTCATTTCTCTATCACACTGAAGCTAGCACAGACTCACATATCTCATTCTTAATCTTTTCCAAATCAGCATTAGTGACATAGTCACTAGGCACTGACTGAGAAACTGGGTCTACTGCTAGAGGTGAAACTGTGGGAACAGCTGCAGTAGGTTCTGGGTCAGCATGGACATGAGGAACAGGAGTAGGAGGTACCATTTCTTCATCTAAATCATATTCTAAAACGAAAAGAATATATCCTGGATTACTATTGAACACACTAGCACAAGTCCAATCTCTTAGATCAATGGTATCAATTCTTACCCTTCTTCCCTGAGGTTTAGAAATAACATCGAAATCATCAATTTATTCATCTTGGTCTCCGGCCATAATACCTAGTTTGGGGACAGGAACCAACAAAACTTCAGGTTCTTCCTGGGCTCCAACTTCTTCATCTTCACCAGGTACTTACTCAATTTGAGGCAGTGGAACTACATATTCTTCTTCCTGGTGAGAAGCCATAATATCATACAATTTCTGAATGATCTCTTGGTTTTCATCATTGGGATGGAGTGATTTGTCCTCATGTTCAACATCACTATGATCATCAGCTTGTTGATAAGCAGGCTCAATTCCATCGCCAACTCGATGAAAAGATTCATCACTGGATCTGTCAACCACTAGTTGTCCCACTTTAAAGAGTCACTCACATGCTCAACACTTCCTCCATCATCACCATTGCATCCATAATTATCACCATAATCATAATAATAATCATCATCATCATCAGATTCCTCATCTGAGTTTCTAACATAACCTTCAACTCCAGAAACTTTGTTTTCTTCCTCTTCTTCATCGCCTATAATTGTTTCTCTTGAAGGCAGTTCCATAGGTGGACTAGCAGGACCATAAGTCATATTATTGGGAAATTCAGTGATACCATCATCACTCCAATCATCATAAGGAGATCCTTCTTCCCTAGGCACTTCAGCCTCAGCCAGGAACTTCTCCAGGTTTGAGACCTGAATCAACATGGTCCTTTGGTCTAGAAGGATTGTCTATCAGATTGAATTCCTTATACAGACATTCTTCATATCCTACCCAACAACCCTTCCAAGGGTTCTAGAAGATTCTCATCCTTTTACAAATGTCATTCTGATGAAAAAAACCACTACATGTAGTTATGATTTCGTCTCCATCTTCTACATAGTCTAATTTTGTCAACATGGCAGAAATCATTCTCGGGTAGTATAAACAGGTTACTTTCTTAAATGGATTAATCAAATCAGAAATATGTACCATAAGATATCTGCACAGATTCACCATTATTCCATGTTTAAACAAAAATATCATGAAGACATCCTGATATTTCATAGCAGAGAAATCTCTCTTCCTTGGGCAGATTTGATGATGTATGAACATAAACAGCAATATCACATCTCCTTAAAATTCGTTTACAATTGTTCTCTGGGATTTTTCATTTCTATTTAGCTCCTTCAGAGCATCTTCATATGACAACAAATTTGATAAAGGTGGAATATTTCTAGGATAGCCAGTACAGACACCTTAATAAGGTACCTCTAAGCATCAAGCCCATTCCTTTGAAGAGAAAACCACTTACTTTCCCTTTACAATAGACTTCATCTTTGATAACTCGTCTTCATTCATTGTTATACTCAAATGATAATAGAATTTGTGCACAAGCTAGGGATAATAGGGTCTTTCATTTTTTGATAAACCAACTGATCCATCCTTGTGATTCTAGTACCTTTAGAAGAAAATATTTTCTTGACAGAAGCCACTCAGCAGACACATCCTTTTTAGCTGTAACAACCCGACTTTCTAATCATGGATTCCCAGTCCCACTGGTTTCACCCTTATAACGCTTAGCAGGAGGAGATTTTCGAGGCTCTTCCATTGCACGCATAGTCCTTTCCATGAAAAAGCTGCAGAATATAACTGTGTTTAGAGGTTGAGAGTCGAGAGAGAGAGATATATATATACTAAAAGTATAAGGCATTACATCTCTATAGAATGTGAAAGGTCGGGATGGATTGGAATTAATATATATCATTTAGGGATTGTAAATCGGAAAACATAAAATTTGAATGTGGTAAGTCGAAAGAAATAAAACAGAGTTGTTTCAATTAAAAATGATTGAATTTACAAAACATCCTTTAAATGTATTGATGTCACAAAACCAGTTCCAATAAGATCGGGTTGAAAAAAATCGGTTTCACAAAAGAAATTGGTTTCACAAAATAAATCGGTTCTACAAAGTTCGAGTTCACAAAAATCTATTTTACAAAGATCATTTTTACAAATATCTGTTTTACAAAGATCCGTTTTACAAAGATCTGTTTTACAAAGATCTCTTTTAGAAATATCAGTTTTACAGAGATCGGTTATACAAAGATCGGTTTTACGAAGATCGGTTTTATAAAGATCTGTTTTAGAATGATCATTTTTATAAAGATCAGTTTTATAATGATCAGTTTTATAAAGATCAATTTCTGATTTATCATTCCTAGTTCATGTCTGATGTAATTCATTCTCTCATGATTTAAGGGATTAGTGAATATATCAGCAAATTGATGTTCAGTTCCAATAAACTCCAGAGTTATATCAACTTTTTGATAATTATCTCACAAAAAGTGATGTCTTACCTCAATATGCTTTGTTCTAGAATGAGATAATGGATTTTTAGAAATGTTAATAGCACTACTATTGTCACAGATAATGGAGACATGTTTGAATTGATATCCATAGTCTAGTAAAGTGTGTTTCATCCACAAAATTTTCACACAACAACTACGAGTAGCAATGTATTCTGCTTTGGGAGTAGACAATGCAACAAAATTTTGTTTTTTACTACACCATAATAATAGTGACGTTCCTAACATGTGACATGTCCAATAGGTGCTTTTACTATCTAGCTTACAACCAGCAAAGTCGATATCTGAATAGCTTATTAAATCAAATGATTTTCCTTTTGGATAAAATAGTCCTAAGTTGGTAGTATTTTTAAGATATTTGAAAATCCTTTTAAGAGCATTAAAATGGGATTCTTTGGGATTAGCTTGAAAGCGAGCACACATGCATTCACTTAACATAATATCAGTTTTGCTAGCACTAAGGTAGAGAAGACTCCCTATCATGCCTCTATAGTTGGTTTGATCCACTGATTCTCCAACTTCATCAACATCCAACATACATGTGGTAGTCAAAGGCATATCACACCCTTTACTATCACGACCCATCCTCAAGGCTCGTGCCGTGACTACCCCAAGCCCGCCTTCCATAGGCTAGGGCTGGCGACTAGCAGCAAAGGCGTAAATCCCTATGATGGGAAGGAATATCCATTATAAAAGTAAACAAACACAATAGATTAAGCAATAAGGAGTAAACACTAAGTGAATACTGTATACAAAAATTAGTGTTGAAAGTAAAGGGTCCGAAAATAAAAGCCCCATAGTAAAGTACATGTACAACGGAAAGCATGTACAACTGGAAAAGGAACAACAGCTAAAACGGAATCTCATGGAATGTTCGCTGAGTATCCTACCATAAGGGTAGGTATAGATTTCCACCTCAGCACCCCATGTCTATCGGTCCGCTCCGTGTATGGTCACGCTGTGTGGTCCCCCTTCGGGTACCGTCCGGTCCTGCCTCGCTCTGGGCCTCCGTCAAAACTGTCTGTCATCTGCATCCAACACAACGATGTTCAGGCATTTCCCATGTAGGGGTGAGTATAACGATACTCAGTAGGGAAATCGAGACCCGTAAGGTCTCACAATGTCCACTAAGGATAAGAAAAAGAAGAAGGATATAACACAAAGTATCAACCAACCCTGCATAGGTATATTCCCATACATATACCTAAGTTATCAATCTTAATTCGACTCCAACACTTGAGCCCAAGCACAACCCAGTCCACATAGGAAGTAAAGACAATCACATTGATGATAATGATTGAAAGTCAAGACTCAACTCACATGGGTATACATATTTCATATAGCGACAAAGATGATCAGTTGTAGTCACTGATTCATCTAATATTTCGAACCCACATAGGATCCAAGTACAGAAGTCATTACTAACGAACCCACATTGGATCCTAGTACAGAAGACGTCACTGCAAAACCCACGTAGGATCCAGGTAGAGAATTCGTCTCTACCAAACCCATATAGGATCTAAGTACAATAGTCGTCGCTATCGAACCCATGTAGGATCCAAGTGCAGTAGTCGTCACTGTCAAACCCACGTAGGATCCAAGTACAGTAGTCGTCGCAAACGCACCCAGCTCTAGGGTTCCCACACACAGCATGCTCGATTCCAGGAGGATCCGCTCCTCGAGCAAAGGGGTTCGATACATCAACTATCACAAAGTCCAGAGTTGATGTATCCTGATGTTCTGTCTCATCAAAAGGAACCCAATGCGAAAGATGGTACGTCAATCGAACGCCTGGTTTGAGTGATATTGGATTTTATGTTCCAAGGGCCCGGTTGGAATTACGCTCATTCCAAACCCGGAAATTTTCCAAAGTTGAAAAAAACTCACTTAGAGTTTCGAAAAAGGACTATCTATTCACGAGGATCCCTGTGCCACAGATGGCGCGTCAATCGGACACACAGTCTAAAAGTTATTCATGTTTAAGTGTAACGGGCCCGACCCGTCAAGCCCAGTGGGCTGGTGGGTCGACCCGTCTGGGCTGGGAGGGTCTGACCCGGCTAGGGAGTCGGCCCGGCCTGGCGGTAGGCGGTGAGGAGAGTGGAGGGCACAACCCCCCGGTTCCATGTAATGGTGGTGTCGCCACTCATGCATGGCCGGCCAAAGATGGCTAGCTTTTCTAGTGCAAGTGGCCCGTTGTGTGGGCCGCTGTCCTTCCCAACGGCACCTTTGGGTGCCACAGCTTCTTTCAACCTAGCCAGCAGGTGGCCGGCCGGTTCGCCCGCCGAAGCGGCCCACGAAGCGTGGGCCGCGGTCTTCCCACAGCGTGACGCCAAGGAGGCGATGCGGTCCTCCAGTACGGTTGGTCGTGAGACCGGCCGGTTATTCTTCGGTCGAGCGACCCATGGATGCGGGACGCGTTCATCCTCCACACGGCTGGTGAGTGGCTGCCACTACCTCCGGTCGTCGACACCGCCACCTTCCCCGTCTCATGGTTCTCCTCCGGTGTGGTGCAACGACACTGTGCTCTCTTGACTTCTCCTCTGTCACCAACATAAACTAGGTTCAACTGAGGGACTTCTGGCCGTGTTTGATCAGCCCGCTCCCTCCGCATTAGTTGATAAGAACTTCATCACTGTCACGACCCATCCTCGGGGCCCGTGCCGTGACTACCCCAAGCCCGCCTTCCATAGGCCAGGGGCTGGCGACTAGCACCAAGGCATAAATCCCGGTAAAAAGGGAAGGCATTGCCTTTGTAAAGTAAACAAACACCACAGAGCAAGCAAGCAGTAGAAATAAACACTAAGTAAAAACTGAGTACAACAGTAAGTGCAGAAGTATGTGGGCCAGAATACAAACCCAAACTGAAGGTAAAGTACAACTCAAAAAGGGAAAACAACAACTGAAAGTAAAGCCACAATGTCGAGCCACCCACTGGAAGTCCCACCTGAAGGGTGGGTACAGATAGCCTGCACTGCTCCTCGGGTCTAGCCGAACGCTCTGAGTACGTCCCGACCAGTGGTCCACCTCCAGGTACCATCCTGCTCCGCAAGCCTCAGCCATGATCAGCGCTGTCCATCGTCTGCAACCAACACAACGTAGTGCGGGAATATCCCGTGTAGGGGTGAGTATAAACTACTCAGTTGGGACCCTGAGACCTCCGAAGGTCTCCCAGAATCCACAAGGATAAACCACAAAGGAAAGAAATAATCACGAAGTAACATCCAACACTACTTAGGTATATGCCCATACATATACCTAAGTCATCAATTCTCATTTGGATCCAACATCCGAGCCCAAGTACAACCCATACCACACAGGAAAGAAAAACGTAAATCCACATAGGAATAGCACAACCCAATCCACAAGAAAAGTAAAACAGGATTCAGCTCACACAGTTATACTACTTCGTTAGACGATAGAGATGATCAGATGTAGCCACTGATTCATTTAAGCCGTCGGACCTACAAAGGATCGGTAGGTACTAACCCCTGCAATAAACCACACAGGATTGATCATGAAGTGGAAACCATAGCTATTGGGTAACTCCTTCTATATCAAGAACAGTGGGTATGCCGCTACAACCAAGTGCTTCCCTCTAACCTTGGACTGCTGTAATACTCCACCTATCGAGTACTGTGGGCCTGCTGCTACAACCAAGCTCTTCCCACCATTGGTCTGCCGCTACAACCAAGCGCTCCCCCTCATAGCCTCCAGAGGTACTCCTTCTGTTGAGTACCACAGGTCTGTCGCTACAACCAAGTGCTCCTCTGCCATGGGTCTACTGCTACAACCAAGCGCTCCCCCGTGCTGCTACAACCAAGCGCTCCTCCATCGGAGGTCTGCCGCTACAACCAAGCGCTCACCCTCATAGCCTCCAGAGGTACTCCTTTTGTTGAGTACCGCGGGTCTGCCGCTACAACCATGCGCTCCTTTTCCGTGGGTCTGCTGCTACAACCAAGCGCTTCCCACTGGACTATTCGTAACACACCGAGTCGTTCGATCAGCAGTCGTCAAGTCTCAACCGGCTCTAGGGTTTCCGCACACAGCAGGCTCGTTCCGAGAGGGTCCAATCCACGAGACAAGAGGTCGATGCATCAACTGACATGTAGTCCGGAGTTGAGGTATCCCAAAAAGTGCCATAGTGGTCACTACCGAACCCACAGAGGATTCTCGTATTGTCTTCATTGTCGTCGCAGATGCAGCTAGCTCTAGGGTTCCCGCACACAGCAAGCTCGTTCGGGAGGGTCCGCTCCATGAGCTGATGGTCTGATACATCAACCTACACATAATCCAGAGATGATGTATGCAAAAGTTCCGTATCGTCAACGGAAACTCAACGTCACAGATGGCGCGTCAATCGGACGCCCGGTCTGAGAGTTATTGGCCTTTTCGTCCCAGGGGCCTGGTTGGTTTTTAAATCAAAACAAACCCGACCGTACTCCACCTACATCCAAACCTCAAGCAGAGTAAGCCAAAAGATCCGTCTCACTTAGAGGAATCAATAAAAGTCGACCGCACATCAATCGGACGCCCGGAGCTCAAGTTATAAGCATTTCCGCTCCGAGGGCCCGGTTGGTTTCGTGCACGAACCAACTTGGCTGAACCCAAAGTATTCCGAAACCTTGAGTGTAATATACCGAAATCACCGTCTCGATCCAAGGATCATATCGCCGCTAACGGTGCGTCGATCGGAGGCTTGTAGCTCAATATATAGGCAAAAGACTGAAAAGGTCCGAAAAAGGGGGTCTGGGCCCGGACCGACCCAGGTCCAAGTCTAACCCCGCTGGGCGCGACCCGGCCCGGCCGGCGCGACCCAACCCAGCTGTCGCGACACGGCCCGGTCTGTGCGGCTCGGCGCTGGCTGAGCGGCCGCGCCAAAGGAGCCGCGACCCCCGCGTGGGGGCCGTTTTTTGTTACCGGACGAAGCGCAAGGCCGCGTCCCTTCCCCGTGGTCCTGCGTGGCCACGGGATTGGTGCTCGCCACCGCGGATTCAGCCACGACGGGTCTTCCCAGTGACGCGTCGAGAGCCACCGCTTCCTGGTGGCCGGTCGCCGCTTCCGACCGCCGGCGCCGCCGTGCCGGCGTGGCGCGCTAGCGGGAACCTCCGTGGATAATATGACGCGCTCTGGTGGTCTGTTTTTCCTGTGGTTTGCGCCTATGGCTCTCTCGGGATCCAAACTTTGCTGCGAAGGCCTCCAATCTCCATTCCGATCACATTTCGTAAACGCCGTTAATCCACGCATCAACGAAAAACTGTGGAGGGTTGTCGGGTCGTGTTTGTTTGACCCGCACCCTCCGCGTTAGGTGATAACAATTCGGAAAATAATAACCAACACATGAAAACATAACAAGGCACAATTTTAATAAATTAAAATTGAACCTACTTCCAAAAAAAACTCCCTTAAATAAAAAAAATCCTCGTCCCGCATATAAAAACAAACGTGGATCAACTTGATGATGAGTTGATCTGGGTTCTTTGTTTTAGAAGGAAACAACCATGGGAATAAATATTATTCTCAAATAAAACCCCTACCTCGTCGTTGTCGTCGAACGTGAGTTCTTCGCGGAATTGACCGTCGTAGAAGAAGTGGATCATCACGTCGCGGAAGGGGGTGTCACGTCGTCACGGTACGCGGCGTCGCGTCGGCGATCTCAAGCAGTTGATTGAAGATTGTTGTGGGGAAGAAACGTCGTGGAAGAAGAATCGTTAGCGTCGCGGAACACAACGTCGCGTCGTCGATCTCCGAGGGTTCGGCGTTCTCCGTCGCCTTCATGTTCTTCGCGTTCTTCACATTCTTCGTGAAGGAGGATGAAGAAATTAGTGTTTCTCCAAATCCTCTCAACAAGACACCCCCAAGAAAAACGTGCGTTGGTCTTATTTTATTTCATGCCAACAATTTGAAAAACAAGTTAAGAAACGAACCACTAATTCAGTGAATTAATGGTAATGACATAACTGTCCTATTAATAGGGGCGTTAAGAGTTTAAGAAAATGCACCGGTTGACTTTCATTAAAAATGGGTTTTCACAGGTGCGTTACTTATATGAAAAGAAACGGTGGGGCTCGTGCGGGCTCCACCTCACAAATATCCTACCAAGTGGGTAGGATATTTTGGGTTCCACCCTATCCACTTCAAGTTAGATTAAGTGGCTTAATGTGGCTTTAAGAGAAATAAAATAAAGTGTTGCACCACTTTATTTTATTTTCTTAACTTAAACCCAAAAACTAAAAAGCACACCCGAGCAAACGCCACTCCGGAAAAGGCGTTTCTAAAAAAATACCAGCACTGCGATTCCATCGGTGCCCTCAGAATTTGATTCCGAGCACCGGTTCAAAAGTTAGAAAAACCCACTCGTTCGTTCATTGAACGTATCCAAGCTAAACTTCAGAAAAAGATTACGGGCACACCAGACCTCAGAATCAGGTGCTATCAGAAACTGCGTCCTTGTAAAATTCCAAAGAAAATTACGAGAAAAAAAATTTCCTTGAATTTTACGGGTCTTTACATCACTCCCACCTCAGTTCTTTTCGTCCCCGTAAAGATACACATAAACTAGGGAAACAAAAGTGGGTACTGAGAACACATCTGAGCCTCCCACTCCCAAGTGCTCTCCTGGAGGTTCTCGTGCTTCCATCTGATGCGAACCAGAAGAATCGATCATCCACGTAGGACTCGCTCCTGTCGATCCTCGATCTCCACCGGGACCTCTGCAAAAGTTTCCCCATCATCGACGTCCAGCTCCCATGGTCAATGATATGCGTCGGGTCGTGCACGTATCTCCTCAACTGAGATACGTGAATGTCGTCGTGCACCCGGTGCAACTGAGGTGGTAGATCCAGGCGATAGGCCACCTCGCCAGTCCCACTAAGGACCTGGAATGGTCTAATGAAGCGTGGAGACAACTTGCCCCCTCAGCCAAATCTCTGTAATCCACGTCGAGGTGAGGCACGCTGGAAGACGTGGTCGCCATCCTCGGACTCTAGTGGCCTCCGCCTTCTGTCAGCACAAGACTTTTTCCGCCTCTGAGTTGTCCACATCCGCTCATGGATGACATGGACCTTTCTATTCCTACAAGAGCTGCTGAGATTTCTTGATTGCCGAGAAGAGAAATCTGGTCTCATCCCCTGGATGAACCACGTTCTTCACCTAATACAGTCAATCCCGTCATGGATGATACTAACCCATGCCAAGGATGACGTCGTAAGGCCTCGACTCTACTACCAAGAGTTCCAACCGTTACTCTCATCTCCAAGGGTTGAGTCACACCGTCGGCATCAGTGTGTGGTCATTGCGTCTCCTCCAGTAGTTTTCTCAAAGTGAGGGTCAGGTCAATGGTTTTTTTAAAACTGGAACCTCTTAGTAACAACATAAAGAGAGGACAGAAAGGTAAATGCCAAAATAAAGGTGTCTTTTAATACTACAACTCAAAGTACAAAGACAGAAAACATCTACAATGCTAGAAGCAGCATAAACAAAAGTCTCGAGGTCTGGAGATAGCCCCGCTTCTATCCATCTGCTCCCAGAGCTCCATGATCGTAGGCCTCAGCTGCCTGAAGCTGAGCTCTCCCATGTCCACCAGCTCCCTGCGGTCGGGGTGGACCTCCTGGTGGTGGTGGTGGCAACACCTCGATGCGTCGTCCACCTCCAGTTTCATGGACAGCTCCCCTGCCACGGTCTCCTACTCCATGAGATCCGCCTCGATCGAACCTCTGCCTCTGCCAGGGAGGACCTTCGTTCATCTTCTGGTCATCCGTATGGCGGGTCGGACAGTCACGAGCCATGTGACCAACCCCGCCGCATGAGTAACAGTGTCCGCTCATGGTAAGTCGTTGTCCACCCCGGGTGCCTCGCACAAATGATCATGTGTCACATGGTCGACCACCTGTAGGTCTAGTCCTCTTGGACCCCTGCGTCATCTGTCTACTGCCTGCTATAGAAGACTCTGCCGCATGTCGGCTAGTGGTGGGTCATGCTGCTAGAGACTGATCAGCAAGGGAACTCTCCACTAAGAGGGATCGCTCCAACACCCCTGTCTTTGTCAGAATGCTGTGAGAAACAACTGAAGCTCTAACCTCTCGCCTGAGCCCCTGCTCGAAGGTTTGGGCCCTGATGATTTGGTCCCGTACCATGTCTGTCGAGTAGCGTGAGAGATCGGTAATCCACGTCGCGTACTAGGATACTGTCATGCTGCCTTGCCATAGCTGTAGAAGCTCCTGGATGCGCACCACACAGAGGGTGGCTGGGATGAACTCTGAGCGAAAGAGGCTCTCAATGTCCGTCAAGAGAAGAGATGCCTCATCGTGCACCTAGAGCATCATGCTCCACCATCTGCCAGCTGCCCTGTGTAGTAGGCTCGTTGCGAGGATCACCATGAGGTCTGCTGTTGTCCTCACTAACCTGAAAACTCGTACAACTACCTTCAGCCTGTCCTTGGCTGCTTGGGGGTCTGTATCCCCACGAAACCTTGGTGGTCGCTGGCGCTGAAACTCGTGCAGTGCACGAAGGCGATGTGCATCATCAATAGCTTGGGCTGGTAGCATCGGTGGCTCGGTTGGTAGAGGTACCGTCTGTGCCTCTGCTGTCAAAGGGCCCTTTACCGAGGGCTCGTCGCTCGGCGGGCTGTCGTCACGTAAAACTCTCATAACCCTAGCTGGCTGCCGTCGTGGGGACATCCTGAAAAGAGACAGGTGTGCCACGGTCATAGTAGTATACCTAGTGAGCTGACACAAAGTAATCACAAAGAAAACATAAAACACACACGCAATCAATGTTTTGGTGCATTAAGTCGGAAATCAGAAGTCAGGGTCCTGGTGTACGGATACGTCGGCCGCCGCAGCAAAAATGGACTCCCTAAACTGATAACCACACCCAATACGCTTAACACTATTGCTTCATATAGAAAAAGATCAGAGCCCCATGTTCTGCGGAAGAACCGAACTCCTCTTATACCAATTTCTCACGACCCGTCCTCGGGGCTCGTGCCGTGACTATCCCAAGCCTGCCTTCCATAGGCCAGGGGCTGGCGACTAGCACCAAGGTGTAAATCTCGGTAAAAAGGGAAGAAATTGACTTTTTAAAGTAAACAAACAACACAGAGCAAGCAAGCAGCAGAAATAAACACTAATTAAAAACTGAGTACAACAGTAAGTGCGGAAGTATGTGGGCCAGAATACAAACCAAAACTGAAGGTAAAGTACAACTCAAAAAGGGAAAACAGCAAGTAAAAGTAAAGCCTCAACATTGAGCCACCCACTAGAAGTCCCACCTGAAGGGTGGGTACATATAGCGTCCACTGCTCCTCGGGTCCAGCTGACCACTCCGAGTACGTCCCGCCCAGTGGTCCACCTCCAGGTACCGTCCTGCTCCGCAATCCTCAACCATGATCAGCGTTGTCCGTCATCTGCAACCAACACAATGTAGTGTGGGCATAGCCCGTGCAGGCATGAGTATAAACTACTTAGTAGGGACCCCAAGACCCCCGAAGGTCTCCCAGAATCCACAAGGATAAACCACAAAGGAAAGATACAATCACGAAGTAACATCCAACACTTCTTAGGTATATGCCCATACATATACCTAAGACATCAATTCTCATTCGGCTCCAACATCCGAGCCCATGTACAACCCAGTCCACATAGGAAAGAAAAACGTAAATCCACACAGGAATAGCACAACACAATCCACAAGGAAAGTAATACACGATTCATATCACATAGGTATACTACATCATAAGACGATAGAGATGATCAGATGTAGCCACTGATTCATCTAAGCCGTCGGACCTAAAAAGGATAGTTTGGTACTAACCCCCGCAATAACCCACACAGGATCGATCATGAAGTGGAAACCATAGCTATTGGGTAACTCCTTCTCTATCAAGAACAGTGGGTATGCCGCTACAACCAAGCGCTTCCCTCTAACCTTGGACTGTTGTAGTACTCCACCTATCGAGTACTGTGGGACTGTTGCTACAACCAAGTGCTTCCCACCATGGGTCTACTGCTACAACCAAGCGCTCCTCCTCATAGCCTCCAGAGCTCCTCCTTCTGTTGAGTACCACGAGTTTGCTGCTACAACCAAGCGCTCCTCTGCCGTGGGTCTGCTACTACAACCATGTGCTCCCCAGTGCTGCTACAACCAAGAGCTCCTCCGTCGTAGGTCTGCCGCTACAACCAAGCGCTCCCCCTCATAGCCTCCAGAGGTACACCTTTTGTTTAGTACCGCGGGTCTGCCACTACAACCAAGCGCTCCTCCACCGAGGGTCTGCTGCTATAACCAAGCGCTTCCCACTGAGCTATCCATAACACACCAAGCCGTTCGATCAGCCGTCATCAAGTCTCAACGGGATCTAGGGTTTCCGCACACAGCATGCTCATTCTGGGAGGGTCCACTCCACGAGCCAAGAGGTCGATGCATCAACTGACATGTAGTCCTGAGTTGTGGTATCCCAAAAAGTTCCGTAGTGGTCACTACCGAACCCACAGAGGATTCTCGTACTGTCTTCATTGTCGTCGCAGAAGCAGCCAGCTCTATGGTTCCCGCATATAGCAAGCTCGTTCGGGAGGGTCCGCTCCACGAGCTGAGGGGCTGATACATAAACTTACACATAATACGGAGTTGATGTATCCAAAAGTTCCGTATCGTCAATGGAAACTCAACGTCACAGACGGCGCGTCAATCAGACGACTGGTCTGAGAGTTATTGACCTTTTTGTCCCAGGGACCCGGTTGGTTTTTAAGTAAAAACCAACCCGACCATACTCCACCTGCATCCAAACCTCAAGTGGAGTAAGTCAAAAGATCTGTCTCACTTAGAGGAATCCATCAAAGTTGACGGCACGTCAATCGGATGTCCGGAACTCGCGTTATAAGCATTTCCGCTCCAAGGGCCCGGTTGGTTTTGTGCACGAACCAACCGGGCTGAACCCAAAGTATTCAGAAACCTTGAGTGTAATATAGCGAAACGACTATCTCGATCCAAGGATCACATCGCCGCTGATGGTGTGTCGATCGGAGGCCAGTAGCTCAAGATATGGGCAAAAGACCGAAAAGGTCCGAAAATGGGGGTCTGGGCCCGGACTGACCCGGCCCAACCCCCCCCCCCCCCCCCCCCCCCCGGGTTGGCCCGAGCCGGGTCGACCTGACCCAGGTCTGGGTCCGACCCAGCCCGGCCGACGCGATTCGGCCCGGCCGGCGCGGCCCGGCCCGGTCTGGGCGGCTCGGCGCTGGCCGAGCGGCCGCACCAAAGGAGCCGCGAACCCTACACGGGGGCCACTTTGTGTCACCAGATGCGGCGCAAGGCCGCGTCCTTTCCCCGCTGTCCCATGCGGCCACGAGACCGGCGCTCACCACCGTAGCTGGTATTCCCGGCGGCGCGCCGAGCGCCACCGCTTCCTGGCGGCGGACCGCTGCCAGCCGCCGCCTCCGGCCGCCGGCGTGGTGCGCCGGCGGGAACTTCCAAGGACCACCGGACGCGCTCCGGTGGTCCGTTTTTCCTACAGTTTGCGCCTACAGCTCTCTCGGGATCCGAACTTTTCTGCGAAGGCCTCCAATCACCATTCTGATCCCATTTCATAAACGTCGTTAATCCACGCATCAACGAAAAACTGCGGAGGGTTGTCGGGCCGTGTTTGTTTGGCCCGCACCCTCCACATTAGGTGATAACAATTGGGAAAATAATAACCAACACATGAAAACATAACAAGGAAGAATTTTAATAAATTAAAATTGAACCTGGTTCCCAATAAAAACTCCCGTAAATAAAAAGAATCATCGTCCTTCATATAAAAACAAATGCCGATCAACATGATGATGAGTTGATCTGGGTTCATTGTTTTAGAAGGAAACAACCATGGGAATAAATATTATTCTCAAATAAAACCCCTACCTCATCGTTGTCATCGAACGTGAGTTCTTCATAGGACTGACCGTCACGGAAGAAGCGGATCATCGCGTCGCGGAAGGGGGCGTCGCGTCGTCGCGGTACACGACGTCGCGTCGGCAATCTCAAGCAGCTGATCGAAGATTGTTGCGGGGAAGAAACGTCGCGGAAGAAGAATCATCGGTGTCGCGGAACACGACATCGCATCATCGAGCTCCGAGGGTTCGGCATTCTCCATCGCCTTCACGTTCTTCGCGTTCTTCACGTTCTTCACGAAGGAGGATGAAGAACTTAGTGTTTCTTCAAATCCTCTCAACAAGCCACCCCCAAGAAAAACGGGCATTGGTCTTATTTTATTCCATGCCAACAATTTTAAAAACAAGTTAAGAAATGAACCATTAATTCGGTGAATTAATGGTAACGACTTAACTTTCCAATTAATAGGGGCGTTAAGTGTTTAAGAAAACGCACCGGTTGAATTTCATTAAAAAGGGGTTTTCACGGGTGCGTTACTTAGAGGAAAAGAAATTGTGGGGCTCATACGGGCCCCCCCTCAAAAATATCCTAACAAGTGGGTAGGATATTTTGGGTTCCACCATATCCACTACAACTCAGCTTAAGTGGCTTTATGTGTCATTAGGATAAATAAAGTAAAGTGTTGCACCACTTTATTTTATTTTCTTAACTTAACCCCAAAAACTAAAAACCACACCCGAGCAAACGCAACTCCAGAAAAGGAATTTCCATGCAAATACCGGCGTTGCGATTCCATTGGTTCCCTCAGAATTCGATTCCGAGCACTGGTTCAAAAGTTAGAAAAACCCACTCATTCGTTCACTGAACGTACCCGAGCTAAACTTCAGAAAATGATTCCAGACACACCGGGCCTCGGAATTAGGTTCCATCAGAAACTGCGTCCTTGTAAAATTCCAAAGATAATTAATAAAAAATAAATAAATTTCCTAGAATTTTATGGGTCTTTAAAATCACCATCACCCAAAATCAAATGCCAATGTGTGAGGGTAATTTAAACATGTATGAAGAAATAAATAATCCATATTTCCCCTACCTCGATTCAAGGATCATTCATCGTAGTCGCGGAACACAGTGTCACAGAAGATGGTGTCATTCCGTCAATTTTGGAGGAAGAGTCGTTGTCATTGGCGATGTTCCTTGCGAGCGGTGCCTTCTCCCTTGACATGGAAGAAGGTCGTTGAAGAAGTTTCTCAAGTTCTTCATGGGAAGAACACCTCCTATCTAACCCTCCAAGGCTTTCCAACAATTATGCCAACCCAAAATAAAAGAAAGGCTTCACTTTTTCAAATTTGGCATAATTTTTTCAAAATTCAAACACTCAATTAAATTTATTAATTTTGGAGTTCAATTAATTAAATAGTGGGGTTGGCATATTAATGAGAGTGAGTGGGAGGTGGAGAGTTCAACATTAAAAGAGGGGAGTTATAATCTTAAGAGTTTAAGGGGGGTTTCTTAGGGAGTTGAAGGGTTTGGGTTTGTGTGGGCCCCACCACAAAATTATCCTCTCATCGATGGTTATATGGGTTGTGGGACCCACCTTCAACTCCTCTTTGGAGAACGCATCCACCCTTTACAAAAAATTATGAAACACGTAAATTTTTATTAAAAATATAAAGAATCCACATAATATAACTCCCATCTTGTATAAAACACAACTGTGGTAAAGGTCTCCTAAATCGAATACTGGCATTGTGAGTTCATCCGTGTCCTCAGATTTCAATTCTGAGCATCGGCTCAAAATATAGAAAAACATGCATGTAAGTTTACTGAACGTACCCGAAAAAAACATAAGAAAATGATTACAGGCACACTGGGCCTCAGAATCAGGTGTCGTTAGAATCTTCGGACTCGTAAAATTTCAAAGAAATTAAAACAAATTCCTTGAAATTTCCAAGTCTTTACATTACCCCCACCTCCAAGATTTATGTCCTTGTAAAGCTACCACACACACTAGGGAAACAAATGGGGGTACTGAGCACGCATTTGAGCCTCCCGCTCCCATGTGCTCTCCTAGAGGTTCTCGTGATGCCTGCAAATGCGCACAAGAGGAATCAACCATCCATGTAGGGCCCGCTCTTATCGATCCTCGATCTCCACTGAAACCTCCATGAATTTAACCCCATCATCGATGTTCAGCTCCCCGTGGTCGATGATGTGGGACGGGTCATGCACGTATCTCCTCAGCTGAGATACGTGGAAGATGTCATGCACCCGGTGCAACTGAGGTGGAAGGGCTAGGCTGTATGCCACCTCGCCTACTCTAATAAGGACATGGAACGAACCAATGAATAGTGGAGATAACATTCCTCCTCGGCCAAATATCTATAGACCCTATCGTGGTGAGACCCTCAAGAAGACATGGTTACTATCCTCGAACTCCAGTGGTTTCCGTCTCCTATCGGCATAGGACTTCTATATACTCTGTGCAGTCTTCATCTACTCCTGGATGATCTGCACCATCTTTGGCGTAGCCTGAAACATCTCTGGTCCTACAAGTGCTGACTACCCTGGGTCAGTCCAGCACAATGGTGATCTGAAAGGTCGGTCGTACAGTGCCTCGTAAGGTGCCATCCAAATGGTGGAGTGGTAACTGTTGTTGTACGCAAACTCTCGCAAGGGTAAGTGATCCTCCCAGCTGAGACCAAAGTCAAGGACAAATGCATGGAGCATGTCCTCGAGAGTCTGAATGGTCCTCTCAGTCTGACCATCCGTTTGAGGATGGAAGGAGGTTCTCAAACAAAGTTGTGTCCCAAAAGTCTCCTGTAACCCCTTCCATTGCCGGGAAGTGAAATGAGAAACTCGATCAGAGACGATAGTCGATGGCACACCATGAAGTCGTACAATCTCTTGAACGTAGAGGCATCCCAACCTCTCTACTAATCCCTGCTCTCTGATCAGTATAAAGTGGGCTGACTTGGTGAGTCGTTTGACAATCACCCAGATAGAGTCACGCCCTCTCGATGTACGTGGAAGTACCATCATGAAATCCATGGATATCCCATCCCACTTCCACTCCGGAACCATTAAGGTATGAACCAATCCTGATGGAACCTAGTGCTCTGACTTCACTTGCGGACAAGTGAGGCATCGAGAGAAAAACTATGATACTACTTTCTTCATACCCGGCCACCAGTGCTATCTTCTGTGGTCTTGATACATATTTTCTACTCCTAGATGTACTGTTAGAGGTAATGTGTGAAACTCCCTCAACACCTCATCCTGTAGTAAAACTAGTACCATGGCACGTCCTCTCAAGAGGATGACATGCTCCCTACCTTCAGAAAATCCACCAGGTTCTTTTCCTGAGGATATCTGAGCACGTCACATCTCATAGTCAACGTCTCCACGCTGAGCCTCTCTGACTCACTGAAGGAGTGGAGGAGTGACTATGAGATACTACAGAAAGGCTGCTCCATCTCTATCCACAAAGGATATCTGCAACGCAGCTATCTGCTCTGTCGCCTCTCCTAGCAGCTGAATTCTTGATCTCCTACTGAGAGCATCTGCTACAACGTTCCCCTTCCAAGGAGTATAGACTATCTCAAAGTCATAGTACTGGAGGAACTCAATCCACTACCATTGTCTCAGGTTTAGGTCCTTATGTGAGAAGATGTACCTATGACTCCGGTGGTCAGAGTAGATTGTAAAGCACTTGCCAATCAGATAGTGCCGCCACATCTTCAAGGAGAAGACCACTACTGCTAACTCCAGGTCATGGGTAGAATAGTTCTTCTCATTCTGTCTCAAATACCATGAACCATATGCGATCACTACTCTCTCCTGTATCAGGACACACCAGAGTCTGGTACCTCATGTGCCGTAGTAAACTATATACCCAACACCCTCCTCTGGTAGCCTCAAGATGGGCGCACTAGTTAATCTCTGCCTCAGCTTCTCAAAGCTCCACTGTCATCTCTCTGACCACACAAAGGGTTTCCCCTTCTTCATCAAAGATGAAAGTGGTGTTGAAACTCTAGTGAAGTTTGACACAAATCTTCGATAGTACCCATCCAGACCCAGGAAACTCCGCACCTTCGTCACACTCCTAGGTGGCTACAAAGCATGAACTACCTCAATCTTCGCTAGATCCACCGCAACTCCAGCCTCTGAGATGACGTGTCCCAAGAAATGAACCCCTCGAATCCAGAACTGGAACTTTGAGAGCTTACCATAAAGATGGTTCTCTTAGAGTATATTCAGTACAACCCGCAAATGGTAGGCGTGATCCTCCTCACCAGTCGAGTAAATCTGTATGTCGTCGATTAAGACTACGAAAAAACAATCGAGGAAAGGCTGGAAGATCCTTTTCATGAGACTCATGAACACTGATGGAGAATTGGTTATGCCAAAGGGCATAACCAAGAACACGTAGCGGCCATACCGACAATTGAAGGTCGTCTTCTACACATCCTCGTCTCGATCTCTGAGCTGGTGATAGCCTGACCTGAGGTCTATCTTCAAGGACCATCGTCATCCCTAGAGATGATCAAAGAGGTCATCAATCCTCGAGAGTGGATACTTGTTCTTCACAGTCACCTAATTTAGGTGAAGGTAGTTGACACACAGTCGCAAGCTCCCATCTACCTTGTTGGTGAACAAAATCAGAGATGCCCAGGGTGAAACACTGGGTCTGATAAATCCCTTTCCCCATAAGTCCTACATCTATACACGCAACTCATGAAGATTGGTGGGATCTATCTAATATGATGGAGTAGATATCAGTGTTGTCCCAGGGTACAGGTCATTGTAGTATTCTACCTCTCTGCGAGGAGGTAATCCTGGAACGTCATCAAGGAAAACATCAGCATACTGATCCACCACAGTAGGAAAACTACGACTCTGCACATCAACTGCTCCTAGAATGTGACTATCCGACCGATGTGTGATCGGCTACCCCCTCCTTTGAGTAATTCCATCCTACACTGAAAAGGCTCTCTTCTCGCCGGTGAAGGTGAACCTGGTCCCATCTGTGCGGACACACCACACTTTGCACCTAATACAGTCAATCTGAGCATAAACTATGGATAACCATTCCATACCCAAGATGATGTCGTAAGGCCTCGATGCCACTACAAGAATATCCCAGCCGAAGCTCTCGCCTCTTAGAGTAAGCTCACACTTCCAGCACTAGTGCGTAATCGTCGAGTCTGCTTTCGTAAGAGTCTTTATCCATAAGGATTAAGCCAACGGCTCCGTCAGAATCTCCTATCTCCGAACAAGGGAAACAACAATAAAAGAATCACTCGCACCTGTGTCTATAAGTACTGCATCAAGGGTGGAGTAGACACAGATAGTACCTCGAATCATCCTAGGTGTTTATTGGTCGTAGGCCTCGACTGCCTAGAGCTGAGCCCGCCTCTTTCCTCCAGCTCCCAGTGGTCGGGGTGGGCTTCCTGGTGGTGGTGGTAGTTCCTATAAATCTTGTCCACCTCCCACAGCTCGGCCAGCTCCTCTACCATGATCGCTTTCTCCCGACGGACCACCACAGTCAAACCTCTGCCTCTATATGGTAGGTCCCTCTACTGTCTGATGCTTGTCCGCATGGCTGGTTGGGCAGTCTCAAGCAATGTGACCCTACCTACTGCATGCATAGCACTGCCTAACCCATGTATGGATGGCTCTATTTCGTGTGCCCCGCATAACAGAACCTGTTTCCTGAGGTCGCCCACCTGATGGCCTAGTCCGCTTGGACCTATACGACATCATTCTACTGCCGGCTGTAGAAGACTCCGCTACGTGTCGCCCTCTGGTGGGTCTCACCGCTGGTGACTGCTCAGCGAGAAAACTCTCCACTAGATGGTCCCGCTATAGAACCCCCTCCAGTATCGGGATGCTGAGGGGAATCATCGAAGCCGTGATCTTATTCCTAAGACCTTACTAGAAGGTCCAGGCCTTGAAGAACGAGTCCCGTAGAATATTTGTGGAGTAGTGTGAGAGTTCTATGAACCTCACTTAGTACTGAGCTACTATCATGATTCCCTACTACAGATGAAGTAACTCCTGAATCTGCATCGCCCGAAGGGTGGCTGGAACAAACTCCAAGCGGAAGAGACTCTAGAAGTATATCCAAAGTAAAGAAGCCTCATCATGCACATAGAGCATTAGGATCCTCCATCTACATTTTTCTGTGTGTAGGAGACTTGAGGTAAGGATCACCATATGGTCTTCTGGTGTCCCTACCAATCTGAAGACTCACACGACTGCCTCCAGCCAATCCTCAGCTACATGTGGGTTCGTCTCTCCGCATAACCTTGGCGGCCTCTACCGCTGGGACTCATGCGGTGTACTCAGGCGGCGTCCACTCTCTACTACTGGGGCTGGTGGTATCGGTGGACCAGCGGGTAGTGGTACTGCTGGGGCCTCCACTGTGATGGGCCCTGAACCAAGGCCTCGTCGCTCGGTGGGGTACCATCTCATATGTAACTCGAAACCCTAGCTAGCTACCTTCGTGGGGACATCCTGAAAAGAAACGGGTGAGACACAGTTAAAACAGTATACCTGGTGAGCTGAAACAAAGTGACCACAATGAAAACATTTCAAAGGAAACACACACACAATCAGTGTTTTCGTGCACTGAGATGGAAATCAGAAGTCAGAGTCCTAGTTTATGGATATGTCGGCCGAATCACTAATACCGGTTTCCCTAAACTGATAACCACACCCAAAACACTTAACACTATTTCTTCATAGAAAAGAATGATCATAGTCTTGTGTTCTACGGTAGCACTGACTCTTGTAATACAAATTTGTCATGACCCATCCGCGGGGCCCATGCTGTGACTACCCCAAGCCTGCCTTCTATATGCTAGGGGCTGGCGACTAGCACCAAAGGTGTAAATACCTAAGTTGGGAGGGTATTGCCTTTATAAAAGTAAATAAACACAACAAAGTACGCAAATAGGATTAAACACTAAGTGAATATTGTATACAAAAAGTAGTATTGAATGTAAAGGGTCTAGAAATAAAAGGCCAATAGTATATTACAGGTACAATGGAAATCAAGTAAAACTGAAAAAGGAACAACATCTAAAAAGGAATCTCATATAATGACCGAAGAGTATCCTACCTAAAGGTTAGGTACATATGTCTAGCTTAGCACTCCACATATATCAGTCCTCTCCACGTACCATCTCGCCGTGTGGTCCACCTCAGGGTCTCGTATGGTCTTGGACTGCTCTCGGACTCCATCAATGTTGTCCGTCATCTACATCCAATGCAACGAAGTGCAGTCATAACCTTTGTAGGGGTGAGTATATCGATAATCAGTAGGGTCCCCGAGACCCGCGAGGTCTCATAATATCCTATAAGGATAATAAAAAGAAGAATGATACAACACAAAGTATCAACCAAACATACTTAGGTATATGCCCATATATATACCTAAGTTATCAATCTCAATTCGACTCCAACTCTTGATCCCAAGAACAACCAAGTCCATACAGGAAGTAAAGTCAGCCACATCAATGATAATGATTGAATGTCAAGACTCAGCTCACATAGGTAAACATATTTCATATAGCGATATAGATGATCGGTGGTAGTCCTTGGTTCATCTAAGTTGTTGAACCCACATAGGATCCAAGTACAGAAGTCGTCACTGCCGAACCCACGTAGGATCCATGTACAGAAGTCGTCACTGCCGAACCCACATAGGATCCAAGTATAGAAGTCGTCGCTGCCGAACCCACGTAGGATCCAAGTACAGTAGTCGTAATTTTCGAACCCACATAGGATCTAAGTATTGTAGTTGTCGCTGTCGAACCCATGTATGATCCAAGTACAGTAGTCATCGCAAATGCAGCGAGCTCTAGGGTTCCCGCACATAGCACGCTCGATTCTGGGAGGATTTGCTCCTCGAGCAAAGGGTTCAATACATAAACTATCATGAAGTCCAGAGTTTATGTATCCCGAAGTTCCATCTCATGAAAAGGAACCCAATGCGACAGATGACACGTCAATCAGAAGCCCAGTCTTTGAGTTATTGGTTTTATCGTACCAGGGGCCCGATTGGAATTACACTCGTTCCATACCCGACCATTTTCCGATGTTGACCAAAAATCACTTAGATTATCGTAAAAGGACCCTCTCATCATGAGTATCCTAGTTCCAAAGACAACGCATTGATCGGACGTGCGGTGTAGAAGTCATTCACATTTAAGCGTAACGAGCCCGACCCGCCAGGCCCAGCCGGCTGGTGGGTCGGCCCCTCCTGGATTAGCAGGTCCGACCCAGCTGGGGGGTTGGCCCGGAGGGGTGCGGTCCAACCCGGAGGCAGGTGGCCCGGTCAGCACAAAGGTTGCCCAGCCCGTGCAAGGGCGGCCCGGCCCGCGCAAGGGCGGCCCGGGCTGCTGTTGGCCGCGGCACGGCTAGCGGGCCGAGCGAAGCGGAGGGCGCAGCCCCCCTGTTCTTTGTAATGGCGGTGCTGCCCCTTCTGGCTAGCCGGCCGAAGCCGGCCGGCTTTTCCGGATTGAGTGGCCCGCTGTGCGGGCCATTGTCCTTCCACGTGGCACCTTCGGGTGCTGCGACTTCCTTCAACCTAGCCAGTTCGCCCGCCGAAGCGGCCCGCGAAGTGCGGGCCGTGGTCTTCTCGCAGCGCGGTGCCAAGAAGGCTCCACGGTCCTCTAGCCCATCCGATCATGAGACCGGCCGGTTCTTCTGTGGCCGAGCAGCCTACGGATGTGGGCCACGGTATTCCTCCATGCGGCCGCGTGCGGCCGCCATTACCTTCGGTCATCAATGCCACCGCATTCCCCATACAGTGGTTCTCCTCCGGTGTGGTGTGACGACACTGTGCCTTCTTGAAAATAAACAATGTTCAATGGATAGACGTTGGGCCGTGTTTGTTCGGCCCACGAACTCCACGTTAAATGATAAAAACTTGATCACCATCAACCAAAATCAAACGGCAAGGTGCACGGGATACTTACCCACGTAAGAATAAATAAATAATCCATATTTCCCCTACCTCGATTCAAGTTTCATTCATCGTATTCGCGGAATAGATCATCGTGGAAGACAGTGTCATTCTGTCAACGTTAGAGGAAGAGTCGCTGTTGTTGGTGATGTTCCTTGCAGGCGGTGCCTTCTCCCTTGATGTGGAGGAAGGTTGTTGAAAAAGTTCTTCGTGTTCTTCTTGGGAAGAACACCTCCTCTCTAATCTTCCAAGGCTCTCCAACAATTATTCCAACCCAAAATAAAAGAAAGGCTTTACTTATTTAATGTTGGCATAATGTTTTCAAAATTCAAACACTCAATTAAATTAATTAATTGTGGAGTTCAATTAATTAATTAATATTGTTGGCCTATTTATGAGAGTGAGTGGGAGGTGGAGAGTTCAACATAAAAAGAGGGGAGTTGGAAGCTTAAGAGTTTAAGGGGGGTTTCATGGGGATTTTAAAAGTATGGGTTTGTGTGGGCCCCACCACACAATTATCCTCTCATGGGTGGTTATGTGGGGTGTGGGACCCACCTCCGAATCCACTTTAGAGAAAGTAACCACCCTTTACAAAAAAATTTGTAACACATAATTTTTATTAAATTTATAAAGAATCCCCAAAATATAACTTCTATCCTATATAAAACACAACTGCAGTAAAGGTCCCCTTAAGGGAATACCGACGCTGCGAGTTCATCGGTGTCCTTGGATTTTAATTTTGAGCACCAGTTCAAAAGGGTGAAAAACACGCATGTACGTTTACTGAACATACCTGAATAGAACTTCAGAAAATTACTCCTTGCACAATAAGCCTCAGAACCATGCGCTGTTAGAAACTCCAGACTTGTAAAATTACAATGAAATTATGAAAAAAATTCCCTTGAAATTTATGGGTCTTTACATTTACTACCATCCAAACCAAAACGTTTTAAAAGGTCTTTAGTATATTTACATTGATTTAAAATAATACCATATTTATTTTGAAACATTTGGAATCCAAGGAAAATTTTATGTTCTCCCATTAAGCTCATTTCAAATTCATTTTGCATTATATTTAAAAAATCAGTACAATTTTTTTTAGAAGATCCAAAAATTATATCATCTACATAAATATTTACTATCAAAACATCTTTGGAAATACTTTTAATAATCAAAGTAGGATCTTCTATCCATTTAGTAAAACCTTTTGAAATAAGAAAGGAGCTATTTCTATCATACCAAATCTCTTGGAGCATGCTTTAGACCATATAAATCTTTAGAATGATTAAAACATGATTTAAAAAATGGGAATTTGTAATGCCAGGGGTTGTTCAACAAATTCATCCTCAACTATATACCCATTTAGAAAATCAATTTTGACATCTATTTGATAATGATTGAAATTAAGATGAGTTGCATAAGAAAGTAGTATCCTAATGGCCTCTAACCTAGCTACAGGTGCAAAGGTATCCTCATAGTCTATTCATTTTTCTTGACTACATCCTTGTCCAACTAACCTATCCTTGATTCTAACTATATTTCCATACTAATTAACATTTTTTCTAAAAACCAATTTAGTGCCTATTCTCATAGTGTCTTTTGGTCTTTTAACTAGTTCCCAGACATTGTTTCTTTCAAATTGATAGTCGTCAACCAAAATTCACCATTGATATCATCATTAATATTTTTGGGTTCAAGCTGCGAAAGAAAAGCATGATGTTCAACCTGGTTTTTCAGAGAAGATCTAGTTTGTGTCCCTCAGTTTAAATCACCTACTAAAACATCTAAAGGATAATTCTTGAGAGTATGTATACCTCTAGAAAAAGTTAAACGTGACTCCTAATGATTTTCTTTTTGTTAAGACTTAACAGGTGAAGATTCTGGAAGATTCCCAGAATTGGTTTCTTTTACTGGGGATTCACTATCATTGTCATTAAGGTTCAGAATTGACATATCCTCCTCAAGATATTCAAGAGAGGTTTTGGGTTCATGTGGATTGGTCTCATCAAATTTGGCATGAACTGACTCTTCCACACATTGGGTTTTCCTATTGAATACTCTATAGGATTTTCCCAAGAATGAGTAATCTAGAAAAATTCCTCCATCAATTTTGGAGGAAAATTTGTAAAGATTTTCCTTAGTATTAAGGGTAATGACTTTGCAACCAAAAGATCTGAAGTAGTTAACCATATGCTTCCTTTTGTTCCAAATTTCATAAGGGGTCTTCTTAAGAAATGGCCTAGTCCAGACTCTATTAATTGTATAACAAGTTTTTTATATAACTTCAGCCAAAAAATATATAGGTAAATTATATTCACTAAGTATAGTCCTGGCTATTTCAAGAAAGTTCATATTTATTCTTTCCACAACTGCATTTTTTTGAGGTGTTCTAGGCGCAGTGAAATTGTGACTATAGCCATTGTGTGAGAAATATGATTCAAAATCTTGATTTTCAAATTCATGCCCATGATCACTTCTCAAGGTCTTGATTCTATGTCCACTATGATTTTCTAAAGACGTGGAGTATTTGATAAAATAAGAGCAAGCTTCACTTTTATGAGCTAGAATGTATACCCAAGTGTACCTAGAAAAATCATCTATAAGAACATAAACATAGTTCTTACTATTTAAACATGAAACTCTTGATGGTCCAAACAAATCCCAATAAACCAACTCAAGAGGATTAGAAGTAGAAACATCTTTCTTTGGTTTGAATGAAACTTTGTGTTGGTTTCCCTTTTGATAGGGAATGCATACATTGTTATATGGGAATTCTAGATTAGGTAAGTCTCTAACTAAACCTTTCCTTGTCACTTTCCTAAGGGAGTGCACATTGTAGTGTCCTAGTCTTCTGTGTCACACCAGGATTCCTTATGAAAAAAAATGTACTAAAGAAACATTTTTCATAGATAAATAATTTAAGTCAACAAAATACAGATTTTCATTTCTCAGAGCAGTAAATATTAAATCATTTTTGGAATTAAAAAAATTAAATGCATCATTTTAAAATTTGTCATTGAAAATATCATCACAAAACTAAGAGATTCATAGTACGTTGTACTTTAATCCATCAACAAAAAGTATTTTGGAAATTAATAATGTATTAGGGTTACCGATCTGGCCTAAGCCAACGATTTTTTCTTTTTCACTGTCACCAAAAGTTACGTGGCCACCATCAACCTTGATTAGGTTTATAAAGCATGAGTGGTCTCTTATCATATGTCTTGAACATCCACTGTACAGGTACCACATAGTCTTACAGGAACTCTTTAGGCAACATCCCTATAAAACAGATTAGACATGGGGTAACTTTGGTACCCATATTTTCTTGGGTCCTGAGAGGTTAGAAAATAAAACTTTGGGAAACCATACTAGTCTCACAGATTTCCTATAACCATCAGATATATTTTGAGATATAAACACTTTGTTTGGTCTTTTAGAGAATTTTTTTCATGAAATGGTCCAGATCATGAACTAACCATGAATTGTCTAGATTTTTGAATAAATTTAGTTTTAATGATCCTTCTCTGTTAGGGCTGATATCCCAAACTAGTTTTATATTTTGGGGAAATTTGTTTTCCTAGAAACTGATTCAAGGTATCTCTACCTGCAGTAAACTTCTCAATGTCTGTTCTTAATTTCTCATTGGATAACTTAATTTTAGTGTATCCCTTTAATAATTGGGAGATTTTTTCTTTTTCAATATCGAGACATGACTTATTATTTACATTTAAATCATGTTGTCTCTTTAATGATTTATATTTATCCTTTATCTCATTAATGGTATTCTCAACAATTTCACAATATTAAAATAGTTCATCCTTTGTCATATCTTCATCATTATGTGACTCACTCTTACTCCCAGAATAATAGTCATTCTGTAGTAGAGAGTTATGTGTTACCTCAGATGTTTCTGTCCTGAAACCTAAGTTGGCTTGATGGTTCTGTTCACTATCAAAAGCATCAGATCCACTGGAGTTGTCTTCTGATGCACTCCAGGTAGCTTTCATGGACTTTTAATATCCTTTTCCCTTGTCTTCATATTTCTTCTTGAATTTCAGCTTGGGACATTCTACCTTCACATGACCTTTTTTTCACTCATAGCAGATTATTTCATTTTAGTTTTCATTCCATTTTTTTCTTTCTTCCATTGTCCTTTACTATCATACATTCCCTTTTAGTTTTACTTCCTAAAGAATTTCTTCTTTCGGTAAAACTTTTTGAACCGTCTTGAAAGATGAGCTATCTCCTCATCACTGTATGAATCTGACCCTTCAATAGTGGATTTGTTTATATGAAATTGAGATTTTTCTTTGTTTTTCCTCATTGAAGTAGTAGTCTTGAATGATACTGATTTCTTCCATAGTTCCACATATACTTCTTGATTAAACCTTAGTTCTTCCTCATACATCGCCTATTAGTTCCGTGACTGGTAGCTTACTTATGTCACAAGAATCTCGGATGGAAACATATGTTCTCCTCCATCTGTCAGGTAGGCATCGAGGCAGTCTCATAATCAGGTCATTTCTGTCCACTGGTTTTCCAAGCAGACTCATAATGTTTACTATTTCTTTGAACCTAAGATATATTTTTGTGATATGTTCATCAGGCTTCATTTTGAAAATATCATATTTAAAAGTGTTTGTATTTATTCTCATTTCATTAACATTAGTTGTTCCATAATGGGATACAGCTAAAGTATCCAAAATTTCATATGCAGTTTTACATGCAGATGTTCTATTTAATTTATCATCACCTAGAGAACAGTACATGGAATTCATTTTATTAGAGTTATTATTATATGTATCTTTGGTCAACTGATCCCATGTGTCTCTAGAAGTAGTAGGTAATGTACGTTATTCTTCAATTGTGTCCTAGATTTTAGGTCCCATACTCTCTAGATACATTTTCATTTTTAATTTCCAATGAGCATAGTTATTATCATTAAATAAAGGTGGCCTATTACTAGCAGTACCCTCAACTCTAGTTTCCATAGTAACTTAGAATTTTAGGAACTAATAATTTAGATTTGACAGAAATTTTATGATCATTAAGATACAAATAAAATCACAGTTGAAAATAAAAGAAATAAGTGGATGAGTATGAGGATAGTTTTATATCCTCCAGTTAAGCTCAGGAGATAGTGTGTGTAATACAAATAAATATACACACTGCTCAAATTGAAATTATAAAACAAAGTAGAGTTAAGGATGGGAATAGTGTTAAAAATTTTATGTGTGTTGTGAAGTAAGGCTCTAGACTCAATGAATGTTGAGAAACTGGTATTTGAGTCTTCTTCTGGAAGATTTTCTCAGAACAGAGTATCACAATTTTTGTAATCTAGCTTCATGGAATAAAATGGTTCAACTCTTAAATGTCTTGATGTATACTGAAGCCCCTTTTGTAGAAGTTAGCATGTTACAGTCTTCTTGTAATGCCAAGAGCTTAGTTCTTCTCTTTTCATATTTGCAGAGTTTTTGTCTCAGTGTGTACTGTATCTATCGTGTCTCTAATGTGAATGATGAGGTCCATTTATACATCATGATCCTCTATGAATAAGGATCTTCACACATTAATGTACCTTGTACTTGTATATGGATTGTCCTATAAACAACATTACATAATGTCAGAAACATTAATTATTTGACATATGACTATTAGAAATAATTTTGAATTAATAAAATTGAAACACTTATTTATTTCAATCGGTGATTTATCTTCGGTGTGTCAGCTTCAGTTTGATAACATTAGTCTATCATCTTCAGTGTGTCAACTTCGGTCTGTCATACTTCTATCTATCATACTTCGGTGTGTGAACATTAGTTTCGATGTGTCATCTTCTATTTCGGTGTGTCAACTTCGGTTTCGGTGTGTCATTTTTTGTTTCATTGTGTCATCATCGGTTTTGATGTGTCGACTTCAGTTTCAGTGTGTCAAATTCAGATTCGGTGTGTCAACTTTGGTCTGTCGAACTTCGATTTGTCTTGCATATACCATTACAAGATTAATTGTTTATCAAATTATATATAAAAATTCACTTGTAAACATATTGATTCATTACTTATAAGAAATTTAATTATTAAAGTATATGTTATTGTTTGAAAAAATTGATTCACATAGAGATATTAAAATTGGAATGAAAGATATGAATCTGTATACTGAATTTATTTATGATTATGAAAAATACAATATCATGAATGGTCTAACACTAATCTCTCAAAATATTGTTTTTATTTTAATTTTAAAACCAAAACATATTCTGCTTTTCAAAGAGTAACTTATTCATTAATAAAATGGTTTTATTTTGTGTTTATTTATTTTTATTTTGATATGATTTCATCAACAAAATCAAAAGTTCATTTTTTATTATAAAAATCAGAGGAATATCTATAATCATAGTAAGAGGGTAAATTATAAGGAGAGTGAGAAAAAGTTGAACTAACCTTATCACCTACCTTTAGGTGTTCCATAAATATTTAGTACTGGAGTAACATTAATAGGTTAAGTCCAAGGATTGTGACTTACACTAAAGTTTTATACATTAATAACATTCCAACCATTCAATTTTTTTTCTAACATCATTTTATATATGGGGTATTTTGGTCTAATATGTTCCCTCTAGTTTCATGCCCAAGAAGTTACTATTAGTGCATCAATTTTATATTCTTTTTTTCCATCAGAATGTTTTATTTTTATTGAATTTTTCCAACATCTTAGTCATTAATTAAATCATAGTTTCCTTATTAGGTGAAATATTATAATCAACATCTTTAAATGAAATAGTTCATTTTGATTTATTGGATTTTTTTTCATCTTTATATTATTTTTTTATATTTATTTTTCTTGGATAGTTCATGCATCATGAGGGAGATAATTAGTTCCTCGAGTGTAATATTTTTTATATATTTTTCTTCATTTATATCCATCACCATTGGTTGTAATGTTCTATATAAGACCCAATAATTTTTTTTTTAATTTTTTATATAGAAAAATCATCACCAAGAGACTATCATCCACCAAAAAGATTAGTAACGTGAATAATCATTTTAGAGAAATATTCATTTTTACGTATAATAAAATGTTTAATATATTTCAATAAAGGTCAATACCATTATATTTTATTTTTTAGATTCATTCATGAGTAATTTATAATTATTTCCAAATCTCATGGGTGGTTATCTAGTAGATATGTGGTAAAATTAATTTTGGATAAGCCCATAGTGTTGACTGTTCATGGTTTTTTATCTAATTCAAAAGAATCCTTATATTCTGGAGTCTATTTATCATTCCCATTATTTTCGGAGTATAAATATGCATAAATTTTTTTGTAATAGTATATCCAATTATTTGATTGAAAATAGACATGTGTGTTTTCTAATAATATTAATTTATTCCATCAATGAAAGTATCATGTGTATAATAATTAGAATCCATCCTATAATCATATATTGAAATGTAAATAGATTTTGAAAATTAAAACTAAGTTGTAAAAAGAAAAAAAAAATATTAGACACCAAATGTTCATCGAAGTAGAATTAAATGAAGGAGATAATTCCTATCAAAAATTTAAACAATAAACTAAAAATGAAAATTAAAAAAAACTATATGATAAAGTGTTAAATTCAATAAATATTTTAATAAAAATATAATTAAGTGATTATAAATAATGGAAATTAGAATAATTGAATTTATGAAATTATACACATCAATGTAAGTTTATGAAATTCATAAATTTATTTATATTGAAAACAAAATTTGATAATGGGGTTCAGAAGTAGCTCGACATGAACCCCTTCATCTCCTCCCCTCGGGTCAAGATGTTTCTATTAATCCATTTATTGTAATGGATATTAAGAACCCTATCCTCCCTTTATTTATGATTATAGTATCAATAAACAAATCCTCACTTACATCAAAGGTTGTATATAACCTTCTCCATTTATTTTCACCAGATGTGGAATGAACATTGTTATAGAAGGTAGGGTGGGATGATAAATATTTTCATTCCACCAATATATTACAAATTCACTCCATTATCTCTCATTAAGTATTGATAAAATTTATTAGAGAGATATTGAGAGATAAATATGACAACACATGAGATTTAAAAACAAATATTTCCTCTTTTAGAGGGTCTTGATATTGGAGAGACAAATCTATAGATCCATCATTGAAGCAACACCTAATTTTATCAATCAATATATTATTGTTGTTATATGATATCCAATTATAAAAAAGTATTTTTTTTATAAAATTCATTAGATATTAGGTGGTATATAGATTATCTAGGGATTTAGTGGCTTTTGTCATGCCTTTTTTACTTCATATTATTCTTCTCATAGGGTTCCAGATCATAACCATATGGTAGCCACATGATTCCACCATCTAGCTGGTATAGTTGCTGATAACTCCATAGCTCTTCTTTCATTCACTAGTTGGCTAATAATCCTACACCAATAGGCTGGTGGAATCTTGCCACTTCTATAATTCTATCCAATGCCACCAAATGCCAAGTGGCTCTACATCAGATAATCAATGCTTCCTTAAAGTTCATTGTTAAACTAGTGGCCCATCATTATTCATTCCAAGCCTTCAATTAATCATCTAACTTCCTTCTATGGATTCACCACATCTATTGATATTTAAAACATTATCTTCAAGAATTATAAAATATATCAACATGATTATAAAACATCAAAAATATTATATCAATTTATTCATTAAGATCAATATATTGAAAATTAACAATATAGCTATCGTCCACTGAAACAAAAGAATTATATAAAAATATTAGTGTTTCAGATCCAGAATTTATAATTTGAGAGGGAAAGATAGTTCCAAAAAATAAAAAAATTTATAAAAATTGAAATATATCTTTAATTTAAAAATAATAATATTATAATCTCTATAATTATCATATCAATTTATCCTTTCATTCATAAAAAAATAAACCCCTTCACAATATAACATGTATATCATTATAAAAAATTTAAAAAATTAGTATAGTTCCCATAAATTCATAATATTTATAAAATAATATTTACAAATACCCTTATTAATATCTTTTAAAACTGAAAATATGATTTCATTTTAGAAATTATCTATTTTTTAAATATTATTTACCATTTTTTGAAATTCCACCATCCTTTAAAAACATGTGATCCTAGAAAAAAAATTAACACCACCACATGGAATGAGGAAAACTAAGAGAATGTGAATATTTTTTTTACTCCATCATTAAAAATATTTTGGACCACTAACTCCACTTAAATAACAATGGAAGGGTGAAATAAATAATCAAGAATACTAAAATTAATGAAAAATAAATAATTAAAAATATAGAACAAGAATGATTTCTATAGTATTTTATGTTTTCAAATCAAAACAAAACCAAAAAATAACTAAAATAAATAACCTCATTCATTTAATTACTTTAAAAGTTCTTCAATTTTAACATTCATTCCATAATGGGATATGGAATGAATCAAATAAACACTAAAAAAGGAAAATAATTATCAATAAGAAGCTTTTTAAAGTTCCTTAGAATGTGACATATAAAACATAAAAATAAAAAATAATATAGGAAAAAGTGTATACACTTCAACAGGAGACCTATTCAACTTTTAAAGAAATATGTTCTATTAGGATTATATATTTTTGCATGAACATATAAAGACTTTGTTGGGATGGAAGGGAAGTTTTATACTTACCTATCTTGAGGTATATTTATCTCAAAGAGGGAATAAAATTTAATAGAATTATAAAAATCTTCTAAATATTAAGTATAAAATCATAATAAATAGTTGTATAATGTCGGTCCTATAGAGAACATGCAATCCATGGAATATCAAATTGGTTAAATAGTTATGAAAAATGATTTCTATGATTATTTTTAAAATATAATTAAATAATGATGAATAAATTTAAAAACATATTCATTTAACAAGAATCATAAATATAATATCATAAAATAACTATAATTCCAATTCATTAATGAATAATAATTTGTCATTAAAATAAAATATAAACAAACTGTAGTCAATTATTTTATTTAGAATTAAATATTTAATCATTTTCTATGATCAACTACTTCGATTCATTCAACAACTAGGTTAAAAAATACAGTTATTAAGCATAGATTAATTGAAATCAATTATTAATCATGAACAGAGTAAAGAAATGTAGATACCAAATTATTGAAGGATTTTATTTTTTAGCAATTTTTTATAATACCATTTTAAAGGTTAAGGGGTAACCATAAACACAGTTTATAGACCTAGAGGCATTATTACTTGAATACAAGGCCATTTATTAGGCCCAAGAGAACTGACACCACAAGGCAGCCTATCCCAGCACATATATATTTTTGTTCAAACTCTCAATGATGCTAGGATACATAGCTAGAATATCCCCTTGATTTTATAGTTCCTAGTAATTATGGTAGAATTAGTACCCTATCAAACATCCACTATGCAAACTAAGAAAAACTAGGGGTTGATACATACACCCCATCTTGATCTGTAACATGTGGAAACCATTCTTTTTTCCTCTCCTTGGCACATCACCACATCTATCTATGACCTATGTCCACCGAATATATTCCCACCGAATATTGTCGCATCTCCAACCATCAAGCCCCACATCTTGCTGATGTCTAATCCCCCCCAGTGAGCAAGTATCCACCCAAGGCTGCCTCTTCTAGCCTTTGTCGTTGATGTTAAGGCCGCAACCCGACCCCACATTGCTTCTCTACCACATAAGCCATATAATGAACCCAACGCTGCCACCTTTGTGACTCCCCCATCAACACATGGCTTAATGACCCGATCCCCACAATGAATGCATGTGATGAGCTAATAAAACCACCATGAGAATAAATCCCTCCAGCCCAATAATTGGGGAAATTCCAAGATTTTATCATATGCTCGATACAACATTACTGGGTGAACTTTCCAGTAGTTTGGATCCTAACTGTAAATCAATGTTGATAATAAAATTAAAAATAATTATATTGTCAAAAAATAAGGATCATTATTTTTAATAGAATAATATTATATTATTATTGAAAAATATACAAACCACCCTATATTATCATCCAAGATAAGAGATTCAAACAAATTAATCAAACATCATTGATTTATTATCATGAAGGCAACCATGCCTCCATGATTTCATAGAAACCCCTTTAAAAGGATTTATTTTTAATAAGAAAAGTAATATTTTATATCCTAGATATTATGATTCCATGATATTAAACTCTGAGAAACTCTTAAAAAAATCAAACGCTATTTCATCTCTCATTGTCCATAAATAAAAACTTACAAAACCATGTAATATTTTATACACCTTCACTGATTGAATACTTGTTCACTATATAGCATGGTATTTTCCTTAAATTTTCAATCTTGTCTCGAATATCAAATATTCTAATTTCTCTAAAATGATGAAATTAAATAAAATTCATGGATGTGTTTTCACCACATATTTATTTTTTCACATTGATCATCCAACTATGATGTAATTATATATCATGATTTAGTTCCATTCTCCATATTCACCACTCTATATTAGACCATGATGTGATATATCCAATGGTTTTTACATCTCCAATCACTTTATCATTTTTTCCGAAACAACAACCTCTTATGTCATATTTTATTTTGGTGTTGCATTTTTTAATATTTACACTCCAACTAAGTCATGTTTTTGGTCCAATGAGTTTTGTTTTTCCACTTCCAGTAATAATATTAAATTAAAATATATTAAAATATCCTAATTGATCATAGAATATTAAAACCATACACTTTACCATGTTAATCTATAATTATGTATCATTAAAAATTTCACCAATAATATAAATAATTAGTTTACTAAATTTAAAATGATTTTAAATTTCATTAAAATAAGGAAAATAAATTGATGGAAAATTTTCACATTTCAAAAACCCCAACACCTAATGTTTTTCTATTCCTAAAACATGGATTTATACATCCACATAAGGAAGACAAAGTAGATTAAAATTTTTATTTAAATGTTCTATTGAAATAAATAATGTATCAATGTAGGAAAATTTTAAAATATCACAAGATTGTATATTTCCAACTCATCACTTCTTAATAAAACCAATCAATAATATATTTTAAATTTCCAGAGAATTTTATTTTAAATTACCATTGATATAGGAATTTTAATTATTTGTTTTAGAATTCACAAAGCCTATATTTTTCAACACATTCCTTGAGTCCTAATTCAATTTGTTTTATATTTTTATCTATGTTTTTTTTCAAAATGTATATAATTCTTAGAAAAAAAATTAGCATATCTTCCTTTGTTCAATCACCATCTGACACAATTTTCAATTCCTATATCATTTTTTGGATGAATCTTAATGATCATTATAAAATCTAAAATTACATTAGAAGTAAACACAAGTTAGTAATATTATTCCCCACTAAAAATATCATTCACCAAAATTTATTATAGTTAATAAAATAGAGGGGAATGTTTAATAACTATTAGTTAATCAATGGTGATCCCAATACATTCAAACACCATATTTGAGTGGTTTATAAATTATAAAATCACAACCACAAATTTAATTTTTAAAAATATACTCATTTCCCATATTAGTCTAAAAATGATCATATCAAAAAAAATGTATCTAAAATATTGAACAATTTCATTTTTTACATAATAGTCAATGCACCCAAAGCATTATTTAATAACAAAAATTATAATTCGTTTAAATACTCATCCAACAATCACTTAACTTATTAATCCTCACAAATAATTATATATATAAAATTTTTGGTGGTATTCCTAATAAAATATTTATATAATAGATACAACATTTACAAAAATATAAGCATAACATAAAAATTCCTTCCTTTTCTTTATTATAATATATTAATAAAAGTTAGAAGTGAAAAATATAAATAATTTAAAATAATAATTCCCTATAATTTATAATATTATTATTTTGATTAAATTTCCTTCATATTTTAGTATTTTTCTTCATAATGACGAGAATAAATTAAAAATAAATAATTAAATATGAAAGTTTCATTGTGATAAATCATAAAAATAGGGCAAATAATAGTCATCTTTTAATGTAATCCTAAAATAATTATTTTTAACAAATTTTAAATAATTAAGTAAAAACCCCATGTTTTCTTCATAAAAAAAATTGTTCTATATCCTTTTTCTAGACATTACCCCCACTATATCAACTAATTGAAGAGTATAAAGAAGTTACATGTCACAGATTAACGAATAATTTATTTGAGTTTCTATCAAATATATGGGTTTCCCCATTTCACTAAAATATGATTTGTTTTTCCTTGTGATACTACATTTTCAAATTAAATAAGACTTATAAAATAATTAATAGTTAGTCATAAAAAATAAAATATTCATTCAGGAACTAACCATACTTATAATCAACATTTTTTATCTTCTTCACAATGTTGATTTTTTTTAATGAGGATAATTAGGAATATTTTCTTCTTAATTGCTTATATTAGTACATTTTATTTCTTCTTCACAACATCTTCTTACATTCCTTCATATATAGATATTATATCATGAATTTACTGTCAATTTCCCTCTCTTTAATCCTCTTACAAATAAACCATATTTATTTAATCCATGAATATAGAATTACACATTTCCACTGCAATCTGTAAATTATAACACCCCACATTACACCTCAATCATAACCCTTCAGATTGCTAAACATTGATTTCTTTCAATGAGGGGTCATTTTTATTTATTCATCTCATGAAAGAGGACGTCAACTACAATATAATTTTTATCTACATTAATTGAAACATATTAATTCAAACCTCATGGATATATCACTATTATATCATTTAGTGGATGAGAAAAATTAGTGGGATTTATTATCACATGTTGATCATAATAAGACTCCTCTTAATTCAATAAGAAGATCACAATTTACCTTACCTCTAATAGGACACAATGTAATGAACAACATCATGAGTATAAATCACTATTATTGGGAGCTATTATCATTTTATATATATTAAAATATCCAAAATAATAACGACAACAACACAACCCGACATCCAAATCCTACAATTATAAATGAATACATACAAGTGTATAACAAAAATTCCAACTAGAATGAGAACATTATATTCCAGAAATAATTGAAAGTACCAACACATGATTATATATACCCCCCAACTAACACAAATCTTCACAAAAACCATGACCACCCATAACCTCCCTCTACATGATATTGTATGTAAGAAAATCAATAGATTATATTAGGGTGAATGTACAAGTACTCCATAGGTTTTCCTCATCCAACAACTCATCTGTTGAGTGAATAGTCATAATAATGCCTTTTTGAATGACTTATATAAATATAAATGTATTAAACATATAAATCAATTGAATAATCAGCCCCAAATTTTTTCATTTAGATGTCATCCACCACACTGTGCAGAATCCCACATTTACAATAGCACATCTAAAACATCAACTACTACCACTATTTAACCACACCATTAATAAATCCATATCTAAAAACATGAAAATTATGTATAAATATAAAAAAATGACAATATTAATTGTAAAAAATAGACTAGTGTAACTATAGAAACATTGACCATAAATGTGGGGGGAATAAAACATTATCTAATAACAAGCCGATTGAGAATATTATTGGAGTTAATGTTATAGAGAAAGCTATTTGTACTTTGATTTCATGTATGTTTCATGTTTTGGATATAAATAAATCATATTTTTACATACTTTAATGATCATAATGAATTTTTTTTAATAATTTACAATAACATCTGTCAAATATATAAGGCCATAACAGTTTCCCTCTTTGATTAGAACATTGAAGTACCACGATGGTATTCATCGATATTGTTCTATGGTCTAATAACATTCTATGATGGGACATATAGAATGTGAATATCTGGTGAAAGTACATTTATGTATATGATAATTCTTCTCATTCAGCACACACATAGTAATCTATAAGACGGGATATTATAACTACATAACTGATACTATTAATTTTTCTTGTATGGGTGTCATCAAATATTTATATCTATCAACTTGTGTAATAGACCTTAAAAATTAATTTTTTTCATTAATTCATGATTGAACTCGCTTACTAATATGTATTTCATTAACTATGATTATGGAGATCATTTAAAATTTAGAAACATTGGGTGCATATTGAGTGACATTTTATTACTGAATATGTTGAGGAAGGACTTTTCCATTCAATATTTATGGAAATTGACATATCATAACATTTATTAGAGTATGACCATGTCATTAAATTACATAGTGATGGTTGTAACCCCTTGAGATTTTGTGAATTCTTTTTTTCAAATTAATTTATCCTTTTTAATATTTTTCAATTTATGAAACAATCAAGATAGTTTATTCTATATTAAATCACTATGTTTAGCTTACATTATATGCAACACCAAGTTAATCGTGCACTACACTCAACATACACTTTGGCCTTCTCTACACAAAACACCAAGGTTAACTGTTGTTATACGCAACAATGATTTTCCTTGATGAATTTTGTAACACACAAGATTGATATTTACTGAGACATGATATATTCTTAAAATATTTTTATTTAATAAGATAAAACCATGAAATTAAATTTCAGGTTATGAATAGTATAAACAAATTTATAAAAATATATGGTTAAGACAATATAATATTAATTCATAGGATCCTAATTAATTATAAATGAATCTGAAAATTGATTGAATATAAAAAAAATTATTATTATGGTCACAAAGCTGTTTTACCCTAAAAAAATAAATTTTCATTTATGTCTTTCAATACACTGAGTCAAACAGTCCTTTCACATGGAACCTACTTGGCGTACGTTGTACGAAACCCCAACTTGGCGTACGATACACGCAATACTATGTTTCTAAAAAACATTTGTTTTTTAGTATTTAAATAATATAGTTATAACATAGACATTAATATTGTAATATGACTGGTAATAACTACTTTTTAACTATTAGTTATAATTGTTTTTATAATTTAAAATATATTTTTTGGTAAAGTCTTTATATTTTAAAAACTAATATTTTCTAAAATATAATTCTTTTCATTCCCTTATATGAAATATAATAAAATTAATTTTAGAAAATCATTGAAATTTATTTGGATAAAAAAAATTATTTTTTAATTCCGAATGAAAAAATTAAATTAGGTGGATTTTTTTTATTTTTATGAATAGTTTCAAATTTTGATGAATACTGAAAAATAATGCATTGTAGATAAATAATAGCTTATTCATTTAAATAATTATTCTCAATTAAATTGATTTTAAATTAATAACAGATAAATAATAAATATATTAATTCAATTTATATCAATAAAATATTTTTATATAATAGAACTTGGTATAAAAAATTATTCAACATTTTAATGTCTCTTTTACCCCCCTTCTAGCCACAATTGTGTGATTAACATTAAATATAATTTTACCACTTCTGTGAATTAAATTTAAAAAATAAGAAATAAATTTGTGTAATTAGTATGAAAAATTCAGTCTAATAGATTAAAAATATTCTTTGGCGAATCATAAATTTTAAATTTTATTTACCACGGTTAAAGTTAATTATGTTAATTAAAGGTATAAATAATATTGTTATAATATAAAATCACCCTAACACTTGTCATAATTTCACTGGATATATTTTGTTTACCCAAACTAACCTTATTTAAAAACTATTATCCTTTTAAGCCAGTTATTTTAGATTATGACATTTATTATAATTTATTTAAAGAAGATCTAAAAATGTCACATTCGAAGTTTAATAACTAAATACATTTCAACATAGAGTTCTACATAAGAAAAAATAGACTATAAATCTTAATTATAATGATAAAAAATTCATAAAAATCATTATTATTTAGTAATAATTTTTAGGCATTATATAATTAAATAAAATAGTGACCCAATGATGATGTAGTGATAGATTTATTAAAGGAGAAATCAAATAAGTGATATTAATAATATTATAATAAATATCATTTGAGCTATTTGATGCCATCCACGAATTTTTGGGATTACTTTGACATTTTAGGGGTTCTGTAATGTATCTTTTTAAAGTATTAAATTTTTTAGGAATTTATAAAAAATCATGTGAGAAATAATCTCAAAAATGACATAAATTGGATTTTAAAATAAATAATATTTTATTAAATGATACAAAGTGCATAAAAAATTATATTTCATCCAAATAAATAGAATAATTTTAAATATTTCATCAATGATTTAATTTAGGTTTCTTTAGAATTTTATTGTGACTATATTAACCATATATTGTAAAATAAATGTTTCCACAGTAAGAGTTAAATTGTTTAACAAATGGTTAATGACAAAAGATACGGGTTAATTTTGTGACCTAAACATGTCTAAAATGAATCGTTTGAGAATATTTATACGCCTAATCATATAAAAAATCTAAATAACTCACTTTTGAGCTATTTTAAAATATAAATTCAATTTATAATAAATTAATAGTTTTGGAGTTTCCTTAAGTGGCCCTCCTACCTCTTATAAAAGGCCACCACCTCTACCCACTTCCAAACAACTCTGAAGCCCTTTGGATCAAAAAAATGTAGAAACTATATTCTCAAAACATCTCTCCCATACTCATATATACATTATTTTTAGACTAAATCATCGCAATAAATCGTTTTGTCATAAACCAAAATGTGTTACACGATTAAGAGGTAACATCTTCTATCAATCTCCATTCAATTATTTTCTTTCTCCACCCCTACACTCTCTTTATTCCATTATTTTATTATAACAAAAAAATCCTCAATATACTAGGATGCTGGTAGGCTTATTTTTTGACCTAAACATACTCAAACCTCCATCTAATGGATATCTAACATATTTTTTCTGTGTACGAAAAACTACTACCTCATAAAATGATGATTGTTTAATTTTTACTTTTCTAACAGTCATTGTTGAAATTATAATGGAAAATAAATCTATATATATATGTGATAAATAATATTTATTATTTATTTAATCTTATTTATTATTTTTTATAACACATAAATTTTTTACTTTCCATTTGGTGTTAATATGATAATCTCTATTGAGGAAGTGTGGACTAACGCCCCCTCAAAGCGATGTGATTCGTTCACACACCACATTGAATGTATTATGGATGGGTTTAGTGAACTTATTTGATATATATTATTTAATAATAATACTATAATAATGAAATATATATATATATATATACCCATATATACATATTTTTTACATACTTTCTTTTAATATGACAGTTAAAATAGAAACAACGTTCATGAGAACGTACGACTTACTGTCTCCATAAACTGTGTATTCCCTTTATAATCATATCATTATTTATATATTTATTTCAAGATATAAATATAATTAAAAATTATATAATAAATTAAGAGACATGCGAAGAAAAAAAAGAATATTACCTGAAGTGAAACTATAATATTGGAAGGTTAACAAGAGGGTAATACAAGAATTTAATAAAACCATTTTTGGTATTAGATATAATAATATTATTTTATAAAATATTTATAAAAAAATTAGATTTATTATAATGGAATATTTTTTGAGTATGAGGAATTCATGAAATAAGGTATGGTGATTTTCATCTCACCTTTATTTCTGTGAGACATATGCCTCATACACTACATGTTTTTTCTACGTGGTGTATATACTACACATGAATTTATTTTATTAGTCTCATCCAGAATATTATGATATTTCCACATTCTTATAATATTCTATTTAGATATGGAATATAATTTTCTTTATTAATAAATTATTATTATTGATTTCACAATTTCTTCTTTATTTGGAATTTCTTCGTATTAAGTATATTTTGGGTAATATTTATCATTAATTTTCATGTTAAAAAAATAAAAAACGTTTTAATATTATCCAATAGATGTTTATATTCATTTTAACCATTTTTTGCTTTTTAAAATTTGGTTTGAAAGGAATCCTTCTTTCGTTTTCCAAATGATGTACTTTTTGTCTTTTCTGGTAAAAGTATTATAAGAATGCTTCATTCTAACTTTTATGACATGAATTGATCATTAAGCTATCATAACACCTTATTTCCTTGAATATTCCCTTAAATGTTTTCATGGTTATTTTCAAAGAATTTTCTTTTTAAATTCATGGCATTTTATAAAAAGAAAACAATTTAAACAAAGTGTAATTGTTTTATTCAAGAACTATTTTAAATGATTTTCACGATTCCATTATATCTTTTCAATGTTGTTTCAAATAAAATGGATTTGAAAATTTTTTATGTTTTCAAAATGGATTTTTATGTTTCTATAAATATTTCAAAATCCTTCGCCACCTCTGATGACATATGGTTTTATAGTTCAAGAATACCATTCATATTATTTCTCTAAATGGTTTATATTTTGATGTCTTGATGTTTAAGAATCCCCCTTATTTTTATGGATTATTATTTTGATTAAATTATTTATAATACTATATTTTTTCAAAGGTTATTATATTAACACATGTTTATGACACTCATTCAATTATATTGGTTATGATATTATTATTTATGATCTTATAGCACTTGTTTGTATGATTTCATTATGTGATGGGTGGGACCTATATCTCTCTCCAATGTGTTTGGTAAAGATTTATATGTAATGAGACAAACTATGATGGTATTGGGAGTGAACCTTGACAACTAATATGGTCATGGGACTAAACTAAGACTATACCAATGGGATGAGGAGTGAACTCATGCTGCTAAGATGGCCATGGGGGTGAACCATGACTACCAAGATGGTATAAGGAGAGAACTCATGCTAATAAGATGTCCATCGGAGTAAACCATGACTAACATTATGATATGAAGAGTTAAAACAAGCTAATTATATGGGCATGGAAGGGAACCATGAATACCAATATAGTATGGCGAGTGAACACATACTACTAAGATGGTTTTGTCAGTAATTCCTTAGATACTATGGAAATTTATTATCTTCTTATTAGTCATCCATGATTCCTTGTTTTGTTCCGATGTTATGGTTTAATTTATAATGTTATTTATTTTCTTATGAGTCATGCCTTATGGAATACCATTATTTTTCCATGATTCATGTATATGATCTTTTATATGCAGGGTATGATCTTCTATTTTCATGATCATGTTCTCAAAACATTAATATCATGATTATTCTTACAAAAATTTCTTTTTTACCCTTACTAAGAATTTGATCACACCCCATTATTATGTTTTCTTTTCCCCATGTTAGGAAGAAAGGTTTTAGATAGAAGTAGTAAAAGTTGAGATCTTTAATGGATATCATTAAGATCATTAACTAGGATAGAATATTTTGTTTCAATGTTTCCATAAACCCTAAACTATTACGGTCCTTCAGCATATATATTTTTTAATTTCTATAATATTAATCTAAAATGATGTAATATCCATGTATGTCAAGAAATGGTCTCTTTAGTTTGTATCAGAAGAAAGGTTTAGTCAACATTTGGAAACTAATATGGTGAAACATTAGTTATATCCCTAGGTATATTTCAAAGTATATATCTCGGTATGTCTATAATTATTAGTATATGTATAAGTAAAAGTATAGAAATATGTTATTGAATTTTGATAAAAGATAGAGTGAGCAGTTTCCTAGAAATACATCCTTGTCAGGATATGACAAGTGGAATTGGCTCCGGAATAGATGTACCTAGGGGTAATAACTCTAACAAGGTGTTTCATTCTGGACACGGTGTAACCTGGTACATGATATCATGCCTTACTGCACACCTAGTTTGACACTCTTAGGGGTTATGGAATAGATGTTCCAAAAATATTCATGAACCTTAATGAAGGATTTAAATATAATTTTTCTATGAATAACCCATGATAAACCCAAAGTTTCATTGATTAAGGAAGGTTTCATAATTTAAATCTCTTATAAGTTATTTCTCTTTATTATTTACTTCAAATTATGTTAAATTTTTCTTACATTATGATTTTTGGTTTTAGTCAATGGAGGGAACTGGAAAAAACTGGGTTAACATTGAATCTGATTGACATATTGGGGACTATAAGAAACTAAATTGGGTAATTACTGGAGATAAAGATATTGTTATTTTGTTGAATTAGTCATTGTAATATATGATTGACTAGGTGAACATTAGTTGTACTTATAAGTCATCAAATAAGAGGATGAGGGACTTTTATGTATGTTCACATGGTATGAAAAATAGGGTAAAGAATATTCATCTTATTACATTTCTTGAAAAATGGAAGAATAACATTTAGGAATACCTAAAATGGATGGGAAGATGTTTTCTATGTGGTAAAATGGGCTATAGAGTGATAAACTATCATGGAGTTCAATTTTGTATCTGTGGAGAGCACAGTAATTACCTAACTAAATGACCTAACCTAAGAATCTACATCTAAATCAAGGAATGAAATATTCTTTTCCAATCATTGATGAGAACGTATTGATGTGTTTATGTATTTGGATTCAATAATTATGAAATATATAAGGATGGTTCAGTTTATGTGTTTTTGACTAAGGATTTACATTAATATGTTGAATGATTTTGATGGACTAGATAAGTGATGGTGAAAATATTATTAAGGTAAAGAAAACCCGTAATATGTTTCCTATGTTAAGATAATGATGTTTGGATGATGATAAGTTTGATATGAATAAGTAAATTGGATTGTACTAATTTCCTCAAAACTAATTAAGGATTTATTGAACTGTGGGTTAAGCTAACATTGATGATGATTACGTCTTTTTTGACTTAAGAATAAGGAAAAATGATTGTTTTCAATAAGGATTTATGCTAATTTGGGTTATTTACATGTTTCAAGAGAATATATGATTATGGTACTCACATGTTTAGAATTTCAAAACGATGAACTACCTTCTAAAATATGGGAGATAAATGTTAATCCAATTTAGTGTAATTATTTTTAATGTTTTGGATTTTCAGATTTTAGAAGAATTGTGGGATTATACATTTATGGAATTTTTAAATTAAACAATAAATATGTTTGTTAGATTAAAGTATTATCTCTCCATAAGTTTATTTATAACTATATTATAACATATGATAACATTTATGTTTAGGATGGATAGAATGACATATCGTTGTTCTCATGATTTACTAAAACTTTAGGAATGAAAAATTCAACTTCATTTCATGGAATAATAGATGAAGTGGAAATTGACCATGGAAGAGTAAAGTTGGTTGTTTTGCTTTAATATAGTATGTATATATTCTCTTAAAAAGTCTTTAACAACAGAAAAATATATATTTTCACTTAAAAGGTTTTCTTGTTATCATAATTTTTATCATATCAATGACATCACTCGTGTTTCTTTAGTTTTTGGTTTTGTGATTGTTAACATTCTATTGATCACCCACTTTCTTGTGATTAGTGATATTTATCAATGTCTATTTACGCTTCTCTCCCATGCCAAAAAATTCACCTATGTTCTCCTACACAGATACTTAGTTATGATTTACTTTGGGTATCTGTTATTTTCCAAATTTTACTATTTAAAAGGAGGATTTTGAATTCATTTTTATGGTGTGGGTTTCTATGAATGAAACATTCATGTATTAAACCATTGATCACTCAAACGAATTTCGAGTGAAAATTCATTTTAAGGGGGTAGAATGTAACACCTTGAGATTTTGTGAGGTATTTTTTTCAAATTAATTTACCTTTTGATATTTATCAATTCATGAAATAGTGAATATAGTTTATTTTATGTTAATGAACAATGGTTGGATTTAAATATATGAAACACCATGTTAATTATGCACAACATGCAACATCAACTTTGTCTTATTCTATACCAAACACCGTGGTTATATAACTCTCCGACCCTAGAAGCCCGAAGCCGGTGCATTACTTATTACATTTTCAAGATTAAAAGGAAATAAATCCATATAGAATGATCATTTTAGTAGTCATGAAGAAACATGATTCATGCATGTTACTCATATTACATTGTGAAAAGGTAACAAAATACATCACATAACAAAAAATAATAAACTGCATCCACAAGAAATCAATAAATGGTCTCCCTATGATACCTTGTTGAAAGAAAACAAATGAAATAGGTGATATTAATTATTTGTAAGGGTTAAATATAGTGGCAACATGAATTAACAATAATTGAATAATTAAAAAATTGACATAGTCAATATGTCCTAGTGAATAAATGAAAAACACATGCCAGTAATAAACAAAGAATGAAACTGCATCCATGGATTTTTGTCATTGTGAAAACATCATGGATAGTAAAAATAGAAATTGAATATCTATAATTCTTATTAATTGGTTTTAATGCATGTGAACCATGATATCACTATATTGTCGAAATGATTTATGTCTGTTGGTAGATACCCGTCCGATTTCGTTTTGGAAAAAAACTAGAAGGGTTTATCACCAACTGATTTGTATCAACATGACATTCAATGCATCAAGGGGATATAGTGGGCCTTAACAATCACTTAGAGTCCAAATAATTATTTATACATTGATTTTATACATGTTTAATATTCCTTCTCAATATCTGTATAGATTAGAGGATACATATTCAACAATATTTCCATAGTTAAAACAACATCCCAAATAAACATTATATGTAAAAGGGTATATGAATTAAGAAAATAATCATATCCATGAAACCAAAATATTTATATATAATATATTTATAAATTAAATTGAATAATTATCTAAAAGGTTCAGTAGGTACACAACATAAGAATGATTGGTGTACAATACCATGTAAAATACAACGAAATGGAAACTAAAACAAAGCCCTTAGAATATTGTAATCAATTTAGTTGATAATCATAAATTGAATCAATAAATACCATGAATATAAATAGAATAATGATATTACATATTAAATTGAAGTAACCATACCCCATATAAAATAAATAATTGCGAACAATGGAAATCTCACAGAAATAAAAGTCAGATGAGAAACCCCTTACCTTATGCCAGAACGTGTTCTTGATAAATGACCTGAATAATAATATTTATAATCATTAATTAATATGTATATAACCTCCTACACATTAATTTTAATTTTTATAACGTTTTTATGTTCATTAATCAACATTTTTATGGGTTTAGGAGGCTAAATTTTATTGTTTTTGATGCATTTTCTTCCATTGTTTTCAGGATCAGTTTATGTGTATTAATGAATGGAAGCTCATTTAAATTGTGGTTAAACATAAAGATTTGTTAATATATATTGTTAGTGAAATTATATACATATAAATTATGTTATGATTATTTTGTTTATATACAATGAGGATGGTTAATTGGAAAAATATTAACGATGACTTCTTAGATTATCTTGGCAGTTTAACGCACAACGAACTTATTTTATATTATTATTTTATATTATGAGTGTGTAAGGATTCTGGAACATTGAATAAGATAAAATACATACATTATGATCTGGTTCACCCATTTAAAAGGTTTCATGGCTATACTTGAATAAATTAATAGATATTGAAAACTCATTGTACTTGAATGTGATAAATTAACACATCTCAGATGGTATTTTCATATTTAGTATAAGAGGAGGGGAAAAATAGATAATGATGAAATATTACATTAGAATAATTAAATTAAATTTTATGTAAGTTAATACAATTATCAATGAATTTTGATTAGGGGAGTTGATGAGATAGCAAAAAAATAAAGGAACTTGTAAAAGAAGTTGAAAGAAAAAGGAAGGGAGGTTTACGTCTTGAGTACTCCTTGAGAATCTCCCTAAGGAATTTCTTTGACTCTTGGTGAGACCAGAAGGTCATAGAAAAGGGGGGAGGACATGGGAAGTGTATTTGGAATAACTTAGGTAAGTTTTAAAGCTTGAGTGGTGTGATAAGAATAGCATAATGAGGGTGGTATTTTTTGTGGATGAGAAGTGGGATTTTACATTATTTTAATCATTATTTTAATATTTCTTCTCAAGACTATGATTAGTATTGATTCATTTGACCCCAAATTGTAATAATTTTATGTGAGTTAGAAAAACATGGGCTTATATCAGCCTTGAATTAACTACTATTTAGTAAAACAAGTATTCAACATTTATCGTAATTTATCATATTTTACTATTCATTAATAATTCCAGAATTTCATAAAAATCCATAATATTGACCATAACCATTTTTTGACCTGTAGAATTCAAAAATGAACTCCATATTTTGAAAATAATTTTTTAAATATTATTAATTTAATTTTTACATAATATCATAATTTATTCATTTATAATAATTTTAAAACTATTACTCATTTTTAACACCTTGAAAAATTAATCAACATCTCATTACCTAATAACCAAATGAAAATAAAATAGTAATATGATGTACTACTCATAAGGTTCGTATTAATAATCATATTATTATTCGGAAGGATATGTTACAATTGTCTATAAAACATGCTGGTTCTATCAGACTCAATATAACATACTGAACACAACTATAGATGAATATTTTTTTTATTTCAAAACAGAGAAGTGAAAAATATAAGTTTAATGGTTAGATTATGAATTTAACCTATAAATATCCCAATGTTGTTTCAAAGAGACTATGTGCTTCATTTAATATAGGCTAATTACTGAATAATAATTATTTAATAGAAATATACCATAAAATGTTTGTGGTGTTATATTTTTCACTCCTTTAGAAATTTCATCCTTGAATTTTTTTTGTATATTTCTCCCGAAAATGATGTGGATGGTTCTTCAAAAAATCATCAGGACTACTATTTTCTTCCACCATATTATGGTTTCTCTAATGAACTTTTACTAGTGGAGTTTCCTGATTTCACAATACCTTCTCCCTTCTATCAAGAATATTTATAGGATTTTCATAGTATGAAAAATTTGGTTCTAGATCTATTTATTCATAGGAGAGTACATGCATTGGGTATGAAATGAATATATTTAATAATGACACGTGAAACACAATATGAACCTTTGAGAGACATGGTGGAATTTCTAAATGAAAATCTAAAACTCTGATCATTTCTTGAATTTTAAATGGTCCGATGTACCTAGGGCTCATATTCTATTTCTTAGTGAACCTCAAGACACCCTTCCATAGATATATTATTATAACGAAAAGATCTCATATATGAAATTATAAATCCTTTATTCAGTATCAGCATAACACTTTTTCCTATATTGGGATCCTTTAATATGGGCCTGAATTTTCATTACCTTGGCAGTTGTCTCTTTGATAAGATCTGGGCCTATATGTTTCCTCTTACCAGCTTTATCCCAAAAAGTTGGTGTTGGACAACACTTACCATATAATGCAATATATGGAACCATTTTAAATCTAGAATGGAAACTATTATTGTATGAAAATTCCATTAAAGGAAATTATAGTTTCCACATATCTTGAAAGTCAAGAGAGTATGATCTCAACATGTTTTCTAGGGTTTGAGTAGTCTTGTCAGACTGTTGATCGATTTGTGGGTGATATGAAGTACTCATATGAAGCTCAGTATCTAACTCCTTCAAGTGACTTTTTAATAATTTTTATGTAAACAAGGGGATCTTGATCAGACACAATCGATATTGGTTCCCCTAGAAGTCTAACTACATCATTAATATAAAGTCTTTCTAGACCCTCAAGTTGTAAATCCTCACTTATAATAAGGAAATGTGATGATTTTATGAGACGATCAACAATTACCCATATTGCATCATTCCGTCTATGTGTCCTCGATAGTCCTATGAAACAATCCATCGTAATTTTATCCCACTTCCACATATGAATAAGTATAGGATTCATGAACCCTCATTGATTTTATCTATCGACCATCACTTATTGAAATAATTGATACCTTGACACATAATCAACAATTTCTCACTTCATGTTACCCAACCAAAAATGTTTATTCAGATATCTATACATATTTTTGCAACAAAGGTGTATAGAGAAATTTTAGCTATGATAGTTGTCTAATTGTTCCAATTTTAGATCAGGTACTGATGGAACACATGAAATATTCCAAAATTTCATAAGGTTTCACAATTATTTTAAATAGTAAATATGTTTCCCCTTCCATTATAACTCCCATATCCATCATTAATAGATACATTGATATTGGATCTCTCTCTATCATCATTTGGGTTAGAAGTCCATGATCATTCTTATTTAATGAATCTACCACCTTATTTTCCTTTCCTGGGTGGTAGTGTATTGAATAATCATAGTCTTTGAGTTACTCAAGCCATCTCCTTTTCCTCATTAGGAGTTCCTTCTGAGTAAAATTTTATTTCAAGTCATGTGATTCGTATATATATCACATCTTTCAACGTAGATATAGTATATCCATATTTTTCATAGAAAAAATTAAAGATCAAAACTCAATATTGTTATTGGGACAATTTTTTCTTGATTCTTCAACTACCTTAATACATAAGAAATAACATTATCATTTTTCATAAGGAAGCAACCAAATCCATTATTTGATGCATCATTGTATATCACAAAATCCATCATTTCCAGGTGGAAGATTCCAAATTAGAGCATTGACCATCCTTCATTTCAATTCAACAATGTGTTTGGTACATTCTTTCATCCATACAAACATAACCCCATTACATGTAATCTTGGTTAGTGGGTTATCCCGTCAGAAAAAAATTCTAAACAAAATGTTGATAGTAACCCGCTAAACCAATAAAACAATGTATATTAGTTATGTTCAATAGTGGAAATCATTCTTGGATTGCCTGTGTCTTCATAGATCAACTAATATTCCATCCTTAGAGAAAATATGGACAACAAAAGAAACCGATTGAATCCAAAATTCATACCTGATAAAATTTCCATATAAATAATTTCTTTTAAGAGTTTTCAGAATAATTCGAAAGTGATTCTCATGGCTTTCGTAGCATTTGGCGTATACAAGGATATCATCGATAAATACAACAAAAAATTCGTTTAGATATTCCTTGAGAACTCTATTCATTATATCCATGAAAATAGAGGGTGAATTAGCCATTACAAAGGCATTACTGTAAACTCTTAATGCTCATACCTGGTTTGAAATGTAGTCTTTAGATTGTCATCCATCCTCAAACACAAATTTTGATATCCAGATCGATGGTCAATCATTGAAAGGTATTAGGCTCTATTAAGTTGATCAAATAAATCATCCATTCATGGAAGAGAATACATTTTTTATTGTAATAGAATTTATTTCCTTGCAGTCAATGCATAGCCCCATTGATCCATAATTGTTCTTGTGAAAGAGGACAAGGGATTCCCATGGGGAACCAATTGGTTGAATAAATCCATTGTTAATGAATTCCTCTATTTTTTTTCTTTAGCTCCACTAATTCCATAGTGGTCATTCTATTCATAGTATTTAATATAGGTCTTTCACCAGGAATTAAATCAATAGATAAATCAACATCCCTCTTTGGAGGATGTCTAGGTAAATACACTGGAAATTCATCAATATATTCTTGCACTATTAGTAAATAATCAATTTGATTATTTATTTATTCACCCATAGAAATTGTAATCTATTACTCTTTAACAATTTCATTCAGTAGAGCTACTAGGGGTGGTCCTAGATAAGAATTAAATGGAGAGGTTTGTGCTCTAAAGATAAGGGATTTGACACCATTCTTAAAAATTATATCTTCCTTCCTCTTGGAAAGATATTAACATCATAGTTTGATAGCCAATTCATACAGAGAATTATACCAAAGTCAATCATTGGAATGATGATAAGGTTAGTAACTAAAGAAATTTTATTTTTCATGATGACAACTGATCGACACATCTTGGTTGAAATGAAACATCACTTATGAGTTTTTATGGACAACTACTTTATTAAATCAGATTGGACATGTCTAGTTTTCATGGAAAACTGGGACTATATAAATTATTGTGATGATCTAGAATAAAATAAATCATTTTGATAAGTTTGATGAAAAAATTAATGTACCTTCCACCACATCATTAGAAACATAAACCTCCATGTTTGTAAATGCATAAGCTTTCCATTTCTCTCATGACCTTTTCTGAAGAAATTTTCCTTGGTTCATAGGAAATTAATTTTCATCGTGTCCCATATCTCTACAATTTTAGCATTGAAAATCATTAACTTGTCTTTTCCCTTGTATTCACTAGATCGATGACCGTTTTATCCAAACTTATAGCAAACTCCCATGCCCATCAAACATTTCCCAGGATAATTCTTTCTACAGTTCTCACATAATAGAAACTCATTCATTCCCTTATTCATCATTTGTGCTTCAGGTTTTCCATGGTTATAAGAATGCCCATTTTTATCTTCAATTCCCCTTGAAAACTTTGATCGTGAAAAAGCCTTCTCTATTTTGATGGAACATAATACAATTTCATCATATGATAAAGTTGTTTGAGAAGCCAGTGCCCATTGAAAACATGTCATAATACCTTAAAATAATTTATATATCTTGTCTTCTTACTTACATATGTAATCTATAGAATACCTGGATAATATTATGAACGTAGCCTCATACTCTACAACACTCTATTATTTACTATTCTTTAGGATAAAGAATTTCCTCTTCATTTTAGTTTGTTTTTTACAGGGGAAATATTTGGCGAAGAATACTTCCTTTACGTTTTTCCATTCCATGTATTCTATTTCTTCTTCCTCCATGGTATTATGGATCAAGGACCGCCATTGATTAACATCACCCATGAAGAAATATACTTCCAGTTCTAAATTTTTATTTTCATTGAATCTTAATTCCAGAATTATCTTATCATGTGATGTAATCCCCTACTCATCTACCACTGCATTAGTAGTACTACTAAAAGATGGGGGATTCTTCCACATGAAATGATTTAGTACAGGTGTAGCATGGTTATTCATCACAACCTGAGTATGTTGTCCCAATATGGTCATGACCTGATCTTCTCCAACATTGACTATGTTGACTTGCTCAGTGGGATATTCTCTACATTTTCTGTGGGTATTGATTCCACTTCTTCCATTAGGACCCATCACTATAAAATAGAATACAAAAAATTAGGTCATAGTTTGTAATTTCTAACTAGAAAACACTTAATATAATATGAAAATTTATGCACAATTAATATCATAATAAAAAACTGTGTTTACATATAATTTTAATTCCTTCATATTTTTTTGTAAATTAAATGTAAATTATCTGAAGTATATCCTATGGGTGTGTCAAAATAGGTGCACAGTAAGGCCCATTTTCATGTATCAAGATACCATGGGTAAAGCCCAAAACTCCTTGTTTGTGTGGTTACTTCTAGTCACATCTGTGCCAGAACTAGGACCTCTTGTAGTATCCATACAGATATGTATTTGATAGGAAGACCCACATAATCCCCATTTCAAAAAAATCTAGGATATTCTTCAATTATTATCTTAAAAGTATGACTTAGGGTTATGTACTCTAAAATATGTTTCCTATATTGAGTTTCCAAAGTCTCTACTAAACTTCCTCTTATACCAACAGTAACACCCCGACCCTTGAATCCTGGAGTCGTTGCATTATTTATTACATTGGAATAATTAAATGGAATGAAATCCATAAGGAACAATTGGTTTAGTAGTATTGAAGAAACTAGATACAAACATGTAACTCATAATACATTAGTGAAGGTAAAAAAATACAATACAGAACAAAAACTAATAAACTGCATTCATGAGAACTCAATAAATGGTATCCTCTTCATAACTTGGTGAAGGAAAACAAATGAAAGAGGTAATATCAAATGCTCAGTATGGGTTAAAAATAGTAGAATCGTGAATAAATGATAATTGAATCATAAAAAAATTGGCATATTCAATATGGCATGGTGAATAAATGAAAAATACAGGCCAACAATAAACATAGAATGTAACTACATCCATATATTTTGACATAGTGAAAACCTAATGGATATTAATAACTGAAAATGAATAATGAAAATTATTATTAATTGAATATCATGTATCTGTCACATGATACCACTATTCTGTCAAAACAGTTTATGTCTGTGGGTAGATACCCATCTGATTCTTTTTTGGAAACAAACGCTAAGGGTTTGTCACCAACTAATTTTTCTACTTATACGTATGGATGCATCAAGGGGATGTATTAGGAACATCCCAACAATTAAATTCAAAATACTTATTTATAAATAGATTTAACAAAAGTAAAATATGCCTTATCAATATTTGTATAGAGTAGAGGATACAAATTCATCAATATTTTCATATTTAAAAGAACATCCCAAATAAACATCATATGTAAAAGGTTATACAACTTAAAAAAATAATCATATTCATGAAACCAAAATATGGATATGTAATATATTTTAATGTTAAAATGAAAGATGATCTCAAAGTAGAATAGCTAAACGACATATGAATTATTAGGTTCACAATACCATGTAAATTACAATGAAATGGAAACCGAAACAAAGTCCCTCACAATATTATAAACAATCGAGTTAATAATATTCAAGTGAATCACTTAATACCATAAATATAAATATAATAATGATATTATATACTAAATGGAAGTGGAATACACCACATACATGAAATAAGTGGTGAAAAATGGAAATCTCACGGAAATAAATGTTAGAGAGAAACCCCATACCATTTTCCCGAAGGTGTTCTTGATTGATCTTAATGACATGAATAATCAGAATTAGATTCATTAATTAATATGTTCATAACATCTTATAGATGTAATTTATTTATTAAAACCTTTTAAGCTTCATTAATTGTCTTTTTATGGGTTTAAGAGGTTCAATTTTATTGTTTTGGAAGCATTTTTTCCTTGGTTTTCATGATCAATTTACATGTATTCATGAATGAAAGTTCATTTGAAATGTATTTAAACATAAATAATTATAAATAAATATTATTAGTGAAATTATAGAGATATAAATTATATTATAATGATTTTGGTTATATACCATGTGAACTCATTTGATAAAAGTTAATTATAAATGCTTGGACTAACATGGCGTTTTTTTCACAATGAACTTGTTTTGCATTATTATTATATATTATAAGTGTGAAAGGATTCAAAAACATTGAATAAGATAAAATACATATATTATGATCTGTTTAAAGCATTAAAAATGTTTCATGACCCTTCTTTAGGATAGTAATATAAATTGAAAACCTATAGTCCTTGACTGTGATAAATTGACACATCTAAGAGAATATTTTCATTTATAATATAAGAGGAGGGGAAAAGAGAGATTATGATGAAATATTACATCAGAATAAAAAATTTATAGTTCATTTAAGGTATTTAAATTATTATATAATTTGGATGAGTGAAGTTTTGGAGAGATAAATGACTTAATGGAACATGTAAAAGAAGTTGAAATAAAAAGGAAGAGTGGTTCACCTCTTGAGTACTCCTCCTTGAGAATCGCCTTAACGCCTTTGTTTTTACCTCTTGGTGAGACTAGAGGGTCTTCGACATGGGGGGGGGGTCTTGGTATTTTTATTTGGCAGAAAATAGGTAGGGATCAAAGGTTGAGTGGTGTGGGAGGAAGAGATGAATGAGGGTGGTATTTAAAGTAGAGAAGAGGAGGGATTTAACATTATTTTAATCAATATTTTAATTTTATTTCTCAAGACTATGAATATTATTGATCCATGTGACCCAAAATATTAATAATTGAAGGTATTTTTGAACTATGTTTAATTACATCATCCTTTCAACATGTATGAAGCTGTAAAACAAGTATTTTTCATTTATCATTATTTATCATATTTTACTATTCATAAAAAATTCAAGAATTTCAGAAAAATCACAAAAAATCACCCCAACCATTTTTCAACATATAGAATAAAAAAACTACATTTTCTGAGAATAAGTTTCTAAAATATTATTAATTTAAATTATAAATATAATCATAAATTATTTTAAAATATCAAATTTAAATCTATAACTCATTTTTTTAACAGCTTGAAAAAATAATCAACATCTCATTAATTTATAACCTTATGAATGTAAAGTAATAATATGATTTAATATTCATCAGGATAATGTTATTATTATTCAATACGGAATGTTATTATTCACCAAAAAACAAGTTTGTTCTATCAGACTCTAAATAACTTCCGGATCAAAACCATAGATGACCATTTTTAGAAATTCAAAACACAGAAGTGGAAAATTTATGTTTAATGGTTAGGTTATGAATTTACCCTATAAATATGTATGTGTTGTTTCATATAGACTCATTGATTCATGAAATACAGACTATATAATGAATAAAATTATTTAAGAGAAACATACCGTAAAATGTTTGGGGTGTTATATTTTAGCTTTCATTATACACAACAATGACTTTCGTCGATGACTTGCGTAACACGCAAGATTGAGGTTAACCAAAAGAATATACAATTAAAATATGATTATTTAATAAGATAAAACCGTGATGTTAAATTTTTGGTTTGGAATAGGGATAAATATTTTATGAAAATATATTGTTTCCCTAATATAATACGAATTCATAGTTTACCAATTAATTAGAAATGAATATGAAAACTGGATGAATATAAAGGTAAATATTATTATGGTCACAAATCTATTTTACCATAATAAATTAAAATTTCATTCATGTGTTTCATTTTACTAAGTTAAACATTCCTTTCACATAGAACCGACTTGGTGTATGTTGAACACAACGACGACTTGGCATATGATACAATCAACACTATGTTTCTATGAAACAAAAATTTTTAATTTTTTTAATTATGACATTTATAACCAATCCATTAAATGTGTAATATGAATAGTAATAAATACTTCTTAACTATTAGTTTTAGTAGTTTTGATAATGTGTAATATCATTTTGGGAAATGTCTTTATATGTTTAAGACTACTACTTTCTCAAATAAACCTCTTTTCATTTCCTTCTTCAAAAAATAATATAATTAACTCTCTACACAAATAGAATTGGATTTACATAAAATAAATATTATTTTTTAGTTTATAATGACAATATTAACTTAGTGTAAATGTTTTGTAATCTTTGGAAAAGATTCAATTTTTGATGAATAGAAAAAACTACTGCATTGTAGTTAAAAATTTATTTTTATATTTAAATAATTATTCTACATTAAATTAATTTTATATTAACAATAGATAAATAAAACATATTTTAATCCAATTTAGTTCATTGGAATCATTTTTATAATAGAATTAGATATAATAAATTATTGAACTTTTACACGTCTCTTTAACCCGTCTTTTAGCCACATTCGTGGGATTAACATTAATCATACTATTACCACTAATGTGAATTGAATTTCAAAAACTAGATATACATGTTTCTAATTAGTGTGAATTTTCTTTCTAATAGTATAAAATTAATTTTTTGTCAATAGTAAATTTTTAGTTTTGTTTACCATTGTTAAAGGTATATAAGGTAATTATCTTTAAAAATAATATTATAAAAATAGCAAATTTCACTAAAAAAATCATAATTTCATCAAATAAGTTTTTTAGAAATTTTTTTTTTTCAAAAATATGATCATTATTAATCTACTTATTTTAGATTAGTATATTTATTATATTTTATTTAAAGAAGATTTATAAAATGTCATATTGCAATTTTAATAACTAAATATATTTTAATATGGGGTTATAAATAAGAAAAATTAAACTATAAATATTAATTAGAAATATAATAAATGTATCTAAATAATTATAATTTAGTTATATTTTTTAGACATTACATTTGTAAATTAAATTGTGACTCAATGATGATGTAATAAACGATTTATAAAAGAAAGAATCAAATAAATGAATTTAGTAACATTAAAATAATATCATCTTATCTATTTGATTCCATCCATGAATTTTTTCGATGACTATACTATCTTGGGGATATGTTAATGTATATTTTTCGAATGAATATCGTTTTTATGATTTTGTAAAAATTCATGTAATAAAAAGTGTCAAAAGTGATATAAATGTGATTTTGAAAAGAAATAATATTTTATTGAATGATAAAATATTTAGAGAAATTTATATTTCAGAAAACTAATCATAATAATGTTAAAAATTTCATGAATTATCCAATTGGGGTTATTTTTTCATTTTATAGTAACTATATTAACCATATAATTTAAAATACATGTTGTCATGGTAAGAGTTAAATTGTTTAACTAAGGGTTAAAGCCAAAGATAAGGGTTATAACTGTTACCAAAATAGGTATAAAAGTCATTGGTTGAGGGTATTTGGACCCATAATCATATAAAAATATAAATAACTCACATTAGAGATATTTTAAAATCGAATGTAAATTTATAATAAATTAATAGTTTTGGATTTTTCTAAATTTCCCCTCCTACCTCTTATAGAAGGCCACCACCTCTACCCACATCCACAAACCTCTAAATCCTTTTGGATCTTCCAAACCCTAATTTATTTTATTAACAATTCACTATCTTTCTAATTGAATCCCCTCCTTGGCATGATAAATCTCAAAGAATCATTCATGTACAAACCAAAAGGAGTTACGTGATTAAGATGTAACGTATTCTCTCAATCTCCATTCCTTTATTTTCATTCTCCTCACCTACCCTCTCTTTATTCAATTATTTTATTAAAGAACCATTATAATATATATAATATGATGTAGTTATGCTAATATTTCTACCTAAACTTACACATACCTCAATCTAATGGATATCGAACCTACAGTTTCTGTGTAGGACAAACTACTACCTCACGAAATGATGATTGCTTATTTTTCATTAACCACCAATCATAGTGGCCATTATGGTTGAAACTGTTTATATATATTTTATATATAATATATTTTATGTATTTAATATTCGGTATTCATTTTTTCAAAACATTATTTTTTTACTATCTATTTGGTGTTAATACGAAAATCTTGTTTGAGGAAGTGTGGACTACCGCCCCCTTAAAGAGATGTGATTCGTTCACACACCACAAGGAATGTATTAAGGATTTGTTTAGTGAAATTATATGATATAGATGATATAATCATGATACTATAATAATTATATATATATATATACAAATTTCATTTACAAACTTTCATTAAATGTTATAATTAAAACGGAAACATCGCTCATTTGTATGTACGACTTACCATCTCCATGAACGGTGTATTCCATTTTGTAATTATTTAGGCTATAGATTGTTATAATATATATATATATATATAATTTATATACAGAATAATTATATCATGAGTTACATTCTAGAATCAAGATATAAGTATAAGGACAAACAATATAACAAATTAAGACAAATGCGAAGAACAAACTAAATATTACCCGAAGTGAAACCTTAACATAGGATCATTGACAAGCGGGTAATATAGGGTCCTAATAAAAACATATTTGGTATTATATATAATAATATTCTTCTATAAAATATGTATAAAAAACTTATATTTATTATACATGAATCTTTTTCAAGTACTAAGAGAGTCAGACACAAGGTATGGGGATTTTTGTAAAACCTTCATTTCTGCGAGACACATGTTTTATACACTACTTGTTTATTATATATTGTTTATAAACAACAAAATAATAAAATGTATGAATATTATATATAATATTATGATATTTATTTATTGTTATAATTTTATGTTTTCATGGGGCATACGATTTCATTGATTACAAAATCATGTGTGTGGATTTCACAATCTCTTCCATATTTGGGATTATTTTGTTTTACATTTCTGTAGGGTAATATTTATCATTAATGTCAAGTTTTATAAATAAATAATAATTTTATTATTATTATTAAATGGATGCTTGAAGACATTTTTACCCATTATTGAATTTGTACTACAATTTCTGAAAGGAATATTTCCATCGTTTTCCAAATAAAGTAGTTTTTGACTTTTCAGATAAGAATATGAGAAGAATGATTTATTTTATCTTATACAGAATGAATGAATTTTTATGATTTCATAAAACTTTATTTACATTAATCATCCCTTACATGTTTTCAATTTTATTTTCAATGACACCATTTTCAATTAAAATTTCACAGCATTTAAAAAAAGAAAACAATTTCAACAAAAAATAATATTTTCCTTAAGAATTGTTTTTAAATATTTTTATTATTCCATTATATTTTTTAAAAGGTTTTTTCAATGAATAGGGATTTGAAAATGTTTTGTGGTTTAAAAATTTATTTTCATGTTCTATGTGATCTTTCAATATCCTTCCCCACCAACAATGACATAATTTGTTATAGTTTAAAAAAACCATTCATATTATTTCTCTAAATGGTTTATGTTTTGATAGAATGATGTTTAATAACCCCCCTTCCTTTTAGGGGATATACATTTGATTAACTGATTTTTAAACCTATCTCTTCTTCATATGTTATTATATTATTACATGTTTATGACACCTAATCCATTACAGTGGTTATGATATTATTGTTTATGATCTTGTGTCACGTGTATTTATTCTTTCATTATAAGATAGGTGGGAACTATATCTCCCTCCAATACAATGGGTAAAGATTTATATCTCATAAGATATTCTAAGATGGTATTGGGAGTGAACATTGACTACAATTATTTCCATGGGAGTGAACCATGACTCCCATGATGGTGTTGTTGGTAAACCCATGCTACTATGATGACCATGGGGGTGAACCATGACTACCATGATAGTATGAGGAGTAATATATTTCTACTAAGATGGCCATGAGAGTGAAGAATGGCCACCAAGACTGTGTGAGGAGTGAATTAATGCTATTAAGATGGACATGGGAGTGAATCATGACTACCAAGATGGTATGGGGTGTGAACCCATACAATTTAGATGGACTTGGTAGTGATGTCTTGGCTACAATTTAAATCATTACATGATTACGTGTCTACTTCAATTCCATGTTTCATTCCTATATTATGGAATCATGGATTATTTTATTTATTTTCAAACGATTCATGTCTTATGAACTTCCATTATTTGTTCCATGATTCATGTATATGATCATTGATATATAGGGTATGATCTTCTATTTTTATGATCATGTTCTCATGATCTTATGAAGATAATCATGCTTACATATCTCCCTTTTTTACCCTTTCTAGGCATTTGAGCTCACCCCTTTATTATGATTCTGTTCCTTATGTTATGAATAATGGTCTTAGGTAGAAGTGCTGAAATTGGAGATCTTTATAGGGGTTGTTTACGATCATTCACCAGGATAAGATATTTTCATTCCACATTTCCAAATACACTATACTATTATGATCCAAGGGCATGCATTTTTGTAATGTACAAAATTTTCATCTAAAATGATGTAATATCAAGGTATGTCATGGCTGGGATTCTATAATGGTGTAACAATGGGGTTTTTTGGTGATTGAATGAATGATGTATCAATTATATAGGTTGATTACATTGATGTGAAACCTACTTGATGGTATATAATGAAATGTGGATTATATTACATAGTGATCATTCAAATTTGGTTTTTGTAATTGCATCATTAACACATTTTTCTTTGCTACCTTGAACCATTACGTGAAAGTAATCATAGACTTTAATAAATACTATTTATTTCTAATGAGAATGAATCCTACAGGGCCACACACTAAGTTGTTTCATTAATCACAATTAAATTGTATTTGAATTTATTTACAAAAATAAATATTATTCTCAAAAAGAGGAATAATTTTATTCATGTTTTATTAATGGAAAAATATTTATTAAGGAATGAAATTGTTAATTAAGTTTTTATTTGGATATAAAATTAATATCAAAGAGTTTTAGGAAACAAAAACGATGTATGATGATGAATCGATATTTTTATCCAACAAATAATATTTATCATTTTACATTATAGAAATTTCCATAATATAATATTATTGTTATTATATAGAATGGTATATTAAAATGATTGTTAAATTATTTATGGGTCAGTACATAATTAAAAAATATTTTAACCAAATTTCCAATTTTATCAATTGATTGATAGGATTATTGTGTATGGTTAAATGAGATTCCAGAATCATTACAGACAACAAAATTATTTCTCTATTCATACTCCCATATTACACTCAATAATTAGAAGTGCTAGAGAGATTCCTTCATGATGGAAAAACTATATGCAATAAACATGAACATTGAAAGATAATTGATTCTCCATGATAGTACAGAAAAATCAATTGGCATCGATAAGAGATCAATAGAGCATGTGTGGATCACCACTATAATAATTCTATGCTTGGATACTCATATCAAAACAAATGTAATCAAAAAAGGATTTTTTGAAGATCAAAATCATCATTGGAGAATGTTACTAATATAGGCTAACCATTTCTCCTAAAAATAAATAATGTAATTATAAATCCTACATGAAAAAAAATCCTATCTAGGTTCTAGTTTTTCATTATTTTAATATCTGATGAAAAATTATCATTAGCCATGGTTTTTATGTCATATAGAATATATTGAATGATCCATTAGATCGATACATTTTATTTATTTTCATACATCCAAGAGTTATAATTGTGCCTAGATACATCAAGTGGTAACAATGTTTTAACATTTTAAATTAATATTAATTTATTTTATTATTGTTCCATATGCGCAATAGTGGTTAGATGTTTCATTTCAAGATTTTTTGTTCATTAATTTTATTTGGATTTCCAAATTTTCAACATATTAAACATCATTATTCAGTGTTTCGTTTTCTTAAAATAAATGGAATAGATGAATAATGATTAGAGGTTTCATCTAGAAGTGTTGAGGATTCTAGATTTATAGCATGGATTACAAAATATGTATTTAGATTACAAACCAAGTATCCATGTGCAATGACCTTTTCAATTCCCTATGATACATGATGCACTGAAAAATAAATACACATTGTTCATATATTTCACTCTATATATATAATTGTACAACCTGGAACACGACACGTCATATCACACAATATTTAGTTGGGGTATAAAATGTGTAGTCTACATGGTTTAGTTGTGAAATTCATGAAAGATGTGTAGTCATATACACATCCAATCCATGTGAAATTGACAATTTGGAGAAATAATGGCATACATGATATGTATCTAACCTACCTGACATGTAGTATATTACATACCAGTTCTAAAGTAAATGATGATCTATTCAGTGAGGTAAGAAAACACACAACATCTAGATATAATATGCACATCATGTAGTCCCGCATATGATGAAGATGCTGAGTCTATTAATGAGTTTCATCGACACACAAAACTCAGACCACAAGGCATGTAGCTCGTTAGTACTCCCCAAAGAACTATGTTTGTATCCCTGGTACACAACAACCAATATACACAATGTATACCTCATAAGTACAAAACATGTAGTTACAAATAATTGATAGAATTAAATTACAATAGGTTTCTAAATGAATCATTAAATCAATATTATATTGATTTGAACATGGTGTGTTTGAAAATTTAATAATTGTTTTTATGAATTATTAAATTATTATTTAATTTATTCTAATTATCTATGATTATTGGTTATTCCATTTACATTCCATGAATTTCCTTAATGGTTGGATTCTTCAAGAAAATTTGGATGCCCATTTAGATGAAATTTATTTAATTTGTTTATTATTTAATTTATTTAATAATTTATTTATTTATGAAAGAGTGTTTATCTTAATATTAAATAACGAATACAAATGAATGTTTGACTTTATAATATTATGTAACTATTACATCCGTATGACAAATCATGATATTGAACAATATATCTGCATTTATTGGCATTATTTAATTTAATTTATTTCATGAGTTTGAAATTATTAATTTTTAAATTGAATTAATTGTTTGAAAGTAATCCCTCCCTCCATTATTATATTAGACCTCAGTTTCCATTGTGGTTTATGTAATTCCCATTAACTAATAATATTGTTCCCCTAACAATCATGTGAGATATAAATTCTTTAAATAGATGGAGTATCTCAAAGCACATGGAGGTGGTTCAAGATAGAACAAAAATGATGCAATTTTAGATTATTCATAGGTGGATAAGTGCAATGTTACAGCTTCTTCCTAGACCTCCAAAATGATCTTTCACCTAATTCAAATGGTGATTTATTGTCAAATAAATAAATAAACCATTAAATAATGTGATGATAAATTCTTTTATTTATTACTTTATTTCAGTCTAATTCATTACTTATTTTATGGAAGCAAGACCATGATCAGATAAATAAATGAATTAATGTGTAATGTTTGGATATAAATAAATGGATTATTCATAGATGTTATCTCAAAACATGTTTTACCAATATGGAAAAATCATCTTAATATTATCAAGACCTTAAATAGATAAAATAATAAAATTTTACACATTATATAAGAACCCTCAAGAAAAACATAAACCATCAATCTTCCCATAGTCTGAATTAAGATGAAATAATAGTTTATGTATCATTTTGGCCTCTGTTGGGATAAATTCTAATCATCGTTAAGTCTTAGATAATATATTGGGTTGACTAAACCAAATATGTATTGGGTTCAATGGACTCCATTTGTCAAATTCTAATTTGGATAAAAATTTAGAAAAAATCTAAGATAAGGTTTTTGGATTTCAAAGTCCACTAAAAGGTTTGAGGAGAAACTAACCCGCTATTAGAAAAAAATCCCCCCAAATCACTTTTTATTAATTATCATGGAATCCAATTAGATTATAAGAAAGGAAATATATATCCATTCCACTATAATTTGAATGAAACTAGACATTCCATTTTAAATGGTTATTTGTTATTGAAACTTGATAAAATAGTTGGAGATTTAATAATAAAAATTAATTAATTATTGTTATTTAATAGATAATTTTTATTACGAAAATGTACTAATATTATTCACCATTAAATATTAGAATAGTGGAAATTTCATCACCCATATTTTCCTTGAGAACTATTTTGATGAAATATGATTACCAAACTTTAAGTAACTTCCAAAAGGGGTTTAGAGGCCTTCAGGTTATGTTTCTCTATGAACTGAAATATTATTTGATAGAATCATAAATACCTAATACTATTTTGAATTATCAAAGTGATGAATTATTTATTTTCTAGGAAAAACATTCGAATGACGAATTATAAGTTCAATGGCGGACTGTGTAATCTATGTCTAGTGAATTGAAGAAGTAACACCAAAATATTTATTCTCATGGAATACTCAAGCATCAAAAAATTATTTACTAAAAGAGATCCTAATAGGAATAGTTTGAGATCTCTATATATTTAACTCATGGAATTATTATAAAGGGTATTCCAGTGAGGCCTGACGTAGTCATGCTCATTGGATACATTGAAAGCATATAGGTTCATGTTTTTAAACCCGTTGATGAATAATGCACTAATCTCATTCTCACATCACTACATTAAAGATTCTCATTCCATGTTTATATTTTTAACATGAACAAATTTATAAGACACTCTCAGATATACATACTATTTTTTCTCAATGTATATAAATAGGTTTAGAACAAAACCCCTTCTATCCATATGGTGAAAAATTAGAAAGTCCATGAAAAGAGATATAATCCCAAATATACTACTCAGTTACCTTCCAAGAAGATAAATTTCAGGAGGAAATAAAGTAAATTAATTTTTTTTGCATCACATGTGTCAATAAGGGAAACTAAAAGAAAAACTATACCAATCTAATGATTCGTAGGGAATATTTATGGGTGTTTGTAATCATGTAAAATTTATCTATCTAAATAAAATTATTAGATTTAGCTTATAGTTATCACATATGTATATAAAAATAAGAATCAAGTAGAATCCGAAATATTAATTAAAGGGAAAGAACATTTATGAGCAACCAATGATGATAAACTTGATATTGCAGCTATTAGTAACTAACATATCATGTTTCAAATAGGGAAGGTTTTGGTTTTGAAAGTTCTATATTATGTTCCATTTGTTAACAATAACATTATATCTATAACTAGAATTGAAATATATGGATTTATTTTCATGTTCAAGAATAATAGTTTTTTGTTTTATAATGATAAAATTTGTTATAGTGAGGAACATTTAAAAAAAATTTGTCATGTATTGGATTTTAAAAACCATGTCATAGAATTAAATAACAAAACTTATTCAAATGAATCATAGTCACCCAACTATGGAATCACCATATACGTCATGCAAACAAGATTAATTTGACTAAATTACAAAAATATGGATATTTAGATTGTTTTAATCTAAAACCACTTGGTGTATATCAGACATGTTTACAAGAAAAAATGACCAAAGCTCCATTTAGTGGAAAATGTGTAAGGGACAAATATATTCTTGAATTAGTTCATAACAATGTGTGTGGACCATTTCTAATTGAATTAGGGGTTAGGTACTCATTCCTCATAACTTTTATTTATGATTTATATAGACATGGATAATTATAATTAATGAGGACTAAGTTAGATTCCATGGAAAATTCAAGAAATATAAGAATTAGGTTGAGAACTATCATGGAAAGAATATTATAATAATCTTTCATATAATGGTGGATAATATCTTAATTAAAACCTCATTTATTTTTTATAAGATTATGGGATCATATCCAATATAACTCCTCATTATACACATCATTAGAGTTGAGTAAGAGAAAATAGGAACCACACCATGATGGATGTGGTGAGATCAATGATTAGTCATTTGTGTCTTCCATTATCCTTTTGGGGATACATGTTACAAACAACAACATACATACTGAACATGGTTCCAACTAATGTATTTGATGATATCCCATACCATTTTTGTAAGAAAATGAAACCATTGATTTTATACTTACATGTGTGGGGATGTGGAGTGTTTGTTAAAGGCAATTTGCATAACAAACTTGAACCCCCGAGGAACAAGGTGCATCTTTATAGGATATCATAAGGAATTAAAATGATAATACATATAAAATCATTCAAAAAAAATTTTGGTCGATATTCATCTCATATTCTTTAAAAATGTGAATATCTCGAAAAGAGATTGTGTGAGAGGGATAGATATTCATGATGTCTGGGCTAAAGATGCACATGTGTTAGTATAGGTACAAATATGACAAATACTTAAGAAATATTATGTTATATAGACAAAAATATTTTGTTAAATACAATAGATATTAGAAAACTAGAATGGTATGGGTTTCTAGGAATAGAGGATGGTGAATTATAATTAATTGAAAATGATGATCCTATAACATACAATGAATAATTAAGTTGAATAAATGTTTTTAAGATTCATGAATCCATGAATTCTTAAATTAATTCCATGTACCAAAACAATATCTATATTTTGGTAGATCCTCTAGCTAATATAAATACAGTTGGTTATAAGTGGGTATTTGAGAAGATACTAGACATGGATTGGAATCTCCATACCTATATTGACTAACTAGTAAGAAACATTTCTAAATTATATCAATGAATTAATTATGGATTAACCTTTTCACCTCTTTCATAGTAGAAAACCATTAGAATTATAACTGAAATTACGGTCATCCATTAACTTGATATTTAGAAAATTCATGTCAAAACAACCTTCCTTAACAGAAATCATTAATAAGGTGTCTATATGAAAAAACCTAAGGGTTTTTTGTCACTATAAGATTCCAATAAGATAATAAAATTGAAAAAAATCATTTACATATTCAAGTAAGAATTCAAGTCATGCAAAATTATTTTTGATGAATCTATAGTAGAATTTGGTTTCATAAAGAATGAGTGTGAAACTTATGTCTATAAATGGTTAGTTGGAGTTTGGTAATTTCCTTAATAATATATGTTGATGAAATTTTACTTATAAGAAATTTAATACGATTATTAAAGTATGTTATGTCCATGTTGAATAAATTCTTCTGCATAAAGAACATAGGTGAAGAATTATATTCATTGGATCATGTTTCATAGTTATATATCCTAGAGGCTTATTTCCTAATTCAATGTTCATATATTAATAATATACTGAAGATATTTGGCATGAAACAATCCAAAAGGGGATTATTTCCATTATCACATGGAATTTATTTTTTAGGGAAATGAGTCCTTAGAAACATAAGGACAAGACAATAGTTAGTAATGATTGTTTTCATGGATGTATGTGTATTCATTAATTTATACTGATGTTCAATTATTTTTTTGTTATTCTACATTTATTTATTATTCCTTCCACTATATTTATTCCTGATCCATATGTTATAGTTTCCCCACTACAATACCATTCAAACCCAGCTTCTAGTCATAACCCTCTATGTATGGGGAGGTGCTCTTGAGTATACATAGAAAACTATCATGGGGCACCGTTTAAGTAACACCTAAGTCAGGATTCTACAATAATTATAGAATAAGGATCAATTTTTGTTTCCATCATCAAAATTTCAAGATAAATTCATGGGATTAATGTGAATATGTATGGTGGATTCTATGTCTAATTATGTAAAATAAATGATTGTGTGTAATTCAATTGATTCCATGTCCATTTGATATTACTCAACTATAAAAAATTCATTCTCTAACTCTTGAGGTAATCAAATATCCATAATAATGGATTCTCTGAGTTCTTTTAAAATATGAATGAGGTCCATAATTATGTGTATAAAATGGAATACAATTAGAAACATCAAAATTTAATACTTTTATTCCATAGTCATGTGCTTCCTACTATAAATTTTCTCATTATATTGAGCTATAAATTTTGAAGGTCACATTACCAAGGAATCCAATATTTTAATAGAATTTAGGCTCAGACTTTCCATATATGTTTTGGGATAAATTTAACTACATAAATTTAGATATTTATAGAACAATTTTGTGTATTTTAGTTATCCTTCTAATATAATTGGGTTTGAACGACCACTAGATAATTCACGATCAAATAAATGTTTTTTGGGCTCATTGGAGTGCCTATATCTGATTTTTGGTTGCTAATATAGACTCACATGAAAATATTTGTGACTATCATCTTCGGTTTCACCCTCATTTCCCCCAAACTCAACCAAATCATCCATAATTATGGATAGGTATATTGGTATCTTATGATTCCACCAAATAATATGTGAAGGTTTTATTCACTTAGATTCTATTTATGGGTCCATATTATAACTCCTCATTGGATTAGTGTTCCTTGTAGTGCAAAAATGAAGGTCCTCCTAGTGATGGGTGTAAAGAATCTATGAGAGTCTAGACTAGATTTGGTATTTTCAAGGTATTTTATTCCTATTACTTATTTCACCATCTTTGATTGTATCCAATCTTATATGGATGTGATGATATTGATTTCGTATTTGGTTTCTCAGAGGGAATTGGGGTCACAAATGATTGATTGAGTTAAACCCTAAGTATATCTTGTTCTTCGGTGACCAATTTTATTGTCATCTTATTTTTAAAATTTTGTATATGTCTATTGAGAAATTTTTTCCACTCCACATCTATTTCTGATGAAATGGAAAATATATAGATTACCTATGTTTTCGGTTTACCTAACTTCACCATATTAGAGTCAATAATATTCTAGAGTGTGTCTTTTAAGAAAAATAATTCTTAGATGTTATCCCCCACCATTTATTGGAAGGGGTAATAATCATGGTGATTATTTAGGTTGGAAACTTTAGGATTATTTATCTCTAATATTTTAACTTTGTTATTTTCTATATAGGTGGTAAAGAGTCCTAGAACTTGTTCTTTGGTTGAATAATAATCATTATTTCTTAGGTACTAGAATTTAAATGATTCATCTTATTCTTTAAATTGAAGGGAGGGAGTTGTTTCCACCTCCACTGTTTAGTAGCCATAACTATATGTTATTGAGTGAGCTTAAGGGTCAGTTATAGTATTAGAATTGGCTTGAGAATAATCATTTACCCCGTAACAGCCTCTTGTGTGAATGTTATTTTCTAAGGATTGTTTTTCAGAAACAAAATGGTATCCTCCAAGAATTGTTCTATATAAAAAACACAATGGTATTTTAAGTAAATGGAGGTGTTTGGAAATCATCTTAGATATTTTCTATGAATATCTCCAACACATTATCTTGGTAATGTTTTATATTTAGTGAATAGGTTAAACCATTACACCTTGATATGAATATTAAGACTTTCTCATTTTCATGTTCTCTACAGTTTGAGATGATGAGGATTTTCACCATCATTAGTGTATATTTGAAATAGATATCAAACATTATTCATTGATCTTCCAAGATGGTAAAAATAAAGTAATTATATTATTTTACCAGATTAATTATGGTCCCAATTGGGTCTACATAAAGTGGAATATCTTTAATTCTTCATGTTTCTCTATGTTTCCTAGTATGGGGTTGCATTAAGATACGAATTTCATGAGATACTTATCTGGATCTCCCATGTCATTAAATATTAGAAATATTGTATTTTCAAAATATGTTGGTCGAGGATTCAAGTACACCCACTAAAGGAATGGTTTCATCTCTAGTTATACTAGCGTGTTTCACCCCTCTATAGATTCTATTTGATTTTAAAGAGACTCAATGGTGTCAATTAGTTCTTGTTGGACTATCATTTATGAATGATACTCGAGTGGTTGTAGCATCCAGATCCTGATATGTTCAACTCATCCATATATATTACCTATAACTATCATGATTTATCCTATTTAATTTCCCCTTAAATGGTGGAAATTTCCTAACCATTATAAAGAATTCATTATAGTAATCACCTTTCAAGATAGATAGACTAGATATTTGGGTCATGGGTTGTCTGAATTTCTATACTCTTCTATTGACTATCAAGAACATCCTTCATATTGAGGTGTATTTCCATAATAATTTATATTATCCTTGGATTTTGAGTTGCAATCGTTAGAGATATTTTATCTAATGAATTTAGTATTGAATTACTTGACCATTTTCAAATAAATTTCATACTTATCAATACATTTCTAAATGGATAGAGGGTTGGATACTTTAGGTTGTGGGTGGGATATAGATTCTCATTTCCATTTATCATTGGTCAAATCACACCAAGTAAGTGATAGTTGGATGTTAATAAGATCTATCATGTTATGAATATACCTTTAATTCTAGGAATGTATTCCTTTAATACATAGTTCAATATTCACCATATTTCTGATAGATACCTTCTCATTACACTCCTCAGTGTCAGAGTCATGCTTCATGTTATCTTTGGGGTTGACACCAAAAAAGCCTTGATATGAATAATTCATAGATATCATATTCTCCCATGTATTATAGTAGAAATGGTATCTTTCATTCACTGAATAACCATCAATGGAAAAAATCATGATCCTTCTTGATAGGTTTTTTCCTTGTGGGACACTTTGACTTGATACCCCCATGTGGGTTTTCTCATTCTCTCTGATTATCCCCCAAAAGTGATTTAGGGAATGTGATATTAGAGGATCCCCAAAAATCTCTCATTCAATATTATCCTAATGAAGGAGATCTATCATAATGTGGAAGAAACCATGAAGGTTTTTTTTGGAAGATCGACAACTAGTCTAAAGAAGACTAAATTCATTAGAGGAGGGGGATGCAAAATTTACCCCAAGCCTATATCACGGTTTTATTAGGATATTTTAATCATCCCAACCTCAATTAAATGTAGATTTTATGGTTCTAAGAGAAGTAGTTGTGGTTAAAATACCCTCATCCCTATTGAATTGGTTTGATCTCATAATGTGGCTAGGGAAGCATCTATAATGTACTTTTTAACCATTTCGCGTACTATATTAGAATGTGTTGGATGTTACCCCACATCGTGTTTCTATAAACTTGTCATAAAGTGTTGTTATAAAATTTAATGCCTCATTTGACTTTAAAAATAGGCCTTCATGACCTTTTTATTATTTTAATATAGGATCCTTCCAATTACATTATCACACAAAGTACATTAATTTTCAGATTTTTGAATGGTAGGACTTCATTAGAGAGACCAACTAGAATTTTTTTTATCTCAGACCTGTTATTTTTTAAAGGAATTAATTTATGAGATACTTTTCCTGATTATCATTTTTGGATAGTGAATGTAGTAAAATATAGAGATTTATATTCACCTAAACATTTGATAAGCACATCGGGTGGGTATCAGTTATTATATTGTGAATAACCTAAATTATTTTTAATTATGTGTGTAAAAGAGACTCATGAAGATTTGAAAAATTAGTGGTAATTTTCCTGTAATTTTTGTACAAGTCAATATTGTGGAAAATCACATTTATTTCTTCGATATGGTAAGTTTACTCTCTATAAGATAGGTATGTAGTCCTGAGATGAAGGATATTCATCACAAGTTATGATAAAATTAGTGTATGTATTCCTCTTAAAATTCCTCTAGAATTTCGTCATTGTAAGTGGGGAGGGACAGGAACATGACTTGTATTCTATCAACAAACAAATCCTTTTATATAGTTTTTTAATTTTCTTCATCATCTATAATGGGTTCTTTGACCTAATATGACAATTAAGGTCTTTTAATCACTTCTTTATCATGTGTATTAGTTATATTTAAAATTTCATTGATTTGATAAAAGGATACATAGTCCTAGAGAGGAATATATGAGGATAACCAATATATACTACTCTTTGATGGAGATAAGATATATTTAATCAATTATAAGGAACAAAATATATCAAACCTCAGTTTTATTAGTTTTTATGATATTCAAGAAACATTGGAGTAGCTTTGATATGGGTAGGACCTTCATATTGAGTAAATGGATCATTGTGTGGAGGAAGATAAAAATTAGAACTATAAAGAGGACCTCTATGGTTTTTTATGTCATATTCATCATGGTAGTGAGACCTAAAATTCTGATGTATTACATTTTCATCTGGAGGACCACTATATTGTATACCCAAGGGAGGAATTCTTGAATTATTGTCTTGGTTATCATGGGGAGGACATACATGGATACCAAATATATATGGGCTGGAATGGAGAGAGCCTACTTACCAATTAAACTATTTATTTTAGGGAGTACCTTTTTAGCACACACCATAGAAAGTACCTTCATGTATGGTCTTTATCTTTTCACTGGGAGGATCTCTATAGTAAATATATTCAGTGTCATAGAGAGGAACTCAATGATAGTTTCTCTTGGGTGGATCTCTAGTGTGGTATTTACTCCACCTATGGAGAGGATATTCATGGCCATGGATACCTTCTCATTTTGATGGATATATGGTTGATCCCAATTCCATTATTGAAATATATTGATGATCCCCAAGGGTTTCTTTGTAAATAGAGTAATGTGTATAATAATGTTCCAATTTTGAATATTTCTCTTAGTGAAGCATACTTTTTAAAATTCTTGGTCAATATATTAGGGTTATAACTTCATTCATTTTAAAGATCACATAGTGTGTTCACCGAGTCTTATTAATGTGATCCCTATTAGGTAGATCTTCAGTTATTATCAACATAATTTGATGGAATTCATGGGTGTGATTGTGGATATAGGACATCTTCTATGATTCTTTAAATACATTTTAATGAGGTTATTTAGTGATAACTAGAATGGGGATATGATCTGGCCCCTATGATTCAATCAGAATATACTAGTAGAAATCCTACGTGTTGATGGGGATGAGAATATAATCCATATCTTATTCATCTATTGGTATATTATGGTGTACATCCTATGTTTCTAGGGATATAGGTATATGAGTTCTTTCTTAGGATTCATTTGAAATTTGGTAGTGGGTCTCCTATTGTTTTAGGGGAATAGGGATATAAGTTTACTATAATCAGAATATCCTAATGAACATCATGGGTGTGAGATGGAATAACCAACCTCCTGAGATTCTATCATAATATATAAATGAACTCCAGAGGTATACATGATAACATGTATGTAAAACTACTCATGAGATTTCATTATAATATACCAGTATAGTCCATGGGTATGATTGGGAATAGATATATAAGAATTTTCCCAGTTTTCCAGTGGATTTTGCGGATGAGATCTATGGGTATTGTAGGGAAAATTGTATTAATAATTCTTATGATATTCAATGAATATATATCCATGATTATACCTCCACCTAGGTACCCTAATATGAACAACCTGGTCTTAAATATCTATGTTTATTTCCAAAGTATATTCTCGAGGTCTTTATGGTAATTTGGTGCCGGTGATGAAAGGGACTCTTAAGATCCCTTTTGGGAAGTATTTAAAAAACCATGTAGATGATGTCGACATCCTAATTATCCCCCCTAAAGTAATATAGTTATTTTTCATTATGATCTGGAAATAATACTTAATGTGATTTAATGTGGAAACATGTACAAGTTTCCTATTTGTTCCCTATCCTTGATTGGACATCCAATAATGATTTAAAACCTATATGACTTCATGAGACACCATCAATGTTTTGATATATACATTGAGATTATGTTATTATATTAAATATAATTGAAGCTAATGTTTGAGTAATCAATTTGGTGGTATTTTTTGACTTATATCCAAGGCCATTCACTTCATCGCAATCTGGACATATGTCTGCTACCTTGGATAATGGTTCATGGAAGGTGAAGGTTTCATATGGTTTCCACCAGTATTTCAAGGGAGATTGGAATATGATATTATAATTAGATACACCATTTTTGTGTTTCTTAAGATAATAAATATCCTAAATGGGAAACTATAGATAAAAAACACATCTGTTCACTATCACAAGTAAGAGTGTATAGGAAATCAGTCTCTCCCATTGGTAAACGACTTCATATCAAGTTCACCACTACATTCCTAGCACATGCTCTACCTACCTATTTTCAACCAGTTAAAACGTATATTCCAGAGGACGGTTTACACTATAATATACCATGGGTACATTGGATTTTGTGTTAATTGGGAGGATTTTGGTAGGATCATCCCATAAGGGGGTTTATTTCTTATTACGAGACTCTATTATAGATTTAATGAATATTTATGGAATCCTTCCCTATAAAAATACTGGTTACCTTGGATGTGGGAGTGATTGATCCATACCATGCATTGATGTGAATGTATCTATGTATTAGCTACACTCAATATATCTCATGCTATTTGATTGTACGATGCATAGATGCCACAAATCTGGGCACTCTATAATTTATCTCAATCCATGGTGATGATAGGTGTCGTGGAGTTGAGATCAAGCCCATGAGGGGGAGGGGATTATTACATATATCTATAAAGGGAATCATAACCCACATTGTTGAATGTAACAAAATAGGATGTGTCATACCATTTAAGGTCATGTGATCAGAGCCATGGTAGTGTATTTTAATGTTGTGAACTCAGGTCTAATAGAATTAACTTTTATGTTAATGCATAAAAGAAATATTAATGTTTATTTCAAGTTCATGTATATGTATCCTAGTCAATGTTGTTTAATTTCAATTGTAATAAACTATATTCTATTAATTTTAAATCCATACAACATGTACTACTATAAAAAAGGTTCATAGTGATTGAGAGTGTGGGTCGTAATCATAAGAGACCTTTTCTGGTTTGAACTCTCTATTGGTAATTAAATAAGAGAGGGTATGGTTTGGTATTCATTCTAGTAAGAGGCCAAATATATTTATATATCATTGATGCATCATTTTGTTGAGAATATCTATAAGTCCATGGTCAGGTGTTAAACCTGGTAAGAAGCTTTTATATTAATGTATACCCAATGTTTGTTGATTACTAGTTGAGGAAGGAAGGCTCTTGAGGAATTTTTACCAGTGAGGAAAAATTGAATATTACAGCTAATAAGATTCTTAATGAGGGATTTTTTGGGGAATACACCTAATAAAAGTCTCAAAAAATCGTTTATTCATCTTATATATTGGTAATTAGATGAGGAAAGAAGAATAAACTTATGGGGGATATGGATTAAGGAGGAAAATCTTGGTATTACACATAATAAAATATCTAGTGAGGCAATATTTGGTATTTCACCTAATTGGATTCCCATATATGCATCCTTGGGTCATTGAGTGGACTATGTAATTGAGGAAGCTGCTTCAAATCTGACAAGATGCTTGATATGGTGCAGTTATGATGCTTGTCTTGATCTATGGGGGTTTCACTAATCTACTAATGATAGAGGCCCTTAATATTATTAAAATTAATAATTTTTACCAACCATAGAGTCCTACCAGTTAGGGATAAAAAGTCAAAGAGTATTTATCATATGATTTGTTATCCTCATTGAGAAAATAATGCATGATTAATGAAAATCACGTTTTCAACCATAACCTTATGAAGAATCATAGGAGGATATGAATGAGGCCTAGGTATATGGCCTCCCAAGTGAGCAAACTGGTTGAAAGGTTTCCTAATATAGTACTTGGGTGATGTTAAACTAGGACATGTTACCTAGGAGAAATGGTTCCTAGATATTGGATCAAGGTGAATGATGTTCTCAAGAATGGGACCTAGTTGTAACAAATTTGGAAGGCCTATGATTGGTTTTATTGATGTCGGTATAGATTTCATGTGATGGAGGGATTGGGGGGTCAAATTCAATTCTTTCTAAGATACATTTTCATGAAGGTTATTTTGGGGTAACCTCTATGATCAAGTTATTGTCCCTTCCTGAATACTCAGGTGCAACACTTTCTGGATAAATAGGGCACCTAGATGGCATGAACTAGTCTCTTGGATAAACATCTTAAGGATGTTCCTTCACCATAGTCTTGATGATGACTTGGGTGAAGTGTTATTTTTTTTGGTCAAATAAATTAAACCATTCAAATAACCTTCACAACATTTTTCACATTTTTCCGAGCAAAAAACAACCTAAATGGAATCATAGAAAATATGGGTGTAGATTCTATATAATCAGGTGATTTTTGCCTTATCCTTTATGATCATTTCACACACCGTCACATTATGTGTCATTTATTATTGTAATTTTGGGTCATAGGGGTGCTTATACGTGCGTATGAATATATGTACCCAAGTAATGCCAGTTAACAGCTTAGGGCACCGAGCTCTTTTAAAAATAACATGAGCATTGAGAAGGGATATACATTCTATGTGGAACAGTGCTATTGATTAAATGGAAAAAAATATGAAAAATGAGTGATAACTCTTAATGGGGTTAAGAATGGGTAGCTGGATGAGTAGACATCTTCTCTTCTCACTGTCTTTAGTCATGTCAATGTATAATGGATTTATTATTTTTCCAAAATTTGAGCACCAACAGACTATAAATATCATATTGTCATGGGGAAGAAATTCTAAAAATCAAATTGGGATTATGTTAGAGATAAATAAACTAATAAACTCCAAGGTAGGTTACATGGATTTAGGATGAAAGAGAATTATTATTTAGTACTAATAAAATAAAATGGGTAAATTATTGATTTGAGAGGATATTGCGTGTTTGGTTTTTGTTCTTTCAAAGGATATTATGTTTTTTAAAAATTATAATTAGTTTCAATAACTAATGATGACATAACTGAATTGCTGAAGCATAATGAAAAGGTGAAAATGTTTAAATAGACAATAAATGGATTCAATATTTTTATATTGAGAGATTAAATTATATATTGATTAAAAGAGATGATATATGGAGAAAGGTATTTTCTCAAGTGCAGTGTGTGGAGGTTCAGGAGTTCATATATTGATTTCATCAAAGTAGCTATGAATAATTAGAACAAAAAAGTGTTCCAATATTTTATATAATATTTAAAATATATTTTAAGTAATGGATTATAGTGAACTGGATTTTACCACATATTTTGATATTAGTGAATATCTATTATGGAGTATTTAGGAATGGTGAGATGTTATATTGGAGTTTGTAAGGTTTTATATCTTAAAAGTTATTTTAATAATTATTAAGTAATCAAAATAATTTTTTGAATATCAATATCTTTTTTTGAAGTGAATTTAGTGTAGTATAGAACATACATGAAAACACTATGAACCAAACACATGAAATCTTGAATCCGTCTTAAAAGAGAGGAAGCTGTTGTTAACATGGGTTGATTAATATATCATGTTCATATGAGGTTTTTATTAATAATTAAAAGTTATAGTGTATCTTAAATCCATGATAGAAGTATGAAGTGTTTATAAATTTTGGTCTTGAAAGATGGTGAGGTTCCCCAGACCCCCACCATCGAGTCTGGTGCTAAAAACAAATAATTTTACAAATTACCATTGATAAAAAGTGAGATTATCTAAGATAAAGTTGTTTAAATTTCACATTAGTATTAAATCAATAAATAATCCCTATAACACCAAATATTTTAATTGCATTTCCTTTGAAATAAACATGTGTTATTTGATAGCTTTCTTTACATGCAATCCAGAGTCTAAATGGTTCATGATATAGTAATCCTTTACAACATAGTCATTCAATTAAGAGGTATGAATAGTAATAACCACATTATGAAACTTATTTTTGAGGTTATAAATAATAAAAAATTATTTATTAATTTATAGTAGACAAGTACTTAGTTTTTATGAATTTCAGTTTATGCCTCAAAAATATGTTATCTTCAAAAATAATTATTATTGCATTTTATATGCGGACATTATAAATAATTTCCACTATTTTTCAGAATGTTTATTTTATTGAATGCATATAATTTTTATATTTTCTATTCTATATTATCTTAGGGTGAATTTTATGTTTTTTCAAAAGTTTTTTTATTTTTTTTGTGAATAGAAAAAGATATTTTTTTTGTAAAATTGTCATTTCTATTGATTAAATAATGAAATTTAAAAGCCCCATTATCTTTTGAAGTTTTTATTAATGTAAAATATGTATTAATTAATTTTAAATTATCAAATCAATTACATGTGAATAATAGTTATACATTATCGTGTTATATGTACCCATTTGGATTTAAAACCCCTATTTTTCGAAAAATAACTTTTATGCGCTCAATTTGTTTTTAAAAAATTAATTAATATCTACATATTAACAGTTTTAATGAAATTAATATATTATATATTTAATAAAATATTTTATCATTCATTTAATGGATTAAACAATGCATGTAATGGATGTAAATTCAATTTCACTCTTAGAATTTCATTCTTCCAATAATATGTTTTTGTTATGTTTTTCATGCATATTTAAAATTAAATTCTAACACATATAGATATTTAATTATTTTAAATGAATTTAATATTTATAATAAAATTAATTAATTAAATTTAATTGGTTAAAGTTAATATTTAGTCTTAATGAATAGTAAAAATGGTAAAATTTTATTACCATATCATTGGTTAAATCGACTTTATCAGGGGATGAACTAATAAATAAGGGTATGATTTCCACATAAACTTGTCTAGTTCTTATTAGAGGCGGATATTTCCATTATATGTTGTTTTATTTTTAAATCAATGGCCATTTTTTATAATTTATCATGAATTTGATCTTATATTATTGAAATATTTTAATTTATTCCATGTGTGTCCCTCCCCTCACTTATAATAGGCCACATATTCTCTTCATTTATTCACAAAATTTGATCATTCTAGATCAGCCAATCCCTACTCCAAAACCTTCATGAATACCTTCCCTTCATCGTATTTCTTTAGGTATTCTCCAAAATAATATTTAAATTCCTAACGTGTAATCTAATAGAGGTATCATAAAGAATATGTTAGAGTGGTTACGAAGAAAGGCGGACATGAGGTAATAGTTTTATGTAACAATATCATTTTTACATTTATTTTTTTTGGGTTAGATATATGATTATAATGTTATATGATCTATCTCCCCCATGTTTAATGTATTTTATTCTAAATTTTTTATCTTGGGGATTACATGTATTCCTTTCATTTTCCTCTCTTTAAGTACTCAAGAGACCGAAAGAATGTTTTTACAGAAATGCCAATTTATTTCTATGTTTTTGTCAAGAATATTCTATATTTTATCTAAAATGGTTTCAATAATGTTTTTAGCATTCCCAAATTAATTGGTAATTTCATTTTTATCCATTTTTGAAAATTTATATAAAAAACTAAATTTAATATTCTTCTTTATTTCTAAATGAGGCACGTTGGAATTTTTACCAAATATGTGAAAGGAATTTTACTTTTAACATACACCGCATGAACTAATTTTCACACTTTCATGACTTATTTTTTCCTTGAAGCTTCCTTTAAAAAATTTAATGTATCATTTTGGAAAAACAATTTCATTAATATTTTTAAAATATTAGATTTTAAATAAGTGATTTCCAAATGAAAAAGTTATTTTTTTGAATTAATGGTCCAGTGACACTTTGAAGGTATTTTAATCAATAATAATATCCTTTTATGTTCTTTATGATTTAATACAGATATGATAAAATGATATTATATTTTCCATTTCTATGTATGTTTTATTGTTATGATTATGAAATATTAATGAAACTTATTTTCATTTCAATGGGTTAATATTAGGTGTAATGATAAATGTTTTCATTATCTTGTGGAATACATATAAATGGATTATCATAATGTGATCAATATATCCATTATATACCTCAAATGCATTGGGTAAAGATTAATTTTTATGAGATCAAATGATAAAAAATAGGTTATCCGAATCCCAAAAGAGGGTACATGTGAGGTTATCTCAATCCATATAGAAGATACATGGGAGATTTTTCGAAGGCCAAAAGAAAATACATGAGTTTTTATCCCAAGAACAAATATGAAACATTGGTGGTTAACCCAATACTAACATGCAATAATTTCATTAGTGGGTGTCCTTGACATAATCGTACTTTGATTATGATTATTCCACACTTTATGCCACACTATTATGACACGTTCTCATTCCAAACATATATTCTCCTGGTTCATGATCTTGTATTCTATTATTATTCATCTCTAATAAATTACCAATGATTTATGTCATGATTCTTCATTATGATCTATGAATTATTTGGTATTATTTATTAATGTTATGATCATTATCTCATATCATTATCCCCATCTTATACCCACTATTGATCATTTAATGATATTTTCTATGTTTACCCTTATAATAATTTGAGCTCACCCTTTCTTATGTTTCCCTTCCCTATGTTATGAACCAAGGTTTTAAGTATGGTATCACTAAAATGAAAACTATGTTATAAGACATTGATGGATATGTTGAATATATTTCATGAAATAAGATGATTATTTATTTAGTATCCAAAAAAAATAAACCTTTATGGCCTTCAGGCATGTATTATCCAAAAACATATTTAATATTCATCTAAAATTATGTAATATTTATTAATGAAAATTTTTGGTCACCTCAGTAAGTGTTAGAGGAAGGGTTAGTTATTTTTGGACATTAGGATTATAAAAATTTAGTTCTAACTATTAGGATAATCCTAGGCATTTGATAAAATAGTAAGTTATTTGAAAGAAATCACTGTGGTTTTACAAGATAATATATCCATGTTCATATACTAGAAATTGGACATGGATATGTTAAAGATATTCATAGGGGTAATAAGTCTGAATAAGGCTGATTTGGTATTAAATTGATTATAACTAGTTCTTGATGAATGTGCCTAAGAATTCACGCCTAAATATACACACTTAGAGGATATGCATAGGTTAATTCATATTTTCTATATGAATGATTATAAATTATTTGATTAGATAATTACTGTGGATAATTTAGGTTAAAAATAATGTTTCATTAACTGAAAATAAGGATTGATTATATAGACATCCTATAAATTATTTTCATTATTATATGATTTTACTCTATGATTATTATTTCTTATGGTATGATTTCCTATTTCATAAAATGGTTGGAATTATAATTCGATGTGTTAATGATAAATATGATAGATAACACAATGACTTCCCTCATGAGAAGCTGATTATTTTGGTAGATGGAATACACAATATTATTTTTATACATACTAAAAATTCTCAAGACATGAATTATGATGATCTTCTAAATAAGAATTAGAAGGAATAATATACTCTTGATCCCTTGATGATGAATCATATAACTTCTTTTCATTTTTTGATTGATTTAATCATTAATGATTGATATATCAGAACTATTGTAATGATATTTTCTATTCAACAGTGCATAGAGAATTAAAATGTTATTTTATTTGATCAACATTTGGAAGGATAATTTTATCAATGTTGTAATATTATCATGAAGGCAAGGCAATGTTAATAAATTGACTCCATGGAGTGGGATATGATTAGGAGTTTATTTTTCAATGTGTAACTTCTTCATACTATATTTATGAAATCAGTGAAGGAATTTCTTAAGAAAAAGTAGAAGGATGATGAATCCATCAGTTTCTATGAGGTAAATTTTACAAAATAAATGTGAGGTGCACTACTAATATTATCGTTTAACAAGAAAGTAATATTGAGAAATTATCTAGTGGGATAAACCCAAGTCCTTGAAAGGAATTATACATAAGATACTTTTGTAGCTATGAATAAATCATTTGATGTGATATCAAGGTAGAAATTATTATTGAAGTCACCCATCAATCTCAAGGTTTGGATTAGAAATGAAATATATAATTCAATGGAAATTATAATAAAAACCCATAAAGTGAAGAATATGAGTATTCGTTTATTATAGAAGTGTGGATAGAAAAATGGGGGATATTTTCTTAATGAGACTATTAAATGAAATTAGTATGTATGTAAGGTAAAAATCAATCAAATTTTGAAGTGATTTGAAAAAGATATGTAATGATATGAATGGGAGAAATCTCCATAGACTAAACCACCCACACTCCACAGTATCAACTATAAGAAGTATTATAATTATGTTAACCACTTCTTGAATTTGATGGTTAATGAGAAAGGATGATAATAGTAACAACTAATTCCTAGAGAAAAAGGTAAATATCGTATGATCAGAATTATGGATGTGGTGTAATTTTAATGAGGTTGTGAAAGTTATATTTATCATATACTCTAGAACTACTAATATTTTATTGTATTATAGTTCTACCAAATCTTTTATATTTTAAGAACATGTTATGTAAATCATATTACCACTTTAATGGTTATATATTGAATTATATTTAGAAACATCTAATGTTATGATTACTGTATCTCAATTATATTATTATTCTTAGATTGATTTTTTCCAGAATGTGATTCCTATAAATATTGTTATCCATCCCTATGGTCTAATTTTATGTCAACTTTTGTATGGATTGGATTTATTTATATAAATACCATATTAATTAAGAGTAAGTAAATTTATGTTTCACATTCTAACCAAATATATTATTTTCTATTGGTGTGAGGTTAAACATTAACTTCAAATGTAAATTATATCCATTCCATGGCTGTTGATTCCTATTCAACGGGGTTACTTATCTCAGATGGTAGGGAGAAAGTCAACATTGATGATATGGCTATAGTATGAGAGTTTTCTGATGTGTTTCCAAAAGTATTTCCTACTATTTCACTGAATCAAGAAGTTTAGTTTTCTATATAACTCACACCTAGTGTTATAACTATTTAAAGTACTCCGCATATAATGGCCTTGGATAGGTTATGGGAATTGAAGAAGTAGCTATAAGATAATATTGATAAGGGATTAATTTTTCCACTTGTGTCACCTTGGGCTTCACCTATTCTTTTTATTAATAATAATTATTGTTGAATGTGGCTCTTCATTAATTATTAAGAACATAAAAATGATAAAATACTACAATAAGTTTATTCTTCCCCATATTCATAATAATTTTGATCAATTATGAGGATCTTAAATATTTTCAAGGGATGATCCTCAATCTGGATGCTATCAATTGAGGATAAAAATTGGATATATACCATGAAAACCTTCCATTTGATGTATGGACACTATGAGTTTATAATTATGATATTTTGATGTACTAATTTTATTCCTTTCTTCATGGATTTAATGAATAGATTAATTATTGATTACCTTGATTAGTTTGAGGTAGAATATATATATGGTATTCTTATATATTATAATATGACAGAATATGATGAATATCATGAGTATCACATGAGGATTTAATGGAAGACCCTAAGGAAAGATAATTTTTATAATAAATATCCCAAGTAAAAAAATTTAGCTATAGAAAGTTTCATTTTGGGTTCATATAATCTCAATGAAGAGTATATAGATGGATCCATAATAGATATAAGTTATTTAACATTGGCTTAGAACTACCACTATGATTGATATCTACAGTTTTCTTATTGTGGGTGGATTTTATAGATGTCTTGTGAATGATTTATCATGGCTATCTAATCTACTCAAAAAAATAACTTGAAAGGGAGTCATGTTCATTTGGAATAATGAAGGTAAATAAAATTTCAAGGAACTGCTGTGAAGATTTTTTAGAGCACCCAGTCTCACAAAACTCTAAAATGGATACAGGTTTTTTATTTGTAGTGATGAATCAATAAAGGGGATTGTATTTTTTATTGTGATGAATGATATGGTTATAGCCTATGTCTCATTAAAAATGATGTTCCATGAGAAAATTTTCCTTTTCATGACTTGGAGTTATAAATAGTAATCTTTACATTAAAGAGAAAGAGGCATTATATTTATATAGAGAGCTATGTTATATATAATGATTAAAATACTATCAATTATACATTCAACCAAAAATATTTGACTATGTTCTAGAGAATACTGATTGAGTTGATTAAAAATTATAACTACTCAACAAATTATCAACATGGGAAAGAGAACGAGGGGTATGATTCTTTGAATCAAAAGTATCATGTTGTATTATCTATGATAAGGATCCTGAAGGATCCAATATTTATGGGATTTCAAAGGGTATTCCATGAAATATTTAAGGAAGGAGAGAAGTATTAATTTTTTGAAATGAGTGTTCTACTATCTATCTGTGTGATGGTTAAAGAGGCACATAAGGAGGATATGAAGCTAAAAAAGAAGGTGAGACATGTTACAAAGTACAAACATATTTTTTATGGAATATATATTTCATGAATCAAGTATATTTCACTTCAATACCATACTAAAAGAATGATATATTGAAATAATCTCATAACTTGTTATTAACTTTTCATCATGGAATCATGTAGATGTATAGAGATCTAAATGAGTATTTCTGGTATGAGAACATGAAGATAGATATTATGAAGTATATATCTTAGTGCATGGTATGTCATAAATTTAGACTTTAGAGACATAGGTCTAAGAGTACTCTAAAACTATTACCTGTTATAAAATCATTGTTGTAAATCATCACCATGTACTTTTTCATCGAACACCCAAAAATATCTAGAGGCTATTATGCAATTTGGGTCATAGATAATCTCCTTTTGAATTAATATATCATGGTCATACTTATCAAGAATAATATATAAAAATATTGAATCATATAGTTAAATTCCTATAGAACAAGACTATTCACATGGTTATTGTTTATTGGAGGAATCATAAATTCAATGAATCTATATGGGATCCCAAAATTTGATGAAGTATAGATATCCTCATTTTTTTAAATAATAAGGATGTAATTTTAAAGGGAAAAAATAATTTTAATGTTAATAGATTATAAAACCCCAAGATTCTATATTTATTTACTTTTAAATAAACTTGAGGTATTCATATCTTACTTTACACACAACTCTGAGTCTAAATGAACCATGATATAGTGATTCTTTATAACGTAGCCATTAAATTAGTAAGTATGAATAGTAATAAGAATATAATGAAATATATTTAAATTTGTTTAAAATAATTTAAACTTAATTATTAATTAATGATAAATAAGTACCCAATTTTTAGTAAAGTTATTATATGCTTCAAAAATATGATTATTTCAAAAATGATTATTATAGCACTTTTCTACACATAGATTATAATAAATTTATACCATATTTTAGAAATTTTCTTTTAGTGAATTAATATTATTTTTTAAATTAGTTATTCAATTTTATCTTAGGGTAATTTTTTTTGATTTTTCTTACAATATTTACTTTCCATTAAATAGTGAAAAATAGAGATTTTTATAAAACTGTCATTTCAATTCATTAAATAAATGAATTTAAAATTTCCATTATGTTTTTAATTTTATCAAAAATTAAAATAAGTATCCTTTAATTATAAATAATCTAATCAGTTCAGTATAAATCAACATTATTGTTTATTTTGGCATGAGTTTATTTTTGTGGTTAAACCCCAATATTTCTAAAAATGGTTTGAATGAGTGAAATATGTTTATATATTAATAAATTAAATATATATATATTGATTAATGGTTTTAATAAAATTTATCGATTATATAGATAAAAATATTTTAACATTCAGTTTATGGATTTAAATAAGTAATATTTATATATGTAATGTTCTTGTCACAATAATCCCACACAACTTGGTGAATGTTTTGGTTTGGTGTCTTTTAGGACCAGTTATATAAGGAAATTATTTTAAAAAACATTGTTCAATTCCTCCATAATCAAACCATACTATATTACCTTATGTATTTATAATAGGTTACACTCATCTTCATAAACTAGGAAAATTGAAACAAAAGAAAGTGGTGAGCTATAATGTATTGTAAGGGAAATCATATGTGATAAAAATAAAATATCATAAATAAGAATAAGATGATAATGTGGGTAAAATCAGGTTACATAATAAAGTTATAAATAAAATATCATATATCATATATCATATATCATTTCATAAGGCAAGACATAGTATAAAAATATGTAATATCTAAGAAAAGATGCATAAACATAGAATATAACATATCCTTAAAATTAAATGAAATTTAAAAAGCTTTAATATCATCAAAAAAACATGGTGATATAGAATAAACATAATTATAAGAAAATATTATGAGCAAATCCATTATGTTTTTCCCTAAAAATGTAACAAAACTCATTATTCATATTCCTAGGTGAACAGACTCTTTATGTCCACGGCAAACTATATCAGGAGATATAAACAAAAACCAATGCATTGGATGGTGAAAAAACAACCGAACCCATTTTAACCATTATATATGTATTCTATATAAAAGAAATAATAATCATATCAAAAATAAATCATGAAAAAACATTGTTTCATTTCCTTTTCAAATAAAATAACTTAAGGAATGAATTCATAATTACATAGATAATTGTAACATGATATAACAATGGAAACTAATTTCCTATTTAATAAATTCAGTAAAATTCCTGGTAAATACAATTGAATTAAGGTAATATATAATATAGTATGTAAATTTTATGTATAAAGGGTATATGGTTATGTATACATTTTCTCTAATCAATCCATTTATTTTTATATTGGTTAATAACCTTCAATAAAAGGAATAAAATATAGGCTATTCAAAGATAAATTAATTGGATAAAAACTCAAATTTAAAACATATAGTGATTAAGAAAGAAAAATGATGTGATCTACCATTCCTCTAAAAGATAAGGAAAGTACATAATCCATCTGGATATGTAAGTTGGATGGTATTATTTGAATAATATCCTTTATCAAGCATATAATATGTCTATGGACAATGACTTAGATGAAAAATAATTTTTAATAGTTTAAAAAAATCATTTTAGAAATAATAAATATCCTTGATATATTGTAGTAGTTTTTAAAGAGTTATTTTATAAAACAATGTATAAATAATTTCTTTGAAGAACCATGAAAACAAAGGGATAATGTGTCATTTAAAATGAAAATGATGGTGCAAATATACATTTATATGGAAACATAAAAATAGATTCTTTTATTGAAAACAATCAATACAAAAAATGTTAAATTGATTTTATCATATAAAATTTACAGGGAAATTCAATTTAGTCAATAATGACCTTTTACAATTTTCAAATCAAATTTAGTGATGTCTATCAAAATTTTAGTTAAATGTAAAATAAAATCATAAAAGGAAATTCTATTTTTAATATTTTCAAAATAATTTTATTGAAAGACACATTTTATTAAAATACTATAAACAATTTAATTTAAATCACGGTAAAGGAGGTAAAAATATCATGAAGGTTAACTATATGGAAATTAAACTATTGTGATATTAAAAGGAATGAATTTAAAAATTCCACATATGGGTTATCGCATTTTAAGGATATCAATTTTAAAATAATGTTGGTAAAAGAAACATTACGGTTGTGTAATATTTTAATAAAAAATATTTTGGGAGAAATTTCTAGAAATTGGTATTTAAATTCGATGAATGAAATAAATTCATGATATAATATAATAAATATGTAGTATATACACTATATCAATGTAAATTGGATTATAAAAATAAGCATGTCTTATGAATTGGGAATTGAGACTAAGAAACCTTTTCAAGTAACATTATATTTGAGGTAAGAATAATTTGGGAATGAGGCTATAAGAATGATTTTTAGAACCCCTTAAAATAATGATCAAACAAAACAGAAATTATTCATTATGTAGAATAAATGATCATAGAACCATAAAGTTCAATTAGAATGTTTGTAGCTTAATGGAAGAAAAATGAGTTTACACAATCCCTTATGATGTGAGGAACTTTTAAATCAAGCCCCATTAAAAGATATGGTTTCAAATGAATCATTAAATACACTGAATAAAAAATGATCATGATAAAAAATAGGAAATGGTCATTGGATAGACCATTTTAAACCAAACTTGTTGTATAATAAAATGTATGTCTATAGCGAATGTAAATTCCATGAAGAAATTGTTACCATAATTCATGAATTCTACTAAAGTTCACGAATCTCAAGTATAAAAAAATAACTATATTAATTTCCTATTTAACAACCATATTCATATCTTTAACCTATTTAACTTCATTTATAATAACTTACTACATATATATTATATAGTAATTATCTATTTTCAAAATCATGTGTTTGTTATCTTGATCATTTTGATCATGTTTTATAATAGTGTTGTAGTTATTTATTCTTAAAAAATATTAATCATTTCCAATCATTTTTTGTAATATAATATATAATATATATTTCATTATAAATATATTATCTCATTTTCATAGTGCATTCTTAATGTTCTTTGAAAATAGAATCATTGAAAACTTATTTCAATAAATTTAGTGATCGAATATGATATTTTGATATTATGTAAAATAATTAATATAACCTTTCTAAAATCTTAAATATCATGATTTGATTAATATATTATAATAATAATAGTATTTATTTTTTGATCTTCATCCATGATATATTTTTATAGTATTCATCAAGTATGTGGTTATACCAACCCAAAAATGAACATACCGTAATTTAATGGCCAGGTACGGTTAAGAGAGTGGCTTATTTTAGAATAATATCCTTATTGAATAATAATAATTATATTATTTTGATATATTTATGGTTTTTAATCATATTTTAATAGTTTTTTATAACTAATTAAAATTAATATGAAAAATATTAAAGTTACTTTGTGGTGGTGGTGGTCCGTACAACAGATGGTTAGCATGATAACCATAAATTTAGAGTAAGCCACAATAGAAAATAATAACAATGGATATAAAAAGTAGTAGAAAAAAAATAAAATGTTCTGCATATGACAATTCCAACAAGTTACCAAGTATCCCATGCCATGAAATATGATGAATATAGTACATATCAGGCAGTTATACAAATCATATCTAAAACCAAAATCACCAAAAAGATTCCGAACAATAACATGATCCCTAAACCAGTCCTCACATCCCATGCTCCTGCCAAATATCCCATACAATAATCACACATTAGGTCTTTGTCCTAAACATGTACATGAATCCAAGTATCATATGATCGGGTACCCAAGTTCTATGGAATCTCGATCTTTTCGAGAATACAACTTAGTAGGCCACTATCAATGGTGTATAAATTAATGGTTGGTCTGTACAGTGGTGTATGAATATAAAAATTTGAAATAATTAAACAAGAAATATATGAATTAATTTAAGTAATTATATTATATTCATTTTATCCATTAAGTTCTTTGGGTTTGAGTAGTCAACAAAACTAATTCAGGTCACACATGGAGTTTAATCCAAGGAATAAAGAAATGTATACACTTTTAACTAAAATGGGTTTACCGATTCACAACTCAAATCATTCCCATTAACTATTGTATCCAATTAAGTAATTTTAATCCTTATTTCCATTTCGAATCTTATGAAATCTCCATTACTAAATTCAACATCCTCACATTTTACCTGGGTCAGTAATTTACATCATTTACACCATTCCTTAAGACAGTAAATTATCATTCATATTGAAATAGTAAAGTCTCTATATCACTAGGGATGAACACATCACATCAACACATACTCCTCACCTTGAATAATTGGTATGGTTGGAATGAAATCATTAGGGTAATACAGATTTATCCCCTTTTACAACCATGCATTTTGGGGTGGAGTTTTGAGCCTTAGTCTAACTTGACCCATGGGCATAGAACATTAGTCAATACCCGAAAATACCAATCCATGTACACATGCATACTTATTCATCCACGACATATACCACATCATAATACATATCCTTCATTATATACAATAATAATCTCCCATGAAAATCATCATGGAAATTCATATCACTCCATAACCCATTAACTCATTTACCATTTACATTACATTAACAATTTTAGCAAAATTTATGTTTTCATGCCCTGGACAATTAGGAGCTTTCAATAATTCCCTTATTTCCCATTTAAATTATTCAAAAATTCCCTTATGAAAACCAATCTAACATATTTCTCAATTATAAAAACAATAAAAATTTAGAATATTCACCCTTCCATATGTACTATCCTTCCTAGGAACATCAATCTATTTTATAAACCATTTGACACATCCTTACCTTTACTTAATTAGCCCATTTTTTATACCATTCCAATGTACCCCATCAACGATGTCATGATATACAAACAATTCAAAATACTCTTTTGAAATCACCTTGAAGTCACCCTTTAAAACACGGGTCATCCTCTTTGAAAACTAAAATAAGCCTCAAGGATTTATTTCAATTTTCAACCATTCTGAACAATCGTTAAACATTTTCACAAGGAATGGGACACACCCCCATTTTAAATCATCATTTTAAATTAAGTAACATAAAAAAATTTAAATCAATTTTGGTAAACAAATCCTTTCAAAACATTCCCCTATTTCAAATAAAAATTTCTCCACTAAAGACCATGGTATGGTCAAAAACCCAAAACACATATTTAATTATTTTTAAAATCCCCTTGGTCACTCCACAAATATAGAAAACAATCAAAAAAATTTACTCATTAAACAATCTACATTTCCAAACACAATTTACAACCAATTCACTCTCATATTTCCCTTATATTAATGTTTAAAAATTTATTTCACCATTTCAAGGGTTTGGCACATCCCATGGGTAACCCTAGATTAGGTCTCACATTATCAATGATCCCACTGAGGTCAATTAAGTTTTTTGCACCATAATATAAGGTATAAATAACATTACATATCCATAACTATGTAACACAATAAGTAAAAAATTGAACACAACAATATACACATATAAAACATCAAGACAATGGGAGAAATATTAAATACCACCTACCTCATGCTTGGAAGAAGATTACTAGACCAAACTCATCCATTGATTAAACTCTATCACCCCTTAAAACCCCAACATAGAATATTCTAGTAAAGTGATAGTTTTAGGGTTCCAAATAAGAGGACAGATTCTATAATCCATAATCTATAAAATAGAGCAAAGTGGACGGTTAGACTCTCCTGGATCTTCTATTCTTATCAAAAATCACCTCCAAACACCTTATAATCAAAGTAGAATCATCCCATGGAAGTCTTGGAGATTTTTGTTCATAAACCATGCTGTAGGAATCCAAATAGAGTGAAAATAAAAAGAGATGGAAATAAGATCAGGGGAATTGGAAATTCCCACTTTTTAAAGGCCTTATTGTTTGGCCGTATAGTTTGCAAACTGTGCGCCAATAATGTAGCTCCCTCTGTCTAAGAGGGTCCAAGATGCATGGTTTTCTAGAGGCACCTACATGGTTGGAAAAACCTTATGGTAAACATATGATATCCACTAACCGAAAGTTTCTCCAGGCTACATGGTTTCTTAGTCCAGGTACACTATTTGATCTAACCGTACGCCAACTGTGTGCTTCACACTGTTTATCACATTTTCACTCTTTTTGTGTCCTTAAACCCCTAGGGCATCCATGAAACATCTCATACACTTGAGAACCATTTCATTATCCAAAAATGAAGCCTAGAAAAAATTAAAAAAAATGGTGTACCTTTACAAACTGTCAGGTTCTTACAACCTCCCAACATTATAGCTACTCATCGTCAATCCAAACTTCCAAACCCTACTGAATGTCCAAGTCCCCAGGTCGGGCCACAAAGCACACCTATAATGATTAATTATCCACGATTTCTCCCATACATGGTCATGCTATCACTATTCTCTGACCTAGGAAATAGTCCGTCCACAAAACATTTCTCCCACTAAGTTATACAAACACAACTGAATTCACCTCAAGTAAGAATTCAATAGAACATAACGTTACCAACATAACACAATAGAGAATTCTGATAATATCTTTGAACAAAAACACCAAGAATACCTGAAATGAATTAAATTAACATGGCAGATCCAAATGGGACACTCTTAGTGTGATCCTCTCCCCAATTCATGCCCCAAGACACTTTTCTCTATCACACCTAGTTTCTAGAAACCTAATAGTGACACAATCTTAGTGTCACATAATGAATATAAAGATTACAATCACAGTTTCTGAACAACATTTGTCCAAAAAATGAATTCCAATAGCCTCACCCCATTTCTGAACATCCACAGTACTCCCAAGAATAACCTTCATCTTAATACAATCGACCAACAATAACCCAATCCCATGTTTATTAATGTGTCTGAAACACAAAAACAACACTCACCCAATCCCATACAACCCACACTACAAATTAAATCCCCAATAAACCAATTTCCTACTATGTTTCACCGAACTATAACCTTTAGCTCTTCTCCACTTCCCATGAGGAGACCAAAAGATCTTTAACTCAACTTTTGCAGCATACCCAATACATTTTCGAAATAACACCGTCCAAACATCCATGGAAACTCTACCCAACCTTGGAATTCAACCTTTCCATTGAGACTACCTAGGTTGATCATACATCTGTTATTCCTATCTCAATCAAGACTACATGGTTCTTCATCATAACCCATTACCATCACTAGAGTGTAGTTATCAATTAAACATTAACCAAAGGTGGATTACAACCCACCACATTACCTTTACCCAACCGAGTTTGACCATCCCAGCCAACTCACTCTTTTAGTGCCCGACATCCATTTTTGAAATGTCATTCTCATAATTGACATGATTCCTTCTCACTTAAGCCATGTCCCATCATCTGCACACACTAACTAAAGTCCATTCCCATCCTCTGGTGAAAATTCATCACCATGGAACCTGCAGCTCAACAAACCATCCTCATATCTATAGAACCCACTAACATGCCTTCAATGTAAACACTCAGGTCACCTCTAAAACCATCCCTATTATAAATACATCACTTGACTCGATCTTCCAATACATCTGAGGCCCACATGGAACCCAATGTATCGAAAAATTACCTTATAAACATACCATTTTCATCCCAATGAAACCACATCCACTACACAGTATTCTCTATAGATCCATGAATGACATACCACTCTGCAAATTGGGTGTTTTGTTCTTACAGATTTTCTCAATCCATTCCAACCACCATGACTCACACATCAATTGTAAGTTGAACTTCAAGCCTAGACGTGGTTGTCCAGCTTTTCCCGAAACAAGCAAACGGACATTACCCAAACCTATTATCAATTTCCGAGAACTTTATCCATGATATTCATCAGCATCTAGTTTATTATGACAACATAACCTACAATCAGCCGATAGTGTACTCCCGAACACATGACTCTACACGTGCCACCCAAAGAGTTTAAACTCTAAGGTGTCCCATATTCAATGAAAAAAAACCAATTTTCTAGCCATAAAACAAAATCCTTCTCAGTGTACCTAGGACTATGTAATGATATTGGAAATGATCATTACTATTTAATGGTATACCAAGAAGATGTCAAACAACACATCCACAAACAAACCATCCCTGATGTTACCTCCCACCATGGGACACCTAATCCTGACGCAAGACATAGGCTTTACGGATTTACAATATCTCCTCCACATTCTAACACCTCAAAAAAAAAAGTTACTTCTATCCAAAACACACTACCACTTCATGAGACACAACACAACTACCTTGTGCATATCCTGCACCTTCTACTATGATCATAAAAAATTATGAAAGGAACTTATATTGAGAATCATATTCATCCATCCCAAAAACATCGTTCCTTTCTAGAAAATGTCCACAAATGGACATCCTTAAATCCTTCATGGTCTCTATCCTTTCATCATCCACACACTAAACCCAAATGTCGATCACATGGTTCGCACATCCCCCAAGATAAACCCAACACCTGCTCATTTATCTGACTATGAATTTTGAACCATCAACCCCATTGAACTCAAGACATTCTCAACATTCACGTCCAACATACCAAATAGTCAAACGCCATACAAGTATACCCAGCTGCATGTCCAACACCACTTCAGGTGTCCCTTCCATAATAAAAGAACCCATCCATGACTTTCTCCCCCTATATTTCTTTCCAAATATCTTTATCAATTCCAACATCCAACATCATCATGGCCATAGGTAAATGCCTTTGATGGCATTTCCTCTTTCCAAGATGACCTTACCAAAAAAACAAAATCACTATAATATCTTCATAGAATAAAACTAAATAACAACCGTGAACTTTTACCAAACATGATTGAACAAATTTTCTACCAATTCTTCCTCCAAATCAAGCACCTGTTCTTTTTATCTGAAGGAAATTTAAACACTATGCCAACCTTTATTTAGGGCACCCAAAATATCCCAAGACTGTCAACTCAGAACGGAAACTTTATTCTCCCTTCTGGAACCATTAAATATCAAACATATCTATCCATGATAACCACCAATAAAAAACACTCTCTTCATACCACTTTGGAGGTCCAAATCATCTTAATGTTTCATGTGCACTCAATGTTAATCACATACCAGACAACCTCTCTCATTGGTCATCATTAAAGATCCAACGGTACCAACTCCCTAAACTGGATTCACCTTAATAAAAGGTCATTGTATCTCTATTCCTAGGCCACACACATAAAAACTAAACAGACATACTTCTCACGAACAAACTCTTACCCTACTCTAGAATATACTGCATCTTACACACCATAGAAAAAATTTACTCTAGGTCTCACAAAATGAATATCCACACGCATATGTCAACACCACAATAATAAAATCCACTATAGAGTCCAAATTACAACATTTTTAGTCACAACCCATGAGGGCTACTATATCCATATTATCAGGTGACAAATCACATCCCAAGGTCCCAACCCTACCATTGGAACCACCAGTACATCTAATTTTTCCACATGACACAACCCAAAAAAATATCACGACCCAAAAATATGGTTTCAAACTGGGGTACTCTCAATACCTAAACAAGTCACACATAATGTTTGATCACAATACAAGGCATACCCATTAAATTACCCCTATTGGTGCCATTAATTTTCATCTCCCTTTTTAATCATCTTTAGTAATTAAAACCAATTGTTTCACATTTCAAAAAATTATATTTTCCAAAACCCATAGGATTTACATTTTAGGAAAAAATTTATTAACCAACATTTTGAAAACCTATGATGTATTCAAATTCACATTTCAAAACATTTCCATTAACAATATTTTCCTAGAAAACCCTACAGAAAATATTTACGAGATGAAATGAACATTATCATCATAAGAATCCCAATGTACTATCAATCACAGGAAACAGATGCATGAACTACCAATTCTATTTTCCCATCATGAAGTATGAACTTGTAAACACTATATTTCTATATTGGTCTAGGATATAAACATCATAAAACTATAATATCACATCCAAGAGTGTCACTCGAGGTGTAAATGGGAATCAATGGTAAAAGAAAAAAACTGAACACCAATTCCCACCCATGGAACATGGATTTTCCCTCATATGTGGGGTTGTGAAAACCTAGGTACGAGATCATTAACATGACTAGAAAATATCCATGTCTCTTATAAACCATTCCCCAAATAGAAAAACAAAATACCTAATTTGATTTAACTTTATAACATCCCAAACTAGTGGCCACTATCTGATGCCTCAAGCTGGGTCGTCACATGACCTCAAACACACATCCTCATTCAGAAAAGGCTTCCAACTAGAAGTGAAAGTCTATTGAGTAATGTTGGGGAGACTATAACCGCTTCTCAATGTATGAAAAAATATAAAATAATATGATTATGTATAATAACTCACAGAAACCAATAAAATGTACATCATGTGACAATGCTAATAAGTAACCAAGTAACTCATTCCATGCAATATGATGAATATAATACATGTTAGGAAGTAATATAAATAATATCTAATACCAAAATTACAAAAAATATCCCAATTAGAGACCGAAGCCTCAACCCAGTCCTGATATCCCATGCTCCAATAAAATTTCCCATGAAATAACCACACACCAGGTCTATGTCCTGAACCCATACCTGAAAACAAGTAGCATCTACTCAAGTACCCATGTACCATGGAGGCCTGAGTATGATGTGAGTAAAACTCAGTAGGCCACCTCAAATGGTGTCTAAATTAATGACCAGTCTATACAGTAGTGTTTATATATAAACAAGTGTAACAAGTAAAAAAGGAATATATGAATTCATTTATGTAATTATCTAATATTCATTTTATCTATTGAGTCCTCTAGGTTTAACCTATCAGAAAAACTAATTCCGGTCAAACAGGGAGTCTAAGACAAGTCAGAAAGAAATTTTCATGCTTTTAACCACTAGGGGTTCAGAAATTCCTAACTTATCTCATTCCCATTAATTATACTATTCACTTAATTTATTTTCATCTTTATTTCCATTTCAAATCTTATGATATCTTCAATACAAAATTCAACTTAATAACATGTTCCATGGCTTAGGAATTTACAACGTGGTCTAAGCTGGTCAACTATCTTGTGTAATGGAATATTACAGTCCCTATTTTACTATAGATGAACACATCACATCAATTCATGATCCTCACCTCGAATCCTCAGTCCGAGTGGAATGCGACCATTAGGGGAATAAAGCACCATCCCCTTCCCAAACCCATGAATCTTGGAGAGGAGTTTAGTTCGTTAGTATAACTCAACCTATGAGCGTAGAACCTAAATCAATACCCCACACTACCAATCCATGTGCATGTGCATACTTATTCATCCACCACATATACCACAACACAAGCCATATCCAAAATTATGCATAAAAATCTCATTCCATGACAACCAACATGGAAATTCATATCATTCCATAACTAATTAACACATTTACCATTTATATTAAATAACCCATTTATCCCAAATTCTCATTCTTATTCTCATTCTCTAACCCATTATCCACATTCAATAACTCCCTTATTTCCCATTTAACTTATTCATTAATTCCAATATGAAACCCCATTTAACTAATTTTTCAATCCTCGAGAAAATACCAATTTACCATATTCACCATTTCATATGTACTATACTACCTATGAAATTCAACGTATTTTATAGTTTATTTGAAAAATCCTCAAAATTTACCCAATTAACCCATTTTCTTACCATGTCAAACAACACCTTCAACCAAATCATGGTATAAAACATAATTAAATATATTCATTTGAAATCACCTTGAAGTCACCCATTATAACATGATTCATCTTCTTTGAAAACTAAAACATGGAATAAGGATTTCATTCTATTTTCAACCACTCTAAAAAATCATTAATCATTTTCACAAGGAAGGGTCCACATCCCTATTTCAAATCATCATATAAAATTATTTAATAAAAATTATTTTTATATCAATTGAGTTCAACACCTCCTTTAAAATCATTCCTCACTTTTAAACACCAGTTACTCTATTAAAAACCAGGGTTTGGTAAAAACCCCAGAACACAAATTTAAAACCTTTTTAAAATCCCCTTGGGCACTTAAAAAGTATAAAAAACAATCAAAACAATTTTATCTTTAACCAAGAAACATACCCAAATCAAATTTAAAACCCATTCACTTTCATATTTCAATTATCTAAATGTCTACAAATTTATTTCTCCATTTCAAGGGTTTGAAACATCCCACGGGTAACCATATGTTCAGTATCACATTATTAACAAACCTAACGAGGTCCGTGAAGGGTTTATCACCTCAATATACGATATGAATCACTTTTCATTACCAAAGAAAAGGGAACGCAGCAATGAAATACTTTGGCACAACCACATTCAAATATAAAACATCAAGACAATGGGATAAAAATTAAAGACCACCCACCTCATGCTCTAAGATGATTCATATCCCAAACACATCCTTTTATTCGAACTCCAACACCCTATAAATCCCCAAAATAGATTCAACTGCAAAAGTGAGGGTTTTTCAATTCAAAAGAGATAGAGAGATTCTACAAGCCCTAATCCAAAAAATAGATTAAAGAGGATGGTTGGACTAACCCAGATCTTTGATTTTCTTCAAAAGGAACCCCAAATGCCTTATAATCGAAAGACAATCATCCATTGGATTTATTAGAGGGATTGGATTTTTCACCCATGCTGTAGGAGGACAAATAGGGTGAATATCGGGGGAAGAGGATCAAGAGGGAAATTTTGTAAATTCCCTCTTTTTAAAGGTCGAATGGTTGGACAAACCGTGCTCTAGTCACTACCCAAAAGTGTCTCCAATCCGCACAGTTTCCTAGGAAAATTTTACAGTTTAATCTAATAGTGTGACAGTTGTGTGTTTCACATTGTTTATCACATTTTCCCTCCATTAATGTTCTAAACCCCCTAGGACACCCCCAAAACTTCTCACACACCTGATAACCATTTCATTCGCCAAAAAATAATTCTTAACCAAAATTCAAACAGGAACATACCTTCATGAATAGTTAGGATATTACAAAGATAATATATTTATACAGAGGTTTAAAAATTATATTAAATTATTTTATATGTAGTGATTAATTTATTTTATTAGATAGAAATTAAACCATATTGATAAAATAATTCTTTGAAAAAATATTTTTTACCATTATCATGGCCATTATCATTAATCTTAGTTATCATAATTTTATTCCCTAAAATATGTTGGACTTATTGCAAAATAATATCATGTTAATTTAAAATTTGAAATCAGTTTTCATAAACCTAAATTTTACAAATGAAGGTAATTAAATTTTAATATGAGTGAATAAAAATAAAATTTCACGTAAAATACTACTTATGTTTCCAAAATGTTGCACTTTGGTTTTATAATTTCAATATTGTTTTATTATATATAATGATTATATATATATTATAAATCAATTTTTATAAAACTTTGATTTGTTATTTTTTTTAGACAATTTCATAAAAGAAACAATATTACAAATTTATATTTTTGACTATTCAACTAAAATTTAATTTTTTTAGAAAAAGCACAAAAAAACATAAAATATAATATTAAAATGTAAAATAAAAAGTTAAATAAATTTTTTGAAATTAAAGTTCTAAACAATTTTAATTTTCCTTTTTAACAGAAACACAATATATAAACAGCAACCTCTTTAAATTAAAAATGTCATTTTTAAATATCATGTGTCTTTATTATTATTTCATATAAATTTATAATTGATTTAATGTTGGCATATTAGTTTATAAATCTATATATTTCCAACATAAAAGAACATTTAATTGTGATCAATTTCATTTATTTAGGTATATCACAATTCATTTTTTAACAGTTCTTTAAAAGGTATCATTTCAAAAATATTTATCAAATAAAAAAATTATTATTTTGATTTATTATTATATTTTTATGTACTAATAATTATATAATTCATGTAATATTAATATTTTGTGGTTTGTTTCAGTCATATTTTGTGTAATTTCAATGTCACATGTGATATAATATATAGAAGAAAATATTAATTTAATGTTTCTAAAATCTCAATTCATTATCTTCCACCCCTTAAATAAATTGCATCCTCAAGATTTTCATTATTACTCCTAGATGAAAGTGGGTGAGGGTATTTTTAATATATTCATCATTTAGGATAAAACTTATAATATGAAATGTACCTTACTCTCTTAGGTTATATCAAGTTATATATATCTCTTTAAACAACATTAATTATTCATACAATCATATACCTTTGTATGTATATACCATAATCATATATTATCTATAATATACCATTACAAAATACATTAGAATCACTATGAAATTAAACCATTGTAAAATCATATATTCCTCTAAAAATTAACTCTAAGATTTACACTAAAATTTATTAACCAATAGTTTATAAAATCAAATATTAGTTAATAAATTTCAAACTACTATAAAATGGGGATTTCCTCAAGTATTTATGCCCATGGTGTATAGAAAATAAGTGTATAGAGTGGCTGGAATCAGTCTATACCAACAATTTATATCAAATGTTTGTATATACTAAGATATACCAATTGTTTTTAAAAAACCATTGGTATTTGTAAATATAAACAAATTGTTTTTAAAAAAATATTAGGATAGAGTAATCCCATATCCCTCCCACCCCACCCTTCCCTTATCCCTTATTTCATGTATTTTTTAATTATGATCTTCATTGACATCATATTAGTGAGTTAAAAATCCTTATTGTATTTTGATGACTATTGTTTTCATTTTTTTAAATGTATGGAAACATAGAAATATATAGCTAGGTCAAGATTCTTCCATATTATTTGAAATATGTTTCTTTTACATTATTTTGGTTATAGTATTTCTTAATAAATTTAATGGTAAAAGATATATTTGTTGTTTTAATTTAGTTATTCTCTCCTTTTACATAAATATAATACAATATTTTTGTAATATATATTAACTGGTTATATAATTGAATACTTTAGTAATTTTTTGGGTTTTTATATATATTAGGGGTTACTTTATGTTCTATGATTATATTGAATAATTCACGAGTTGCCATTACTTCGATCAGTATACCCTTTCATATCTTTAAAATTTTCATGCATACCAATATTTAGGCCAGTATGCCCTTATACATGTTAGAATGTTAGCCTCACTTTTACACAAGTTTTGTAGATCATGAATAGCCCTTATTTAGATTCTTCAATGAACTCCCCCTACCCTTATGCATCCTCTATTCCATTATTTATGTACCTTTATATAGGTGTCTAATGAATTTTACACATCTAGTATAAGCATCATCAATAATACTGCAAGAAATTCATGACACATATTTAAAAGATAAATCATTACCTCATCAATCCTATAAGCATTAAATATTTTGAGATTCAATGATCCGCAATAATACCTGTCTACATATTCCATTTGGCTTTACATGAAAACTATCATTTTGAAATAATCTAACTCAACCACCATTGAAACTTCAAATACTAGAAAACTATCATATATCATCTTAATTCATTATTTTAGATTCTAATGAGTGAATTCGCCACATGGATATGACATAACCACAAACCTATAAGACTATTAAGTTGGATATTAGTGTTGGAAATAGGGGTGAAATTTTACAATGTCACTATTTTATATATTTTACTATAAATTGATATACTATATTTCAACTTGAGTAGTTAAATATTCTTGTGATCTACAATAACATCTCCCAAAATAAATTAATATATAAACATTAATTCACATGGGTGAGGAACATACCACTTGGTGAGCTATTTTACACCACTACCGGTCCATTTATTCTAATTTCTCTAAAACGAATTATTGTTTCAATTGATGCTATGTATATTTTATGAGACAATATTTATCTCCTCTGGGTTTTTTGAACCCTAGAAACAACATTTGGATACCAATTTTTGGGAATAATTATTTTTCCATGTAGCTACGGAGAATCTTGAAAACACTCAAATGAAACGAACTTGATGGTTTAATATAAATCACATGAATGGATTTATAAAAACCCTAACTTCATTAACAAAGCTAAACCATGGATTTGAAACCTGAATCACTCCAAATTAGTCTTAAAATATACTATATCTTTAATATTTAATGAAATTCATATATATTCTAAAATATATGTTATAATCACAAATGTTTTATACTTAATGAAGAATTTTTAATATTTCATAATTACCTAGAGATTTCATTTCATCATGCACTCTTTTATTTTTAATAATTCATTTAATTCAAACTAAAAGTTAACTTTTTATTATTCAAATATTTTATTGAAAAAATTGAGAACCCATGAGTTCATCCAAAAAATAAAATGACTGAACCATTGGATATTTTAATACCACTAGATTTAATCACCCTAAAAATTATCCAAGAGATATTGTGTACCAGAGTGTCTTTTTTATTCAGTAGAAGAAATTTGATCTAAAATGATATCTTTCCCAAGACATGATATATTCCTCCCATATGATCTTCCCATTATTTAATCCCCGAACCAATATCAAGTCCTTCTTGTCGATCCATGAATACTTCTCTTCTTTGAGATTCACCTTTAGTGACCATCGTATCTTGTTAGAGGCTTCTTCTTCAGTGGAATTAGGGGATAAAACTTGTTTAGACACTTCTTCATCTGAGCACAGATGAAATTCTAATGATTTATAAATCACATAACCTGGCGTCCTCTAATAGAAGGTATCCTTAAGGGAGAGGTGAGTTTCGTTTTCTACCTTCTTGCCTTTCAACTTCTTCACTGATCGGGTCACCATTAGTAGTGGAAAAATGAATAATCCTTTATATATTTATGGATTCCTCTTATGCACCTACTTCTATGTGATCTTGGAAGCTTTTCACCCAGACCCACATTAATTATCTCACATGCAACATAGATAGAAATATAATCACTAGACTCATTCCCATTCATGTTGGCCCAGGCCAGCAGTTTCTCAAACACTTGAATCAGGTCTTCATTAAGAAATTGTTCGAAGTGATTTCCCAGATTTATGGTTTCCAACTCCTAGGAGTCATTGGCGGCTAAACCTTGGTCTGTAACTCTAAATTAACTCTCTAGGGACACCATCTCCAAATATGAACCTCCCAAAGGAGTTATATAACCTCTCTCATCTTCCACTTGAGGCTCCAATTCAGGCTTCTATTTACTACCACCATGAGGGGCCTATAGTGGTAGAGAGCCCAAAGCTTTAACCTCATTAACCAACTCTAAACCTATTTTCTTCAATGAAACATCTATAGAATACTTAGGACCCTTAAGATCCTTACTCGTCCAATTGAATATATTTGACACCAAGGGATTTCCTCCATGAGGTTCACACTATACATCATTTTTCATGGTTTTTGGACCCACTATTTCCAAGCTAGAAGAAACATCCATCGTGATAGACACATGGCACATGTCGCTACATACAGTTCCCATTATTTTCCACCTCTCATGTTTTGAATTCCTACATGCCACCAATAGGTTACCCCTTCACATACAAAGAGAAAAAATTAAACACCGATTCATAAACAAATTTATATCCCCAACACAACTGCTCAGCCACTATAATCCCAATGTAGTCAGAAGGAAATCTTGAGGCATCAATTTATATGAAAATTTAAGTGTTAAGAGGATCAAAAATTGAGTTGGATCAGAAATCAAAATATAATTACCTTCCAACTAGGTTCCTAATCATCCTAATAATCGACTGTTGTTTAAATGGTAATGGAATATGAGGAAGACTAACCCAAATTTCAATAGAAGGAGAGTCCTAGTTTATATAGATGTAAAACATCCATATAAATAGGAAGAATTGAGACCTGTTGTAATGGTAAGGAAAACTAGAATAAGAATTGACTAGATCCTCCTCTTAAGCAAAGCGAGTCATAATATTTTTATTGTCAAGCAGGCCCATAATTTCTCGATCCTAAAAATCCCATGAACTGAAAACAAACCTATCAAAATATTCCACCGAAGGTCTTCTCTGAAAAAAATTGAGCTATCAAGGTCAAGATTAAGAATTTATATTCATCATTGATATAATTTGTTGAAACCAGGAGATTAGGGCCCTCATCATAGAAATATAAAACCGTAAGGAACTGATAGAAAGGAGGAAACAAAGTATTTATATCAGGGTTGGAAAAGTCGGAAAAGATGACAACCTCGTGTTAATGATTTTGGTTGTTCTTGATGAACTGAATATTTTTTTATTGTCTTCCTAAAATCCTTTCTAGTGGTTATTTTTTGCAAAACTGCTTGTGATGATTCTATTTCAGATGTTCTCTATGATATTCTTTATCAATTTTTTGGTTTCCTTCACCATTATAATACTAATCCCACTAATACTTGAAGCTTATTTTAATAAATATTTCTCACACCCTTCTATATGATCTATCTCGCATTGGTGGTATATTCCATTAACATTTATATCGTTCCTCATGGAGTGATATGTGAAACTTATAAGGCATAATTTGGGCTTATTCAACTTCCTTGATATCTATAAGAGTCACTTGAAACTTATTCTTCCTTAGTGAATCATTATTTAAGGGAACATACTTCATAATTTATGCACACCCTATGTGTATGTAGAACCGATTTACATTAATTTTGGTAGTTTATAGTTACTATTTGAGTTATGGGATTATGGTTTGGAATTATTCGGGGTTATGGAAGGGGACAAGTCATGAAATGTTTTTCTAATTAGAGATAGTTAAATTTTTCTCAAATTTTTTTATTAAATTTCATATATCATACAACTTCAGGATTCAATTTCCTTTATTACATTTTTGATATTTTTTTTATTTTATAAATCATAGTTTATATGATATTTTTATTGGATGATTATTTATATTTATATCAATTATTTTATACTTTCCATTATAATATTAGACCATGTTTTTTTCTTTTGATGTGGTGTTGCACATTTTTTATTCTTGAGTAAATGCATCCATCATAATGACTAGTGTATTTAATATTATTAACGTCATATTAAAACATGGATGTTTTAAAAAAAATTATAAATAAATATTTATTTAATTGAATTGTAAAGTTTTTGTTTCCCATTCCATGTCCTATACAATATCTGGTTTGTTATTTGTAGGAATTTATTATATCATCTGTTATTTCTCGTATTATTATTTTTCTATCAACTCATATTATTTGATAATTTTCATATTAAAATTTGTTATAATGAATTTTTTAATTATGGTTTACATTTTTGATTTGAATATAAATATTTCCCCTTATAATAAAATGGGTAGAATCTAGATGTATCATACCATTGGGATTTCAATCGAGTTACAAATTAATTTGAATATATTTTTAGATTTTTGATTTAATAATGCTTAATATGGAGGTCGTATATAGTGTCTATGTTATAATTGTATTGGAATACCATGGTTAACTTGAGAACAAGTTATCTCCCACATAAAAAAAATTTATTTCTAACAAATTATCATGTTTTGTATAATAATTGATAGATGAGAAAATATCATATTGTTTATGAAGAAAAAGAAAGAAGTGGTATGAGGAATTTGATATTAGATCAGTTTCTATTTATGTACAATCATGATAGAGATAGTATTCTAGTGAAAGAATATAATTATATCAATACATATTAGGAAAATAATGAAAATGTTGACCGGGAGAGAGTGAAAAATATATGGATGATTCTAGAACTCCTGTATACCGTGAATGTTCTAAAACGGAAAAGTTATAAATTTTAATGTGGTTATATTGTAGAAAAACCATGTATGGAATTTATAATATAGATATTTATTATTCACTATCCTTTTTGAAGGACTTTCTTTTTGGTGGTGAATATATTCCTTCAAATAGTAATAATTTATTGATGCTAATTTAGAAGCATTGAATTTGTATTTATAAAATTCATTCTTGCTTAAAATATTTCAGTTAATTTTTGTGAAAAGAGCATACCGTAATGACTATAAATAATGTGGCACATATTGATAGAATCCAAGAGTATATTAAACACCATCTCATGTTCTATAAAAAGCAATGTTTCACATTCTCTCAATTCTCAGGCTTCAATATATATTCATGTATGCATAAATCTCAACCAATATGTGATTGAATGTTGTTGAGATAATTAAAGGTAATAATGAGTAGGTTATCCTGTAAATGGATTAGTATGGAAAGAATTTGATGCACAAGATCCAGATTTTTCATCTAAGGTGCATAATTTTTGGTTTCATCTATCCTGTGATGGCTTCAATTTTTTTGGTTTGATTCTTATTGCTCCCAACACAAGGCCAATCTTTAACTATGCCTATAATCTTCCTCCATTGATGTCTATGAAAAGAACCATTCACATTCCTGAGTATACTAATATCTAGACCATCAGATCCTAGAAATGATACTGGCTTCAACATTAAAACTTTAATAAGAGAGTTGAACCATCTTTGAGATATGAGTGTGCGCACATCCAATGATTCTTAAAAAAATAATTCAACTAAGTGATTCCTTTATATAGACTATAAATGATCTACCAACTTATAAAATATTGTATGGTTGGATCTAAAAGTGAAAACTATCATGTCAAAATTTTATAAATAATACATGATAAAGAATACTTAAATATCATCGTATTTTCAGTTTCAGGGGGGTATTGATGATTATTTCCAATTAATCATCAATATAGGAAGAATACCATGAGCTTTGATTATATTTTTGACAATGAATAACCACCTCAACATATGTCAGGAACTGATTTGCTTAATGAATTGAAATTATTCAATTTTTCAATAGGTAAAGGTCAGATAAAATCTAAAAATATGATGAATATTGACATAGAATCCACTTAATATTCTGAAAAGAAATTTTAATTTTTTTAGTTTCTATATTTGTAACACCTTGAGATTGTGTTAAATATATTTTTTAATTAATTTTAACTTTTCGATATCTTCCATTTCACATAACACTGAATATAGCATGAGTTATAATAAATAACTATAATTGTATTTTGTTACATGATACACCATGTTTAGATTTCATCACAAGAAACACTTAGATTATATTACGGTACATGCAACACTATGTTTACCTTATGTTACATACAATTTTGAGTTTCTTCAATAGCTTGCATTACTTGTAGTACTAAGTTTTACAAATATAAAATATACTATTAAAGTTATTATTAAAATATTATTATACTTATCACCTATTTGTTGGAATATAAGTCATTAATAAGATTAACTAAATTGTGAAAATCAGGGTTACATATGAAAATAAAATGATTCCTTTGGTTATCAATTTTTGTGAAATGAAACCAAAAAATATTTGAAAATAAAACAAAATTATTTTACTAAGAAAACAGTTTTTCTATATACAAACAAATTTTATCACAATAAATTAAAAAAAACTTTTGATTAATTTTTTTAAGAAATTTTATATATTATATATTCAATCGAATTTTTCTTACATTCAACAAATATATTTGATATAAATAATATAACAATAATTCCAATTTTTTGGATAAAAATATGTATTTATCTAAATGGTTGTTTTACTACCTTTTAATGGAATGCCAATTTTAAATCTAATTTTTTAAACTTTTATAATTTTTATTTTTTAAAAAAAATTTTGAAAGTGGAATATAAAAATTTACTTTTGATTATTTTTTTGTAATTTTTTCAGATCTTTCGTTTTTTGATTAATAGTAAAAAATAATGATTTTTAATTCAAAAATATATTTTAATATAATTTTTTTATTGTTAAATTATATTTTTAATTAATTTTAAATTATATTTAGTTAAATTATACAGAAATAAATATAATATTGTTAAATAAAATAAATTTCATATTGAAATTGTATATAAAACCCTTTCAAACATTTAAACATTTTCTCCATAAAAAACCCTTTTTCACAACACATCTCTAGGATTAATTTTAAATTAATTTAGGCTATATCTATTATTAGAATTTGGAAAAATGGATTCCATATTTGTAATCGAAATAATTTATAATTTCTAAAATGGTGAACTTAGTTTCATACCAAACATATTAGTGAATTTTATTACAATTAATTAAAGTGATTAAGGTAAAAATGAGATTATTTTGTGGTAAAAAAATTACGTAAGGGGAAAAAGACCCCAGACACATGTCCAAAGGAAATTTTATGGAAATATTTCAACTATATAATCTCTTATTTATAATATAGTCCATTATTTTAAGCACATAATATATGTGATACCTCTCAATAGTGTTTACCATTTCATATTTACAATAATGTCACTCATCCTTCACTATAAATGGGAATGACCCCCTCAATTATTTACACCACTCAATCCCTTTAGCTCACCCAAGCCCTTCCCAAATAATCTCTCAACTAAAATCCTCTCATTATTGAAACATCACTTTGTGTAGAAATAAAACCAAGTTAGTCCATTAGTGAAAACCAAAAGGAATTACCCAAAGAAGAGGATGTTTAAATGTGTACAAAGAAAGTCCTGACATGGGTAAAGTTTTATCATCTCAGTTTTATTTCTATGAGATATATAGTATATTCACTACATATTATTTTTTATAGTTTATATACTATATATTAATGTATTATTGGATTCTTATCCTTAAATTTATGTGTATTTATATATTAATTTTATGATATCTCTTTCATGGGATTTATAGTTCAAAAAGTTACAAAATCCATAAATTAATTTTATCTCAATTTTCCTTCTTTGAGGCAAATTTCAGGTTATGCACTTATATTATTCTACAAGGTGTATATTCCTCCCATTTACATTTTATGTCATGAATCTCATTATTTTGATGATATTTTAAGCTCCATGTAATTTTATTCTCTTATAGAGATTATGATTTAATGTTATCAATGTGGTAATAGTTTATGACTAAAATATCATCATTTATCATGATTTTTTATTATTATGCATCCAATAAGGAAATATTATATTTTTTATCTCAAAAACTCACATGAATTTTATTATACACTATTTACTCATGATATATTCAAGAAATGTTACCATCTTTTCCACTCATTGGTATTTTAGATAATTAAGAATTTTTTTTAATAAAATCCAACTTTATCTCTCTCTTTGTTTAAAAATATATCTTTATTAAAATCACTATTTTCTAAAAAGGCTTTCAAAAAATGTTCTACTATTATCCTATTATCTATAAAAAATATTTTTACCCATGTTTTTTCTTTTTAACAAAATGATTTCTAAAAATGTGACTTCTTTTCATTATCTGATCGAGGAACTTTTCTAATCCTGTAATGATGAAAAAAGAATTTTTGGCATGTACATTACTATCTGCAGTCATGACCATCATTTCATTGAAGATTTATTTTCAAGTTTTTATCCTTAATTTTTTAAGAAAAATATTTTCTTAAAATTCACAAAATTCATTTTTTTAATTGTGGTTTTCAAAGAAAAATGTTAAGAAAAATGTTTTTTTGTTGAAGAAGTGTTGATTTTTTAAAGCTTCCTTTATATGTTTTTTAGGTTATTTTCAATGAAAAAGTTTTTAAAAATGTTTTTTTCTTTAAAAAATTTTTTCAAAATTTGAAATTATATTTTCTATAAGAAATTTGTTTAATGAAATTCAAAATCAATCTTTATAAGAATTATTTTTTGGAAATTTTTTTATGAAAGGGATTTTTGAATAATGGTTAATTTCAATTAGAAATGTTCCAAGAGATCTTTAAAAATTCTTTTATATATAATATGAAATCCTTTGATATCATTTATGATTTACTATGGTTATTATCCAAGGACAACATAATCATTAATTCGTTAAATAGTTTTTGTTTAAATTGAATACTAGTTTATGAAATCTGTTTCTCTTCCATGGGTTATACCATGATAAAATGAATATGAAACTCACTTCCTTTTATGGGTTATTCTAAGATCAAATGAACAAGAAACCGATATATTTTCTGTAGTTTATAATAAGATGACTTTTTATCATACCCATTTCTTTTCATATGTTATTATATGGTTTTTATGAACCCCATTGCATTTCATGGATCATGATATGATGAATGTTTATTATAGTGTGGAACACATATGTAAGATTTAATTATGTGAGGGTGGGAACTATATATACCTTTAATACATTGCATAAGAATTTATATATCGTGAGATAATGAAAGGGATCAAGTAAACGTGATTGATCTACTATGGGAGGAAGGTGGAACATGATACACTATGAAAAAGGGTCTTCCACTAAGAATGGTAGTGTGTTCTGCCCACGAGGTAATCATCATATGAGTGAACATAATTATATGTTTTCAATGTAATGAGTGAAACTTATTATGTGTTCATAATGTTATGTGTAGCACTGGTTGCATGCCCACATGTTTATGAATAGACCTGATTAAAATTTCATAATGTTATGAGTGAACCTTATTACATGGTCCCAAAGTTATGTGTGGACCTGGTTGCATGTCCATATGTTTATTCATGGACTTGATTATATTCTCACAATGTTATAAATAAACCATGTCATTTGTTTATAATGTAATGTGTGGACCTGGTTTCTTGTAAATATGTTTATGTGTGGACCTAATTACATGTTTACATTGTTCTGATTAAACCATATTACATGTTCACAATATTATTCTCAGAACTATTTACATGTCTATAAGTTTATGCAAGGTACTTATTACATTTCCTTAACGTAATGATTGATGTTTTTTCTTTTTACACATGTTCAATATTTTTTAAGATTCTATGTATTACATAAGTTTATTTATTATTCCAATTATATGATCACACAAATATTTCTCTTTTATTTATTTATAATTCATGTTTTATGAACTTCCAATCATTATTCCAGGACTAGTGATTAGGATAATTGATATGTAGGGTTATGAAGAAAGATTTTAATTTATAGTACTAAAGTGGAAAATAATTATAAGAGATGTTGTAGTTCTTTAAACAAATTAGAGGGATGTGTTCCCAGTTTCCAAAGATAGTATACTATTATGGTCCTCAGGCATTTATTTGATTAATTTTCATAATACTCATCTAAACTATTGTGATATCAATTTATATTAACCCTATGTCACTATAGTTGGTAAACATGAATGTTTTAGTCAACTATAGGAAACTAAGATGATAAAACGTTAGTGCGATCCCTAAGTATTTTTCTAAGGATATTTATATTGATTTTTCTAAGTATAATTCTATTATATCAGAGATTTAAAAGTAGGTTTCATGATTTAGGCATCATATAAGTAATTTTTCATGACAATGAGGTATTATTCTATGATAATGGTTGATCAAACTATGATTTATGGTCTTAGTCAATAATGAAAACTTATAGGAAAATGGCTAACATTTACTGTTTCAAATATAGAAATTATGCTCATTATTTAAATTGATATCCTAAGTAGAAATATCATGAAGATAATTAGGAAGTTAGCATGGTTATTGGTTATACTACTGATGATAATGAGACCTTGAATGACATGTGAAAGGTATGGGATGCTCTAATGGAATTTTTAACATTAAAATAAAGAGCATGGTTACATTGAGGTTGAGGAACCATAATACATGATTTTTATTTTATATTCTAGTAAAGAATTATTAAGGAATAAGAGGATGAGGCCTATGTAATGGTTTAATAATAATGTTGGTTGATTAAAGTTTATATGTTTTTAAATTAAAGGATTTTGTTATATGAATCATAAAGTATATAAGGATTTTTTGCAGATGTTTTTCTGTAATAATTTTCAATAATGTGTTAAATGATACTGATGTCCTAGATATTTGATTTAATTACAACGTTAAATTAATGTAAGTCTACCCTTAATATGTATTTATGAATGAGAAAATGATAATTTATATAGATAAATAGATGATGATATCAATATTTTAAATTAGATAGTATTTATGAAATTATAATTGAAAGAGTTTTTTTTGAAAAAAGTCGTTTATACTATCATTGATGGAGTTTATGTCGTTTTTGGATTTAAGGAATATATCTAATGGTCTTTGGAATAATATATCATGCATTTTTTCAATAAGGATTTATGGTAACTCATGTTATTAACATGTTTTAAGATAAACCATGATAATTTTATTAAAATTTCTAGTATTTGAAAACCAATAGACACTTTTGGATATATAGGGCATCAATGCTAAGAAGATATTGAGAAATTTAGTAACCTTCTTTCTAAATTTTTTTGGATTTTTTTCTTTCAGAATGGTTACAAGTTGACCATTTATGGAATGGTTTATGATAAAAATTGGTTGTGTTTTTAGAGATTAAAGTATTATCTATCATTTGTGGATTTATTTATAATGGATAAAATATGTTAACCTTTTTAAAAAGATGATAACTATAGAAAAATGGAAGGAATTATCATTATATATTTGGATATTATGATCTATTAGTGATTCAGGCACAATAAATTCCCCTTCATTTTTAGAGTATGAGATGAATTAGAAATTGGTCAAGAAACAACCAAAGGGTGAGATTGAGAATATTAAATAGAATAAATCAAGTAATGGAATCTTCTTGTGAAAAGTATCCATCTTTAGGAAAATGATATTGAACTAAAATTTTGTCCTATTATCATGATTTTTTATGATATCAATAAACGTTTTCAAGATTATTTGGTTTAGGGATTTGGGATTATTGACTTCCTCTGGACCATATTCTCTATCACTCTCCAAAATAACTTAATTGTTATATTTCTCTTTCGTGTCCATGATACCACTTGTCACACATGTTATCCTTTGTAGAAACCTTATTATTGATTACTTTGCGTAGTTATTTTGTTCCCTAAATTAATTTTTAAATAATGTTTTAGTATTCATTTTTACAATGCGGTCTTCTATGAAAATAACTTTCAAGTATTAATTCTTTGATGACCCATATGAATTTTGAGGTTGAACATTATTTCAAGTTGGGAGAATTTTACACCTAGATATTTAGTGAAATATATTTTTTAAATTAATTTAAACATTTTGATATTTTTCATTTCATGAAACACTGAATATAGCTTGGGTTATATGAAAAACTATGTTTGGCTTGCATTACATGCAACACCCAGTTAATATTTCACAACTTGCAACACTAATATTATATTATTGTTTATGAAACACTATTTTGGTCTTGTGTTACATAAAATTTCCAGCTCCTTTGATAACTTACGTTACACACAATATCGAGTTTTGTAGAACTACAAATGACTATTAATGTTATTATTAAAATATTAGTATAGTTATCACATATCCATTGGAATAGAATTTATGAATATGATTAAATAAATTTTAAAAATAAGGTTCACATGTATATATAAAAGGAATCATTTTGTTATCATTCAGTTAGAAATGAAAATAATAACCATTTGAAAATAAAGAAATTCATTTTCTAAGAAAAATATATATATTTATTTACACACAAACTTTGACTCAATAAATTAAACAACCCACATTTGATGATTTTTTTCAATAAAATTTATATATCACATATTCAATAAATTTTTTCAAACTCATCACATATATTTCATAAGCATAAGATAAGAATAAATGCAATTTTATGAATAAAAATAAGTTGTTTCATAAACGGTAAATTTACCACCTTTTTACTACACATCTATTTTATGTATAATTTTTGATACATTTATATTTTTTATTTGAAAAAATGAAAAATGTTTTTGAATTTATAATATCAAATTTTACTTTCGGTGGTTTTTGGTATTTTTCTGAGAAGTTTTATTTTTAGACGAATAGTGAAAGATGCATATTTTTAATTCAAAACTACGTTTTCATCTAGTTAATTTATATAGTCAAAATATATTTTAAATTGTTCTCAAAGTATAATTTGTTAATTTAAAAATAAATAAATCAAACTTAGGTTATTTAAAATAATTTAACATTGAAATATTATATAAAAACATTTTAAACAATTCAACATTTTCTCATTAAAAACACTACTTTCACAACACATATTTGAAATTATTTTTAAATTAATTTCTGTCATTTAAATTATTAAAATTTGGAAAAATAGATTATATATTTGGAATCTGTGTATGTTATAATTTCCAATAATTTCCAATTAGTATTTGACCAAAATATAGTGAATGTAATTAAAATTTATTATAAGGATTAAGGTAAAAAAAGATAATTTAGTGGTTAAACGATAACATAATGGGCCAAATAACCTAGACGCGTGTCCAAAATCTATACTTTTCTATATTTAGACGATATCTTCCCTTGTTTATAATGTTTTTCATTTTTGTAAACACATGATGTACGTGTTACCTCTTAATAGTGTTTACCATTTGGTATTTAAAAAATTTCCGCTCCTCTTCCACTGTAAAAGGGCACTCACCCCACTCAATTCTTCACACCTCTCAATCCCTTTGGCTTATCGAACCCCTACAAAAATAATCTCACAAATTCCCTCCACTCCTCATAAAAGACTAAATTTTTTAACAAAGAAAACCAAGTTAGTCTTTCGGTGAAAAATCAAAGGAATTACCCAATAAGAAGAGGTTTTGACATGTATGAAAAAAAACAATAATTTTGGTAAGGGTTTTCTCGTCTCACTTTTATTTCTATGAAATATTTCCTATATTAATAAATTATTTTTTTTATTGTGTAAATACTGGAAATCAATTTATTCTATGATTATTGTCCTTAAATTTATGGGTATTTACATATCTATTTAATGATCTCCCTTTCATGGGATTAATGGTTCAAAAAGTGACCAAATCGGTAAAAATAAGTTTATCTCAACTTTCCTTCCTTGAGATGCATGTTAGTTTATGAACCTATACTATTATATGATGTATATATGCTTACATATGACATTTTATATCATGAATATCCACATTTTCATAATATTTTATGTTTTATGTCATGTTATTATCACATGGGGATTATGATTCAAAGTTAATGAAGTGGTAAATGTTTATTACTTTAATTTCATCATTTAATAGTAATTTTTTTTATTATTATTCCATTGATGAAATTTTATAATCTGTATATCAGTTAATGTCATTAATTTTCCTCTCATATAGTTGTTCCTGATATATTAAAGTAATGGTACCATTTCTCCACTCTTTGGTACTTGAGATAAATAAGAAATTATTTTTAAGAAAATCTAACTGTCTCTGTCTCTTAGTCCAGAAATATGTGTTCTTTCGAAATGATATTTTCTAAAAATGTTTTAAAAAAATATTTTAATGTTCTCCCATGATATTAAAAATTCTTTTTTACCCATGTTTTACCTTTTAAACAAAATGGTTTTTAAAAATGACTCTTTTTTTTCTTTTCGATCGTGGTACTTTTTTAAACACATTATGGTGAAAAGGAATGTTCAGTATGTATCGATTTATCCTCTTTTATGACTATAATTTCTTTGAATATTCATTTTTGTGTTTAAAAGATTAAATTTTTCAACAAATTATTTTCCTTAAAATTCTATAATTTCATTGCTTTTAATGTGGTTTTCAAAGAAAATTGTTTTAAAAAATTATTTTATGTTTAAAAAGTGTTTTAAATGAATTTAAATGAATACATTATATCTTTTCAAGGTTATTTTTAAAGAAAAATGTTTTTAATTTATTTATTTAAAAATATTTTTTCAAAGAGGAAATGATTGTTTCATCAAAAATGGTTTAAATGTAATTTCTAAGCACTCTATATAAGAAAAGTATTTTTGGAAAATGTTTTATGAAAGGGATTTTTAAAGAAAGTATATTTTCTATAATAATGTACCAAGTGGTCTTTTAAAATCCTCCTCTATATAATATTAATTCCTTTGATATAGTTTATTATTTACTATTTATATAATACAAGGACACTATTCTTATTATTTATTTGAATGGTTTATGTTAAAATTGAATTTTTTTAAGAATTTTGTTTCTCATTAATGGATTGTAACATGATAAAATTATTGTGAAACTAGATTCATATCATAGACTATTATATGATAAAATGATTAAAAATATTGTCTCTTTTTCATAGGTTATAATAAAATTAAATGATTTTAATATCAATTTCATTTCTTGGGTTACGACATGTTGTTTATGAAACCAATATATTTGTATGGGTGATGCTATGATGAATGTTTTATTTATCTTATGGCCCATTTATGTATAATATAATTATTTCATATGTGGTACCTATATACCCATAAAATTAATTAGGCAACAATTTATATCTCAGGATATAATGATGGGAAAAAGTCAGTGGGATTGATCAACTATGGGAATAAGGTGTAATGTTATCCACTATGAGAAAAGTGTTTTTATTGGGTATGGTGGTGTGCCCATACCATATTGTATAAGTACCAATCTGCGAACCTGTTTACATGCACAAAATATTATGATTGAACCTTATTACATGTTCAACATTTTATTTGGGCACCTCGTTTCATGTCCATATGTTTATGTGTGGACCTGATTACCTCTTCACAATGTTATGAGTGAACCTTATATTTTGTTCACAATGTTATGTGAGGACCTAGTTTCATGTCCATATGTTTATGGATGGAACTAATTACATGTACATGATATTATGTGTGAACCTTATTACATGTTCACAATTTTATTCATGGAAATGGTTTCTGGTCTATAGGTTTTTGCGTAGACCTGATTACATGTTCACAATGTTATAAGTAAACCATATTTTCTATTCTCAATATTATTTATGTACCTAGTTACATGGCCGTAATTCTACAAAAGGGAATGATTTCATTTTCATAACATAATGAGTTAACCTATTTATTTTTACACATGTTCACAATCTTATAAACTTAACTGTATTCTACTAGTCTATATCTTATGACAACAATATACTCTCACAACTCAGGCTCTTTGTCTTTTTTATAATTCATCTCTAATGAAATACTAGTAATTATTACATGGATCATGATTATGATATTTTATAAATAAGGTTATAATGAAAGGTTTTTAGTAGGATTACTATAGGAGAATATCTTTACAGGAGATGTTGTAGATCATTCACCAAATTCAAAAAATGTCTTCCCAGTTTCAAATGAGACTAAACTATTATGGTCTTCAAGAATTTACTTTTATAATTTAATGAATATTCATATAAAAGTATGTAATATCCATGTATTTTAAACCTAGGTCTCTATAATATTACTATACTAATTTGTTAAAGCATTATTTTGATGTGATGAACATTGAGGGAAATATACGTGAAATATTTCTCTCAATTATTCTAAATATCAACAGGAAGATAGAAGATGACTTAAAATCTCATTGGGACTTGTTGGACTTGGGTATTCAAATAGAATTACATCCTTTTTGTATCAGTGAAAACAAATGGGATGTTCCTTGTGCTTCTTATGTGATAAATACTTTAAAGAAAAATAATGTTTACGATTAATTATATAATATAAAGGGTCTTGATTGTTATTTTAGCAACATATCTAAATAATTCATTAGAAGGCAGTTGAAAATAGAATCCCTAAAAACTCATGATAATCACATCCTTCTTCATTTTTTGATTCTAATAGCAATTGGGTATTTACTATCCAATAATTTAATAGTAAAAGTGATTCTCTTGTACCATTTTTATAGAGACAACTGTTTTAAAGTTTTTCCAAGTATTTGTTGATAAAAATTCTTTAAAGGACGCCATTAATATTTCTGAGTTAGTAAAAAAAATTCCCCCACCTTTTTCACTTCCATGTTGCATTTAACAGTTAATATTCAAAATGAAACACTTCTGGGGGCCTATTTCTTTTCTGTGGATGTATAATACTAAAAGAAATCTATGAACAATGAAATATTTTGTCCAAATCAAGAATAACATAGAACGTTCAATTTTTATAGGTTCTATATATTAATATTTTATTGATATGTTTTCAATGTATTTGCTAAATATTAGCTGAAGAAATGACCATCCAATGAAAAATGATGATGTGAAATATCAAGAAATTGTGCCCTGATTTCCATGTCCTCTCTAAATATGATGAATTCATGTTTTATATATATTGGTTATATGGAGCCTTGAATAGAGGGATATGGAATATCACACAGTCTTGTTTGACTATGCTTTATTCGATGACTTAATCAAGTATGTAATATGAATATTTATATGTTATATCATACTAATGTATTTCACATATATCATAAAAATTTATTATAATTTTATATAAGGAAAATAAATAAATTATAAGTTTATTTCACTGATCTTTTCTTTTTATAAAGAGAGTGGCTTTTCATTGAATGAAGTTTCCCACTTAGTTGAAATCAAAGGTATGAAAATTAATTTAACTAACTTAAAAAATAGATATTAATTTAAATTTATTATTCCTATATATTTTAGGTATTGAGTTTAATTGTTGAATTTATCAATTGAGAATTAAGATAAATATTTTTTGGCACCAATTATTTGGTCCATAAATGAAAATCTTTAACAATCAAATGATATGAATTTGTTACAACAGATTGAGTGGTGAATATGAGAACACATCATAGTGGAATTTTTTTGAATAGAATAATAGACTATTATAATAGTGCATCATATAGTAGGCCTCAAATAAATTTATCTAATTATAGACTTTTTGAGAAATATTTTTATTGGATTATTACTCTCACGATCATGTAACTATAATGAAATTTAAATGGTTTGATTAAATAAAATTACATTTTAAATTTGTTGATGACTATGGATTTAGAGTTATTACCATGACCAATTTTGTAGTTTCCAATGAACTATATATTTTGGAGTCAATGGAAAAACACATTTTTATGAGAAATATCATATAAGACTTGATTATGGTACCATTTTTGAAGTAATCTTGAGATATATTTTTTATGATACAATGGATAAAATAGACACCATTGACACATCCATTAGTGTTGAGAAAAATATTATATTTGGTGATTTAAATTTTACCATTGTGATAATTGATGTTGAACTTGAATTAGTGGGGGGTAATATATATAATAAAATATATATGTTCACAGTTCATTTAGTTTACCTAGACGTTAGTTTCTTAGGATGGTACTACTGTAATTAAATTAATTTATTTTCAGTTTGGAATGATATGTTTTTTTATTATTTTTTTCATTTGAGTTAATTAGATTTATTTTAATTCATAAAACCAAGTTTAAAATAGTTTTTATAAAAACTTATAACTTGGTTATAAATTACTGTTGGTAAAAAAAATGAAGTTTTTTATCACTTATTTAACTTTTATGTTCTGTGAAGAATTTAAAAAACTATTTCAAAAAAGTTTATATTTATTTTTTATGTAGGTTATGAAAATTATTAATGAAATTAAATAGAATATATTGTTTTATAATGATCTACTGATGCTTTGGTAAGGGTTTCCTCCTCGAGTTCCATTAGTGAGTATAATAATTATAATATTTTTCATCTGCATTACATTTAATGTCATGTTCTTATTATTTATCTATTTTTGGGAAATTCATCTTAACTAGAGATTAATTCTACTCATACTACTAGTATATATTTGATTGGGGTTTTTCCTAGAGCTTCATAGGGAACCCATCGTACCCATTCACAGCATAACCCTCTAGCGGACAACCCATCTTCCAAACATTTTCATCCTCCACTTGAGCCTCCCTGGTTGTTCCCAACCATGCCTCCATCATCATATTTTTTATCTTGTACATTACATACCATGTCTATAAAGACTCCAGGTATGTTCCACCCTATAACCTATCCATATAATATTATTTATTCATATCCCTTCTATCCTTATCATACAACGTCTACACCGCCTCCACTTCCTACAATCCATCCTGGATCTCGTGATTCTACTCTATCAGCTTGAACTCTAGTTTAGGAAGATAACCTAGTTCATGCATTTTAATAAGAAAATACTTCATATCTTACCAATCCAGAACATCCCAAAGATCCACCAGAGCCTAATGAGTGGCGTGCATCAGGTTTTTTATATACGTGTTAATTTATATGACATCACTTTTTTCCGGTGGTACTATGAATTAATTATTCTTCTTTTTTAATTATTCTTATTCAGAGGGATCTTATAGTAGGATACAAGGTTACACCCATATTATTTTATTACTATAATATTCAAACAAAAATAATGGTGTATTATAATGAATATAATCAAATTCAATGAAAAAATATTCGTGTAGTGTATCAGTTTTATGGAAACATTAGCCAAGTAAAACAATATTATTATAGAAAACCCAGTATCATGGAAGAATATGAGTAATGAAATCAAGGATAAATCATGTTAATTGATATATGTAATAATTTTTTTGGTATTTATATAAATCAACATGTTCGATTCAGCATTGGATTAATCTTCTTGAAGGTGAAGCTGCTAAGGTCACACGATTTATAGAACTTAGGGATTTGTGGAAATCCTCTAAGAATGAGTTATATGATGGTTAGAAGAGTATATTTGGTTCTGATTTTGTGGTTCTACCATTATTCATCATATTTCCAACAACATGATATCAAGAAATGATTACATATTTCAAGAGTAATGAGTTTAAATTTTTCTTAATCCTTAATGGTTTTCATTACAAATTTGATTCTTATTAATCGTATTGACTATTTTATTTTAGGATGCATAAGATACAGACATAAAAAATTTAAGATATTTTATTTTCTCACTTTTTGGTGTACTACAATGCATGATAATGAGGGGGACCATGAACATTAATATAAATAATAATTATATCATTTAGGATCATTATATTCAAATTTCATTATTTTATTTTCATTTTTTGAAAACTATAAACTCATTTTAATAAATACTTTTCATTTAAGTATAAAATATCCTCAAACGTAATTTTCTATAGCCTATTAAATATACCTAACCATAATTAAATAGAATCAAACCAACTTGAAGTGGTCATTTTATTTTATTTTTATTTTCAAGATTTTTAAAAACATAAATAATAATAAAAATGATTTATAAATAAATAAAATAATTATAAAACTATCCAAAAATAGACTCATGTAGTCCTCATACTGAATGAAATAAATTCCACATTAATATATAAGGCTCAAAATTCCCCATTTATTTAGATTTTCATGATGAAATTTAATTTTTCTTCTCATTAATTCCTTTATTATATGTCTTGAAATTCCGCATCAATAAAATGCATATAATACCTTAAATATAAGCCTATAAATACCTTTAATATAAGGATAGAAATACCTTTAATATTGGGTTGGATATCCATTTAATATAAAGATACAAATCCCTTTAATATAAGTCTATAAATACAGCATTTATTTTGATTTTCATTTTGAAATTTAATCCTCTGATCATTGAAAACAAGCTTCGATGAATGTAACATTACTCAAGAGATATATTTGAAAATGTATCAATTCAAAAAAAACATTGTAAAACAAATTACCAAACCCAAAATTAACCAATTAACAAAATCGAAGATAAAGAAAATACCCTAACAAAAAATGAACTAAATAACCCAATCAAAATGAAAATAAATAACCTAGCCCCAAAATTATCTAATTAACCTCACCAAAAAATGAAAAATTAATAAAATGACCTAATCCAAAAAAACTAATTACCAAAAAAAATGGCAAAATAATTAAATAAACAAATGAAAAAGCTCCAATATAAAAAAACCCAAAGATGAAACAAATTATCGAATGACCAAATGACCTAACTCAAATATTACATAACCCATAGATAAACAATTTGACTGAATCGAAAATTAACCAATTGATAAATCCCAAAATAAAGAAAAAGCACTATCAAAAAATGAACTAAATGACCAAAACAAAATAAAAAAACTATTCTAAAAAAAACTAATTAACCTATCAAAAAAATTAACAATTTTCAAATAACCTAATCCATAATAAACTAATGATCAAAAAACCCAATGAAAAACAACCAAATGATCAAAATCAAATATGATATAACCCAAAGTTGAACCAACTGACCAAATGACATAAATCATACATGACATAACCCAAAGATGAACAAAATTTGAAAAACCAAAATCAACCAATTAACATATCCCAAAATGAAGCAAAATATATAAAAAATTAATTAAATAACCTAACATAATAAAAATAAATAACCTAACCCAAAATGAACTGATTAACCTGGACAAAAAAATGATCAATTGATCAAATGACCTAATCCCAAAAAATATAATGACTAAACGACCCAAATGAACCTAATGAGATAACCCAAAATAACATAAGACAAAAAATAATATAAATGAATTAATGAAAAATAAACTAAACAACCTAACATAATATTTTTATTCATTTTATGGTGGGTAAAACTCATTTGTAGCTTAAATTTGATACTTTAAAAGGATTTTGTCACAACATTATTATCCTAACATTGCTTGCCATATCTATTCTTCCCATTTGAGATTGAATTTCACTTAATCACATGTATATTCATTACCAATCATATTAATCTAATGTTAAATTTTTATTTAATACGATATAGTGACTCACCACTATAATATAATCTAATGTTGGAAGGTTTTAACTTGATATGAGTAGATGTTTAATCTCATATGTATTCACCATTGAATTTTATTATACATTTCATTTTAATTAATAATATACTATTATATTAATCAACTTATCTGAAGGTGATAATCATTGGAAATCATTGTCCGGGTACCACAAGATTAATTATTTTTTTAGTAGGATGGAAAAGGATTTAATTTCTATCAATTCACAGAAAAAAGAAAATAATGTAATTATTTTATTAATGTTTCAAATATGGTACAAAATTTGTAATTAAATATCCTGTTTATATTTACAAAAGATATTCTTATTGTCCCTTTATGTAAAATAAGATGAAAACATTGGGTCAAATAATAATTTGAGTTAGATATTAGGTGAGGAAAACTAGGGGAGATTCTGATGGAAACCTAGGAAAAACATTGCCTCCATGGTTATTGGCACACATCTAGTGAATTTAAAACCTCTCACACCAGCAATATGGAAAACACTCATGCATGAGAAGATGGGGCTTAAAATGGGTAAATTGACCAATTAAATAGATAAACTTGTAACAGAAAATTTCTTAAAATCTATGTCAGTTATATTTCTGTCACTTCCCTTAGAGGCTACTATAGTTTTTAATTCATGTACATAATCAATGATCTCTTTATATGATTCACTGAGTGATTTAAATGAGGATCAAAGTATTCATTGAGGTGATGATTTTGATGGTGGTAGTGGTGGTGATTATGATGATGTTGTTTCTAATGATAATGATAATTGTACTCCAGATGACGATATTGGTGATGGTGGTGATGAGGATGTTGGTGGTGTTGATGGGGAAGATATTGATCCCTTCATTTTTGAGTTAGTATCTAAGAGATGTGTGGACGCTGTTTAATGAATTGAATTAATAGATTGTGTGCATGTATATGTATGCTATAATATTGTTAATAGTTTAAAAACTATTATAAGATGTTGGTTGAATGCTAAATATACAATATATATATATATTTCAATTATTGTATATCGTGGTTTCTATTTTTTTAATGGTTCATCAATTATTTGTGTGGTGAGGTTGTATGAGATTAAGCTTCTTATTGGAGAGAGGAAGATATACCAACGGTATAATAAACCATTTGTACATCATGTCCAGGGGATAATATATACCAACAATTCAACTAAACATGGGAATTGATACAAACCCATAGTTTAATGAATATGGTGGGTATTATAAATACCTCATTGGCTATACCCATGGTTTCTATAGAACCCATGTGTATATCCATATACCAATGGATTAAAAATCATTATTAAAACCTATAATAATGGTTTTATGGGCTATAAAAAGGATTCTAAACCATGGGTATGGGTAAGTTTCAAATAGTTTAATAATCCAAAAAGTTAGATAATTTTAACAAAAAATATCATGGATCGCTTTTTCATTAAATTAATAATCAATTCTATGTATATAAGTACTGTATAAATCACTTATCTCAAAATCAATCAAACAATCCTTACCTCGTTAAAAGAATATATTAAACCTAAGAGTGTATTATCCATCAATAATGTGTTCTACAATAGTTATACTCAAAAAGTAACCTTATCATAAAATCAATTTTCATGGTTCATAATTAGACTTAATATAATTTTCTAAACCTTTAAAGAATTACTATTGATGAATAATCCATATATGTTTCACATAATCCTAAAAAATTTTAGAATATGTTAGAATATTATCGATAAATATCACTTACAAATGGAAATATCTATGAGCATTAAGAATTAATTTATATTAAGATATCAACATCATTAACTTATGTATAATAATAAAACTAACATTTTCCATTATAATAAGTATATATTACGATTTAAAAAAATTTATATATACCCATTTATTTAGTTATAATATATGGTGGTTTCTAGATACATACCATTCTCATATTCATTTTAACGGATCCATTTCAACCGAATACTAAAATCAAAATGGTTATGGTAATATCAAAAATATTAATATTAAAACATCAATATAATTATTTCTTCTTATATGACACCTTATTCTTTAACATATGATACTTAATTTCAAGTTATGACAATATTTTTTCAATCTGTGGATATCCATGGTCATTTTCTTATTAGTTTCACTAACCTAATTAGTTACATTCATACTGAAATACATCACAATGTTTCATTATATATAACGTAAATTTAGTATAATGTTTCATCAAGAAGTTTAAAACTAGGTGTGAAGTATGGAATATTTTTCATGCATTTCTTGATTATTGATTTAACACCCAATACACCCCTTTTAGGGTTAGTACATCTTGATTCATCTATTTCAGAGCCATTATCAACTTATAGTATCCAGATACTGATTTTATTTCCACAAAAACAACATAATCTTTAGATTACCTAAATTTTAGGATATTATAATATACATATAATTATTCATTGTTATTTTTGTAAATTTCTCACATCCTAATCTTAAAACGACTAAACTAATCCTTAAGAATGGCTAAACAATATTTTTTTCCAACTGTGGTTCCCCAAAACCACACATGTTTGTTTTATGCTAAAAACGTATACTTATAAAAATTAATATTGATTCCAAGTGAGATTATCCAAAATAATCTTCCCAAAAGTTCACGTTAGTATTACATTTCACTATAATCCCACATAACTCGAAGAATCATTTGTTTTAGTATATTTGAGGACTAGTTTCTTAGGAAACGTATTTTAAAAAACCTATGTATTTTTCTATATAATATAACCTTACTATACTCCAATATATACTTATCATTGATTACAATAATCATTGTAACTGGGGGAAATTGAAACATAATAAAGTGGTGATCTAAGGTGCTCATTAAGGGTAAAAATAAGAAATAAAAAATCAAAGATCCTAAGTGTGAATAAGATGTGAATATGGGTATAATATTTATATATAATAATGTTATACCAAAAAAATAATAGATCATATTTCATGAAATAAGGCTTTATATGACATAAAAGCATGGAATATCTTTGAAAATAAGCATAAACACCAAATATAGAATATCCAAAAAATGAAAATAGACATATAATAGTGGAATAACCTGAAAAAAAAATTGAGATATGGTACAACCATAATCATAGGAAAATATTATAAGAAAACTCAATATTCCCATGACTATGTTAACAAACTCATTAAATCTATTCTTAAAAATATGAGAAAACTCATTATTCCCATGCATATGCTAAAAAAATTAATATATGAATAAAATATAAAATTAATCATCGTTAGATAATAGAAAACTTGTGGAAATAATATGGGGATTTATCCTTTTAAAATATAATCACATGAGGAATACATTCATAATTCCATTAATAATTATAACATGATATACATATGGAAAATAAATGGGTATACAAATATATTCAGAAAATTTTGAGTTAAATAAACATGAGTTAAGATAATATTAAATATTGTATTTACACTATATACAAAAAGGGTATTTGTTTAACTCAAGAGTTTCTAGAATCAATCAATTTATTATTATCTATGTGAAAATTATTCAATCAAATTAATATAAAAAATGTATTCACATAGGAAATCATGGGAAGAAAACACATATTTATAAACAAATGATTATTAAGAAATAAAAAGGTAGTGTCTTATCATTCCTCCTAAATAGACTAATATTACATATGAAATCTAGAGAAGAAAATTGGACCGTATTATTTGAAGAATATCATCAATTAATAATAATATATGTCAAAGGAAAATAACTTAGATGAAAAACACTTTTCCTCAGTTTCAGAAAAAAAAACTAATTTAGGAATAACAAATATCCTTGATCTTTTCAAATAATTTTAATGTAAATATTTTATAGAACTAGAAGAAAAATAATTTCTTTTAGAATCCATGAAAATGTATAGATAATGTTTCACATTTTAAAAAAAGAAAATCCCTTGCAAAAATTGCCAAGGATCATTTATTTATGGAAAAAATGATTTCAAGAGTCTAAATAAAGGTTCATTACAATAATAACATTCATGAATATACAATAAGTAATAAGGTAGATCATTTGAACATTTGAGTTCCATAGGTATTCCTTTATTAAAAATCCCATCTATCAGCTAATTTTCCTCTTGGTAAACATGGGTGATAATGTTGTTGATGTTGGGAAGAAATCTTATGCTCTCTACCCACCGATCTATGAGTCTCCATGAGAGATAAATTGATTCATTTCTAAAGTCTTAAACAATGGTATTTCAATAAATTTTAATTCAAAATTTTTTCTATCCTTTATAATTATAAAAAGAGATCACATTGATAAATCATATCATTTTAGCTTCAAGGGATGGAATCAATATGCATACACCATTCAAGAATCTAAGAAATTTACCCCTATGATCTCAAAAAATAGCATCAAATATTAAAGGTATTTGGATACCCTTCTAATCACCGTCCAAATTTAATTTAATCCAATTCAGAATAGTTATATACTAAAATACATCATGAGTTTTGGTCAAAGATTTAATGTTTTTTTTGTAATGCCAAGTCTCCTTAGTACGATGAATTCAAGATTTTTTTTATCATTATAACGATTATGGAGTTAACATGACTCATTGATTGATATATTAATCTTCAAAATATCATATTTAATATTAAAGGAAGATTAGATATTAAATTTCTCATCATAGAAATACCAAATTATGTATAGTATCTCATCCACCATCGCATGAAATTGGTTATATAACTAATGAGATAAATATATTCTAGTATAGTAATAAAGTATAAGATATGTGGAGTTCACATATAGATTTTAGGTTTTAAGGAGATCAAATATAGCCTTCAATGAGAATAAATTAGTTATGGGCCTAAGGAATATGTTATCGATGTCCTCCATACGTTGATTACAAATATAGAACCTTGAAAAGTTGTAATTTCCAAAATATTGTAAGTAATTATAAATGGTAATTATGTTATGTACAGTCCTCCATATAAGATTATAGAATGATGTTCTAATCCAATGTTTATGAAATATTTTTATCCATTAAAAATCATGGTTTATCTTAGTATCAATTGATTTATAGTATAACTGATAATTATGTATTTTAGTCCTTAAAAGTCCCAAGATAAAGATAACCTCATGAGCAGTAAAGAAGTAGTTATTGAAAATATGTCTAACATAATTCTAAAATTAGTAGTGAGGTTTTGTGAATACGTATATAATGCATGCTTGAACATCTAAATGAGAGTCCTGAGGTTACAAGGTTTTCATAAGAGGAGAACTGGTCTAGTTATAAATCTAAAATTTAAGTGAAAAGTACTGACTTGAAATCCATCTTGAGTGGGACATGATGTTGGAATATGAATATTTAATGTATGTCTTGATGGATGAGTCTAGATAATGAGTGATAACCATTTTCATCTTTCTTAGGAATTTATCCATTAGGAATATAGGAGATGCAAATTATTTATTGAAGTTATTCCAAGTGAATTGATTCTGAAGAGAGTCATTGAATCTTCTGATGTTCACGATTCATATACATCTAATAGAGAGATTATTGTAGTGTCTTTTTAATTAAAAAATGTCTATTTTAAATTTTTGAATTCTGCCACTGTAGAAAAAAATAATGCATACATTGAGGTTTTTAATCAGCCCCATAGTCTATTTCTAGATGACAAAAGTATAAAAAAAATTAGAGAGAATGGTGGAGTGGAAGAAAAAATCCTACCAGTAATCGATATAGCCTTACCACCCTAAGATGAAAATTGATTTTTTAATGAGACAATAATACCATAGAAGTATCTAATCATAGGCTTCCCCCCCCTAAGATTACACCAATGTATGTAAAGTGAATACCCCCTCTCTAACACCCACCTACCTTAGAATTCTAGTTTTTCTAATATTGAATATATTATTCACAAAATAGAAAAAATACTCATCCAACCTAATAGTATTACCTGAGGTTCTCTCCAAATGAGAAATAGATTATTTTATGTTCTAACTATTACTCTTACTTCAATGAAATATGAGGATTATTTCATCTGCATAGAAAAAGAATATATGGGAAAACATGGCATCTGGATGTTTAGATGGGTTTGAGTTTTCAGGGGTCTACCATGTGAGTGATAATCCTACTAATATAGTCCTCAACAATTGAACATAAAAATTTTTATAGAGGGTGACCTTTTCTATCCCCTAGATAATTTCATGTGCCCCTTAGGATATCCATTGATGGGAAATGATATTTTGGGAGAGCCAAAGAGATATCACACTTAATTAATGAAGGTTCCATTGAAACCAAAAATATTTAACACCTTACTAATGACATTATAGTCTATATTGTCATATGGCTTCTTAATATCAAGATAAAGAAAAAAAATTCTACAAATATTTAACATTCTAATAATTTTAACACATTATAATGTTGTACCAATGTAATCTTGAATGTTCCTACCCTTAAAAATTTGAAACTGATTCCAAGAGATAATTCTATTAAGATAGGTGAAATCCTAATGTTAAGGATCTTGTTAAAAATTTCATAGTTACAATTTACATTGGAAATTGACCTAAATAAATTAATTTCACAATCATTTTAAATCTTATTAATTAAGGTCATAAATTGGGCATTAATTCTAGGAGGCAGGATTCCATTGGTGAAAAAAGAAGTGACTATTTTGTAATCATAATGATGTATCACATCCCATAATTAAGAAATAAAAAGTTGGTAAATAAATTAATTCCTGGAGAACTACTGGGTTTCAGGATATGGAAATATTCTTTAATTTAAAATTACAAGGGCATAATGGTGAGCATGAAGATATCTTAGGGGCTGAAATGAGAATGAATGTTTCCATCTTCCAAGTCGTCATTGAGTTTAGGATCATTAAAGATGATGAAATAATATGAGAAAATATTGTTAGTGGTGTTATACTTATTATCAAAGATAATGTCACCAAATTTTATGAAGGATATAAGTCTACTATTTATTTAGAATCGTTGGAGATAATTTTAGAAGTTAGAGTTCATGTCTCTATCCTTAATCCATTTAAGTCTAAAATATTAATTTTTGACGTCTTCTTCCATGTTTAGAACTGAATTCATTATATATGTGATCGAAAACTCTTGAGGGAGGTTTGAGGTGAAATTTCTATTAGTGGATTCTTCTTGAACTTTCCTAAGGTTATCCTCAAGAGTGATAATGTATCTATTAATCATGCTGAAAGAATTCCTGCACCAACCCTTCAATTTTTTCTAGAGATGATTAATCTTCACGAAACATGAAAAAGCATCATTCCCACAATACATAGAAGTATTTAAATCATGGATCAAATTACCATAATCTTTATGGTAATCCCATACATTATTGAATCTAAATAGTAGAGTTTGAAATAGGTCCTTGGTCACATGGGGGAGAGTAATGGTGTAGTGGCCAGATTTGATCCAGGGAAGAGTGATGTTGGAAATATGATCCCATTCTTCAAGGTCCATTACATTGGTAAAGGATATTTCATGATTTATGGTAATAATTTTTCTTATATATCTATATTACCAAGTGTATTTGGTACCATCTATGTTGATCCCCAGAATTTTATTTCATTCAATGCAAGCTATAAACTCCCCAAATGAGATAGTGGAGTGTAAAACACCAATTATTTCACAAGAGAATAAGATGTTGTTAAATTAACCTAGGTCAATCCAAGGGTATTTGTTTTTAATACTAACAATTTCAATATGCCACCAAATCCCCCTTCTATCCTTATATTTATTTTTATTATAGATGAATAAACAAAACATATGCATACCTGGGTATTCAACCTCACATGTAACAATATGATTCTCAATGTTGTAGGGAAAGATATTCCCCTGGGAGGAACAAGAATGGACCAATAGGGTTTCCATGAGGGTTGTTATGCTATTTATTCTAACCATATTATATACAATTTTATTTAGGCTATCAATTCAATTATAGAATAATATCATCGATTCATAAATACCTAAATGGTTGGGTTTGTGTTTTTTAATATACGTATGTACGGTGTTAGATGTTTTAGGATTAACCACTCCTTAGAAATTCTAAAATATGACATTCCGTTTAAATTATCTTTTGTTATTTATTTGGAATAATTTTTCCATCCCCCAAATTTTATTTTAATAGGGGATTTCATTGGGTCATCAACCAACATGTTGGAGATTTTATTCTACATTTTCTTCATTAATTCAATCCTACTGATATCTACAGTAAAATTTATAGTGTCTATACTAGATTAAAAATCATTCACTACAATTTATTTGGTATTATGTGATTATAATGGGGTTCTTAGGATGACAGGATATTAATCAAGGGGATATAAATCCTCCTCATTCTACATCATTTTACTCAAGAGATTCCTTGTACTGGATTTAGGCACACAATTTTTATAATAAAATGAGGGAGTCCAAACATTCCCTAGGGAGAAATTAGAACCATTAGGGGGACTATCCTTCTTAATCAAAGATGGTGTAATGTAGTCTTAACCATCATGGTAAATGTATAGGTTAAGTGGATCTTATATTTCAGGAACATCTATTCCAAGTGGATATGTTTCAAGAGGGACTAGAAGAAGCTGATTTGACACATCTTCCTCATTTCCCAATTTAGCATCTGAGTTATATTCTCTATGATATTCAAGACCATATTTAGATATTGGATTGATGGATGGTGATACTTCCCCCTTGTATTATTATTTTAAGTATATTTACCCCCTAAAGAGTTTTTTCTACCAAGATATAACCACCCGACAACATAGTTTTGTGTGGGTTGAAAAACAATATTTTATAAAATGTTCCCAATTTCATGTTTTACAACCCTATCTATTCTATCCTTCCCATATTCTTTTTTAGGTATTGTTTTTTACATCAAGAAGGTGCTTAACTGTATTTTTGGTGACATGGTAATTAGTCAAAGTGTGGAAAATAAGATTAAACAACATAATGAATGGAGGGAAGTATTCATATTCCACATTTAATTAAAATTTTTATTCATTAGATACTAAATTTATCACATTTATAATCTTAGTATCTATTATTTATTCAGCTAGAATTCAATTATATAATCTTAGTTCTCCATCTAATGTGTGATGATATATCTTAAGAGGTTCTCCTACACATGAGACAAAATCACTAAGGATTTTTTGATGCCAAATCACCCAATTATATACATGGATTATAATCCACATTTTAAATGTGGATTGGCTTTAGGATTATTTTTGGATGTGGATATCACATTATGATATTCTAAAAACTTCTATTTCAAGACGAATGTTTCCATCCATCCTAGCAGATTTGAGGTTTCACATACTGTAAAAGATGATGTGGAATTAACCAATACTAGTTGGGTTATGTTTCCAATTATTTAGACCCATAACAATTCAATCTTGAATTTTATATCATTTTTTTGATAGGGTTCAACTACTTTCTAAATTTTGAAGAAAATAAGAAGAGAGTGTTTTTAGTTGTGCACTATTTCTGGAATGGCATCTGTATCAGACACAACAGATAGGATATTATCCTTAGATTCATTGAATGCATCCATTTGAGTGGGATCTTGATTTTTTAATAAAAAGGACCATCTAAATATGTTATAAAAGGTGAAACCCTTACTTATTATATTGTGAAAACCCATTGATCCTTAGGTAATAGTTTCTTTACATTTTTCTACATCTTCACTCTTTATAGGAAGTTCCCATTAAAGTTCAAACATGTCCATCAGTTGGTGTTCAGGTGAAGAGGATATAAGATCCAGGGTTACAATGGCTCTCCAAATTTAAGGTGAGTTATCCCTCTCAACCCATCCCCGAAAAAATCACTAGATATAATTTTTTATGTAAAACGAAAAACAAGGTGGAAATATAAATTCATATGGAAATGCTAAAAGAGATTATTTTATAAAAAATCATCTATAATAAAAACATTAAAAATGATTTTATTTTCAAAAAAATAAAAGAAAGGTATTTAATAATTTCCTTTTCTAATTTTTCAATTAAATTTTATGATATCCATAAAATATGGAGATGAAGATAAAATACAAGAATAAAAATAAATATATTTTTTATGTTTTTAAAATACCTTTATTGAAACCCAATTCACTTTAAAATATTATAAAAAGTTATTTTATATAAAAGTAAATAGAATGATAATTTCACCATGGATAACCTGAGGTGAATAAAATAATTAAAAAATTGGAATAAAATACTTTACAAATTTCCTATATGGGTTATCACATTTGAGGGATGTCAATTGTAAAATGAGTCTAACAAAATAAACTTAATAGCATGATTGAAATATAAATAAAATACATTGAAGGTAAAGGGGAATTAAATTGAACATAAAATACCATGACTGAAATATAATTTTTGATATAATATAAAAAATAGCTATTATATACACCATATAAAAGTAAATTGTCACCAATAAGAAGTATGTCACAAGAGATAGGAATTGAGTCCAAGAAACCCTTTCAAGTAACATAATAATTAAAGTTAGCATAATTTGAAATTTGGTCATAATGAATGTTTTTTTAACCCCAAAAAATAATTATTAAATATAATAAAAATTATTTATTGGGTATAATACATCAATATTTATCTGTATAGTTTAATTATAAATTTTGTAACCCAATGGAATTAAATTGAGTTAATTTCAACCCTTACAATGTGAGGAACATTATAATAAAATAAAAAGTAAGGTTGACGTTTTAAATGAAAAATAAAATACCAATATTAATGTTAATATCATTATAATATTATTAAATGGGAATTAGATATACTATTCCAAATAAAAGGTGGTGTATAATAAAAAAATGTCTTAAGGGATTGAAAATTGAGAGAAGAAATCCTTACCATAAATCATAAATTATACTAAAGTTATTCAATATATTATATAAAAAATAACTATCTCAATAACCTAGTTCATAAACATATTCAAATATATAAAATTTTATGAACTTCATTTATAATTATTCTCTACACTTTTGTTAGTTATTTTTTTATTTTTAATCTCAGGTGTGAGTTATTTTGGTGATTTTAAATAGTTTCATAAAAGTGGTGTTTTCCATTATTATTATAATAAAGTAAACCATTAATAGATAATATAATATAATATAATAGATGTATTATATTTATTTATAAATCCTATATCTCATTCCTTTACAGTTTTATTTATGTTTTGTTTAAATAAAAATCAGTGTCTGCTTATTTTTGTAATTTTGGCTGCTAAAAGTAATATTTTAATAATAAGTGAAATACATAATATAACCTTTCCATAACCATAGAAAAATAATTATTTTCCTATTATATTAAAATAATATTATTATTTATGTTCCCATAGTTATCCATTATAGATTTTTATATCATTATTCATGTAGGTGGTTAGACCAACCCAAGTATAAACATATAATAATTCATTAGGTGGGTATGGTTAAGAAAAGTGAATATTTAAAAACATTATCTTCATTAAGGAATAATAATGATATTATTTATATATTTTTATGGTTTTTAGTCATATTTTATGATTTTTTTGTAAATAATAAAAATGAAGATGAAGAATGAAGAATGTTACTTTGTGATGTTGCTACTCCACGCAACACATGGTTAACATATTTATTTCCCAATTATAATGGGGAATGAAGATGGAGTATAATTTTACTATTTTTAAAAATAATTATATTATATATTCAAATTTAAACTTTATTTCCATCCATATATCTAGTTATGATAGGGTGTGGTGAAAAATGGAAGAAGTCACATCTTGGAGGCAGTAGTCCGCACAAATGCACACTCGAAATTATTTTGTTTTTATAAGTTTATAGAAAGAAATAAATAATAGCTATAAAATTTATATAAAAATTTTAATTAAAATACTGATATTGATATCATAATATTAGTAGGTATTTGTTAGGTTTGGATGATAATTATTAAGAAGAAAAAATAAGTAGTAAATAATACTCACATCAGGAACTTCCACATTACCATGAAAATATAGTTGGAAATGAAAGAATTAGGATACATAATTGAGATAAGAAGATTATTATAATGATATGTATTTCTATAAGTATAAACTTTTCATATTTCTAGGATTATATTTTATGTAATGAGTGTGGAAGGAAGGGGTGGAAGTTTTCCCTTTTACAAGTGAAGAAAATATCACTTTTGTGAATACCCATTATTTTTCAATAATATAATGACTCTATTCAAGGGTCAATTGTTTCAAAAGTGATAAATAATTGAATTATTGGTTAGAAAAGGAATATAAAATATCTACACCTCATTTTATCACACGTTTTAAACATGTTTGATTTCATTTATCATTAGGTTTTTACATTATACAATTTTCATTTCTATATAGGTAACTAGTTGTTAGAAAAATAATATATAGTTAAGTAAAAAATATAAATTTCCATTATAACAATATTCAGGTGTGAAAACCAAAATTTAACATATATTTAATACAATTAAATTTATAAATAAAATAAAATAAACTTTTAAATTAAATCATATAATATATAGAAAAATAGTCTTGTAGAAAAAAGTTGTTTTACCATTATGTGTTCTTGATATTATTTATTGTCGACTACTAATTAAATGATTTATAATATAACTATATATAGGTTTGAAAATTATATTAATTTTTTTTGATATGTTAATAATTCAATATATTTGATAAAAATTACAGAATATTAATAAAATAAATATTTAAAAATAACAGCATTGGGGTTATCATGTTCATTAACTTTAATAATAGTAATCATATTTTGTGACCAAAAACAAAATAGAAAACATAAAATAAAATGACCATTTAAATTTAAAATATTAAATTATTTTTTATATATTTAATTTATTCAAGTGATGAAAATATATTTTTTATATAAGTGAAGAAAAATAATTTTTGGAGTAAAATATTACCTCTCCTCCCAAAATTTTACACATGGGCTTCATAAATTTAAAATAATATTTCTAAACTATTTATATTAATTATATATATATATATATATATATTATTTAAAAGGTTTTATAAGATTTAAATTCATTAACATATTATTATAATTTCCTAAAAGTGACAGTATTACAAAAATCAGTATTTTTAACTATTCACCAAAAAAGAATTTTTTTAGAAAAATAAAATAAATTCAACCCTACATAATATTAGAATGTTTAATAAAAATATTTAATTATTTTTTTCAAATTATAATCGTAGAATTTATAAATTATTATTTTAAATGAAAATACAAGACATAAATAAAAACTACTTTTATTTAAGAAAATTTTTTAAACATAAATTGTATTGAATCATATTTGATATAAATTTATAAATAATATTATTTTGACATATTAGTTTATAAATAAATATACTTTCTATTATAATAAAAATTTAACAATATTTATAATTATTTATGAATTTAAACCCCAATACATTTTTAATGGTTATTTGGAAGGAATCCATCTAAAAACGATTATCGAAGCAAAATAATAATATGAAATTATTTTAATTTATTAGTATATTTTTAACATAAATGATAATATTATTAATTTAATATAGTTGTTTTTTATTTTTTTTAGGTAGGTGTTGCATTAGTTTGGTGTTTTTTGTGACATAACATATTGAAGACAATATTTCATTAAAGGGTCTAAAATCTAAGGTTGTTATAGATAGAGGTTGAAATATGGTTTTTAATATCAGATCACACTATTATATAGTTAGTGTGAGGTTATATTTTATTTAAATTATTTTATTTACAAAATATTATTGATAAAAATTCTCCAACTTTTGAAGTATTATTTTACTAGAGGCCACCATGCCTTTTTTAAAATCAAAAACCTGTATTTTTTATTGTATCAATTGCTTTTCTAAGATCAAATATCCTTTAAATTTAGAAATTTTTTAGAAATTAATTGGGGTTATTTTTTTCCTATAACTGGACATCCTTGAATTGTAAATTAAAATCCATGAAACATGGATCAATAGGGAATAATTCAAGACTCAAGATTAAATAACAACCATTGATGTAAAATATAGACTTATAAAATATAATTATATATTTAAAACCCCACTTTATTAGATAAGAGATACTGAATTAAGATTTCATATATTATGAGAAATAAAATTAAAATATATCATATTTATTGGTTAAATTCATGATAGAGAAATACACATACACACACACACACTTATCATTAATTGATAATAATTGTAATGTTTACATAAGTACAAGAGGTGGATAAGGAGGAATATTAACATAGACATTTTATTTAATATGAATTTGATCAAATTTGGATCCTAGTTGTATGGAAATAATACTATAAATATTTATAACATATAAATGGCCAAAACATATGGAGTTGTGTGGTTTATATCTTTCTATTGAAGGTATATGTAAAAAGGTGGATGAAAATGATGCACTAAATCTTGATTCATTGTTAAATATGAAATGAATTCATATAATGAATATGATAAGATTATCAATTATCTAATCTCTTTAAAACCCCCATTTATATGGTACATGGAGAATGAGGAAGAGGCAGTGAACCTTTAGTGGTATTATGTTATCCCTAAATTATCTTGTTTGGGAAGTAAGCCTTGGGGAGTAGTGGAATTATCTAAAAACAATTATCCATAGGTGTAGAAACATCCATGGATTTTTCTTCACTATTTTATCATCATGTATGTAATTCTTGTATATATCCTAGTGTCAATCAATGATGTAAAATAACATATCTATACATTCATTGTTTCCATTATATGTTTTATACTTTCATTTACATTATGTTATAGTCATATTGAAACGTTGTTCCTATAAAATGGAGATAAGATCAAAACCGGGGTGAAGTTAAAGAAAAAGTATATAAATGGTTTTAACCTAGATTCACTCACTATTTTAGGGGGATATATGACTTATGTTATAACCTAATGGTAATAATAAATTTGATGGTTAAAATAGTCATTGGTCGTTTTTAAATTAAATGGGTGTTGAGAATTGAGTTATTTACTTGGTTTATTGGTCTCTTCAATTCAAAATTATGTTTAAGATCCCAAATCATATATAAAAATTCCTCAAAAGATGGATTTGGATTTTATTTGTAGACAATTGGATGTTTACTATGGAAGGAAGTATTGGTTTAGTGATTTTCATTGTTATTTGGGAATATACATGAAAAATAATGTGTGGAGTCTTGTGTATAATTTTTGAAACTATAATTGATGTAATGATCTAAAATAAATATTTATTTCTAGTCATTTTAAAAATATCAAAGAATATTAGGTATTTAATTATGAAAATTTTGTGTCAACTGAGATTTTTTATGGTTTCTTATTTTTTTTAAATAAGACAATATTTTTTTAAACCGTGGGGGTGGGAGTATAGTTAATGTATAGTTAGATACATGGTTTTAAAATTAGGTACCTAAAATATTGATATTAAGAAAAGTGGATAATTCATTTGATGGTTTTTAAGTCACTTAAATTTTGGAAAACAGTTATACCTTATCCTCAATAATGTATTATTATTTTTTACATCTTTTTTAATTTATCTAGAAAGAAACGATTTGTTAACATTTATTGATATTTTTATGAAATGTGGATTTTAATTGTGATTCAATATGATATGAGGTAGTTAAATAAAAACATAATTAAGATATATTTTTAGAAATCAATACATTGATTCGTCAATTTTATGTTGAGAGTTAAAATTTAAAAAAAATCATGATTTTTTCTTTCAATCAATGACCTTTTTTAAATAAATATGATCACAATAATATATGGATTTACATATAATATATGGGTTAAAACATCTTCATTTTTTATTCAATATTATTTAATAAATGTCTTTCATGTAATAGTAAATATTTAAATCAATTATAATAATATATTTGATCAATTTATCCATCCATAAAATAGATCAATAGATAAGAAATAAATAGGTCTGAATTAAGTAAAAATAGAAATAATTTTAATAACAAAAATATTATACACTTTTGTTATATGATTTTAAGTGAAGTAAATTGAATTGAAACTATATATTTACATCGTTGTTAAATGATAGAAATGGAATCAAGAAATTTATATATACTTTTTAATGAAAAATATATATTATTTTTTGAAGATGAAGAATGAAGAAGAAATTTAACTTATAAATTTATAATAAAATATATTAACTGTAAATAATGATAATAAAATTCTAGAGAAAATATAATTTTCTGGTATAAAATTTAAAAAAATAGGGGAAGGGATGAAAAAATGGGAATACTAATATAGAGATATATATTGACTACACTAATTCCTATCTCAACTAAAAAATAAACTACCATAACTCTATTTCAAATGTATTTAAGACTCATAGACATTTCAAGTCAATATGGACCTACACTCCAAAATCAGGTGGTCATTACGATATAAGTATGACACTTTGGATTGTTAATTTGATGAGACGATGGGAGGTTTGGCTCATCTAACCCAATTAGGTGAATTATTGCTTACTTAGGGACTCTTTAATGGATCTAAGATGTGTTTACGAATCCTTGTCAAATTCAAGTGTGGGGAAGGTTACCACCTTAAATTTTATCAATCAAACCTATTTTTGATGTGAATGCGTACATGAGGGATAGGTTCTCTTTTTTTCTCTTATTGGTTAGTGGTGATACATTTTAAAGCTGTATAGCTAGGAAATCAAGATTTTTTCTCCATCTAGGGAGGTGGTAGGTGTTACGGAGTTATGACCAGACCCATGATAAGGGAATACTATGTATCCCTATGATGGTAATAAGAACCTATGTATTTCAGTTCCAATTAATGGTACATGTCATACCATTTAAGGTTATGTGAAAAAGAAAAATTTGTACCTTTTAAGATCATGCACCTATGACTAAGTGAAGTCATTTTTAATATCATGTATCCAGAACCTATGGGGTGTTAAGAATAAACCTAATAGAGGTATCCCATGTATCCTAATTTTTAAAAATAATATCCTGCAGAATTCGAGTTTCACAGTTCTGGGTTATCTGATCAGACCAGTCCATTTTGTTTAATGTTTTATGGTAAGTATGTATGCTATATAATTTAATTTTATGTATCTTGGAATACTATGATAATGGTTCCTAGAAATTTTTATTGTGGTACTTATTTATGGAAGACCCCAGTATGTTTATCTTATTTATTGGTAACTAGTTATGATAAGGTATAGTTTGGGATTACACTTAATAGGAGGCCTATATATAGATTCCTGTCATCTATATTTTGGTAACTAGACAAGGAATGGAGATTGTGAATGTTGTTCCTTACACATAGTAAGAGTTCCATGTGAGTATGCATGTGTCTTAAATGGGTAAACAATATAATATTGAGCAATCCTTATATATGATCTTCCCTTATAGAGCATCACATATATTAGTAACTATTTATGAGAAGATACAGTTTTTGAATACAACTAAAAGTATTACCATATAGTATTTGTGTTCTATAAAATTTGAGACAATAGAATAATAAGAAGGTATTATGCATGGGTGGCCCTTATGGCTCATAAGTTATGCTGCAAACTATGTAGGAGTAGATATGGTTGGGGATTACACATAATAAGAGGCCCATATATGACACATGTACCATAAAAGTGCAAAATAGGAAATTGTATGGGTATTACTTATTGTAATCCCATTTCATGTTCATCTTCTCTATTCATTACAATATATAATAAGGTGTGGTTGGGGATTACACCTAGTTTGAGGCATAGACAAGTTAAATCTTATGGATTACTAAGGTGATTATAGGTTATGTGGATTACACCTATTAAAATGACTATATATGTTTACTCTTTAAATTGAACCCATTGAATGTGTTTCATGATCCAAAATTTTACACCCTCAAATTTTAAAATAACACTACATTTTATAGAGTATATAATGTGGAAAATTGAGTTTAAAAAAATATGATATACAATTAAAATATTATTATCTTAACATGGTCGTTATATCCTAGGTGTTAAATTGGAGGGTATAAACAGTATAAAATTATTTATTAAATATATATAAAGGTCCTAATCAATATAAAATTATTGATTAATTATCAGGAAATAAGTACTGTATTTTTTATGAGGACATTTTATTCATCAAAAAAATATGTTTCCTTCAAAAATGATTTAAATTGGTTTTTGTGAGAAAACATTATAATTAATTTATGTAACTTATAAAAATATTATTTTATAAAATTTAAATATTTTTGAAAATCATCATATCAAAATTAACTTAGGGGGAAATTTTGGGAATTTTCTGAAATGCTTAATTTTTCCCTAAATAGTGAAAAGTACTGATTTTTAATGTAGTGTCATTTCTTTTCATTAAATAATGTAATTTAAAAGTTCCCTTATATTTTTGACATGTTATTAAAATGAAAAATTAATAATTTTTTATAATAATATAATTAATTTTATTTGAAACATCAATTTTCATGATTTTGGTATAAGTTTATTTTTATACTTTAGACACAAGTTTCTGCACACTGTTTTTAAATGCATAAAGTCTATCCATTTTAATTAATTAAAATAAATCATATTTTAGAGATTTTAAATAATTTTATAGATTGTATATATTTATATAAATTTAAATTAATATAACTATTATTATTATTCATATAGTTAATATTAGATCATCTTATGCTTGAAAAATACATTTCATGGAAGAAATCATTTTTGACATGTTTACATTTTTAACATTAAATTAAATTTTCACACATATTTAAATTTAGTTTGATAAAATGGATTCAATATTTGGAATCGAAATAATTAATATTAATTAATAAGGTAAATATAATTTTTTCATAATGAATAGTAAAAAAAGTAAAAATTCGCTACCATAGTTAACGTTCATGTCTATTTACTAGGGGTTAAACTGAAGAAAAAAACGGAGTAACATATTTAAAACAATGTTTCTTTTTAAATTTTTGAAGTTTTTATCTATCATTTGAATCATAAAATCCATTATTAATCAATTTTTTAGGCACATTTCTTGATATTGACTTTGTATTATTCAATATTTTTGGGTATTTACAGAAATGTCACTCCCTCTCACTTAAGAAAGGGAACCTCCACTCTTACACTTTCCATACATAGAAAGAATGTTTTTTAACCTATCACTACCCAGGATCCTTAATTACTTCCCTCCTCACATCTTATAATCCATGTATTAAAAAAACTATTATAGGAAAGCGTTATATATAATCCTGAAGAGGTGGTCTGAAGAAGTGGTATTGTTATTAACTGAGTATATTTGTTTTATATTTTATTCCACGTAATTTAAATATTAATCAATAATAATGATATAATAACATAATAATATCCCATATACAATTATTTTTTTAGGCTAATGGACTAACCAAATTCCTTCTTTTATTCAATCAAATGAGAAAAAAACCATCGTTCATGTGTATGGTGGACTATCGCCTCATGAAACAATGTAATTCGTTTTCAAAAATCACATCGAATGTATATTAATTATGATATATTTAATGTTTATATATTATATTCATTAAATAATAATAATTCTTGAAAATTTTTATATCATATAACTTCTTACATTACTATCCATTAAAAAAGGATAACATCGTTCTTGTGTACGAAGGACTACCCCCTCATGAAGTGATGTGATTATTTTTCCTACCACATCTCATAGATGAAATATGTAAGTAAATTTATAAAAATAATATGATCTATATGATATAATTTTAATTATATAATGTTAAAATAATATTTATATTCTTTTCATTATGATCATTGAAAAATGAAAATGTTACTCATGCTGACGTACCTCCCACTGTCTCAAAGAATATAATGTGTTTCAGATTTCATAACCATATCTTATTATTGGTTTCAAAAATTGTAATTGATTTTTGAAAATGATAATTATTTTTTGATTTGTATAATAAATATTGATGAATAATGAGCCATTTGACCATGGTCAACTCACTGATGCTATTTTGAAATTAGAAATCAAGAATCCTTTTAACACCTAACTTGGAAACAACTAAATAAGTAATTAAATAAATTATTAAAATTAATGAATTAAATGATTTAAGTATAAGGTATTAAAATTGGAAAATTTTCTTGAGAAGAAAAATAATTTATATAATATTATTATATAGTAGATAAAATACAAACACAACAATGTCTAGAATCGAGGTTATGATTTAGTCCCAAAACATCCTTCCTTGAGACACATGTTCTTTGAACACATATTTTAATATAAGTGTTTTATATAGATACCCTTATATATTATATCATGAATCATTCATAATTCATGATATTTTATGTTAAAATTCACTTATATCATCCATGGAAGATATGATTAAAATGTTACAAGAGTTATAAGGGTTTATGTTTCAATATCTTTTTATTAAATATTATTTATGCTTTAATTAATATTATAAGAAATTATTGTTTCATTTTATAAAAAACCATTTAACTTTATTCTCATATAGTTATTCATGAAATTTTCAACTAACAATATCATCCTACTATCTTTTTTAATTAAAAATATTCAAAAATTGTTTTTAAGAAATTATGACATCATTTCTCTCTTCGATCATAAATTATTTTTCTCCTATATTCATGTTTTCTAAAGATACATTCTATAATATTTATAAAAATATAAAAATTATATATTAAAGTATTTTTTTCTCCTTTTTTACTTTTTATAAATTTTTTTGAAAAAATCATTCTTGTCTTTTTACAAACTAACTACTTTTAACCTTTTACCACACTGTGAAATTATTTTTTTTAACTTATATTGAATGTATGTAATTACCCACCATTATGACCACTAAATTTTTTAAATTTACTTAATATATATCTATAGTAATTTTTTAACATAAAATGTTCTCAATAATATTTTGGAAATTTATAAACTTTCAATAAGTGATTTAATAATAAAATGGTATTCACATCAAGAAATACTCCATGTAATCTTTTAAAAACTTTTTATCAATGATCAAAACCTTTGATGTTATTTATTAAATCTATATTATTCATTTATGTCTTTCACATATATATTACTTATTCTCCTTTACATTGATAGTGTAATACATGCCTTTTTATCATCTCTTAAATTCCTCTATTATGAAATTTCCATTGATTATGATATGAGACAAGATTATACAATCCATTTTCATTTTATGGGTAATTATTATGTTTACTCCATATAATTGATTTAGCTTTTTTGGAACACATAACCATGAAGTTGTTATGATGGGTGAAACAAGATAGTTCTCCAATTCATTGGGTAAATCTGCAGTCTAATGATACATTATGTAAGGGATTAGGGAGTAAAATCAATCTATTATATAACTTTCCCACCATATGATATTATTGAGGTAGTTATACTTTACTCATGTATATTTCATGTTATATGTTTCTAATACATTTCTTATGATTCCATGATCTTCTGATACCATGTTCTTTATTTTATTCCCCCATGTGAGTACTCAAGATCATTCTCTTTTATGATATCATGTTATACTTTTAAATCACAAGTCATGCCTCCTTATCATGTTTATTCCCTTACTAGGATATTTAGCTCACCCCTTTTGTCTGGGTATTCCCCAAGTTATACCATATATTTTTATAAACTAGAAATTATTTAGGAGAACATATTGGAAAATAAAATTAATTATTTTTATTTTTGTCTTATACTGATGTATTATGAACCATGATTTATAAATATATTAGGGATCATGATATTTGTGTTGTAATTAATGGATTTTTAATTCAAAACACATATAATAATATGTGTAAAAGGCTTGGGCCACTATATTTGTTATAAAATTATAGGGTTAATTATCCTTTAGAAACTAGGAAGAAAAAAATTGAGAGAACCCTAGTTATAAATATAATGATAATTCTATGAATAGAAAAATATCTTGTAATATTGGTAAAGGAAAGATTAAGTGGTTTCTGAGAAATTATATCCCTTACTGGATACTACAATTTGATGTGAATCTGTAAAAGTTATTCCTAAGAGAACTAACTTTGAAAAGTGTGCATTGATCTAGACTCGATCATCACTAGTTCATGAAAATAGGCCTTGTTGGACACCCGTTTTGGAACTCTTGAGGGATATGCTTTGAAAATTCATGAACACTTAATGAACCATTGTGAAGGAATTTAAAAAATTATTTGGTTAGAAATTATAATAAGAAAAATTTACATGGAAAAACAATATTGAAACTTAAAGACTCACAATTTATGATATACTTATAATTTATAAGTTATTCCTTCTATATTTATTATTTTCTATTTTATATAATAATGTATCCTTAGCATGTAGTTCCCCTTTTAGTTTGTGCTGGGAAATAGTAGAAATCATTCCAACAACCAATGTGATTTTCAATATAATTATTTTTCGAATGAGATGCCTAACCTAATGGGAATGGTAGTTATACATATTTTTATCATACCCAATAAGCTATCTAAAATTATGATTAAAAATAAAAACATGTATGAATTTCAAAAAATATCAAAGAATGGGATAATGGTGTCTCATGTAATTTCCACTATTAAAGAATATAATGAAAAGTACATTTAATTTTCTACGTGTAATTTTTTTTGGAAGAGGCGTCATGTAAAAATCCTTAAAGGGACTACGATATTCTTTATTTTTGTGAAATTATGGAACAAGGAAGATAATTGCATATGGTAAATGAAGATCTCAGTTAACAAGATGTAGGGATGTAAAGCTAAACCTAAGTCACCACTAACTATTCAATGTCGTAGATGCAGGGAACATGGTCATTATTTGATTCAATTTTCTAATCCAAGTATTATTTTATATGTTTGTATGTTATTGAAATTATTGAAGTGGAATTATTTGAGTTTATAGGTTTATGAATTCAAGAAACATGTTGTTTAATTGTTTTTATTAATGGTATCATGATACTTTTAAGGATCAGTTGGGAGCATTTTTTATTTATTTATTTACAATATTTTATTGAATGGTAATAATATACTATAAATATGATTTAATGGTAAGGTAATATTTTACGTAAAAATTCATGACTGAGGAGAAGATAATATTTGATGTGTACATGATGTAGAGGTAATTATAGTCAATTAATATTATTTTATTCTGTGGGAAAAAATGTTGTATTAATGTCTTTAGTGGTTAAAAATTGTTTTATAACTCATGTTATTTTTAGGATATTAATCATTTTTGGGAGATATTATAGAAATTAGATAAATATGGTTTTAGAAAAATGGTAACGTTTATGTAGGGAGATTACCCATCTCATCTGTTAATATTATGGGGCTTGAACCACAATTTAAGGGTTATAAGTGTGTTATGACTACCACTGACCTATATGATGTGCTGATTTGTATGAATTTTTAGTAATTAAATTATTTTATTGAAAAAATTAAGATAATTTTAGTAAACATATTTTAGGATTATATATTTTTTAATTTTTAGGATATTATGGTGAATAATGATATTTTGGGAAATGCTTAATTGTGTTGATTTATATGTAACCTATAGGTCTAACAAGTGATTTAATGTGAAATTTTATTTGGTAATAACATAATTAATTATTTGAAAGTTGGTGTTATTAGGGTATTAAGTTTATTTGGTTATGTAAGGATTTAAGTTGATCATTGGAATTGGAGATTAATATGAATGTTTTTTCATTTTTGGAATTATATTACCTTGTTATAACCATTTATGGTTTTGGCTAATGTTTTAATAAAATATTAATATATTGACATCATTTTTTGGAATCATGTGACCTGTTAAAATTTAATTTTAGTGGTTTAGGGATAAATAATTCATCTTTAATTCTCACCATATGGAGAAATATATAATATTATGGTGAAAAATTTTAATGGATTAAATTTTACTTTTAATGTAATTATATTTCCTTATTTTCATAATATAGATTGTAGAAGGATCCCTTAACATTAAGAAAAGGATATTAAAATATTAATTTTATTAATTTTTAATAAATTGATGGTCTCTCTCTTTAAAAAATGTATACTTTTATCTTTTAAATGGATCTTATTTTCAAATCCATGTTTCAACATTCCACCAATGTTATCCTTATGTGGAAACCTAGTCTCTATATTTTATAAGACCATTTTATTTCTCTTCCCCTCTTTTTAAGAGGAATTTTTATTAACCCTTTTTATGATGTGGGTTTTTGATAAATGAATTTTCTAATATAAAAAACTAGATTATAGATAACATGTTCAAATTGTGAGGGAAAAATTTAATTAATGGATTATAATGTAATACTATAATATTTTCAAATATATTATGTTTCATACCATATACAACAGGTAACCCTATGTTTAAATGAATCGTGATATACTATTAGAATATTACTATTTAAATGTGGCCATTATAGCCAAAAAAATACATTATAGGGTGTAAATATTATTAACTAATCAATTAAATATCTATAAATTTCTCAATATATATAAATGTATTAATAAATTATTATAAAATAAGCACATAATTTTCAACAAATACATTTTATTCTCAAAAAATATGTGTTTTTCAAAAATGTATTCTATTGCCTTTCATGACAAATTATTATAAAAAATTTACAGTAATTTTATAAATTTTATTTTATAAAATTAAATTAATTTTAAATATAATAATATTAAAATTAAAATTGGGTGAAATTTTTGGATTTTTCTGAAATGTCTGATTTTTCAATGAAAAATGAAAATTACCGATTTTTCCAATACTGCCATGTCTTTTCATTAAATCAATTAAAATAATAGTTCAGATGCATATTTTATCTTGTATAAAATTGACATATAGAGAATTTTATTTATAATAATCTAATCAATTACATATTAATAATTATTTTTCATGATTCTGGTATAAGTTCATTTTTATAATTCAAATGCACATTTCTAAAAAAAATTAAAGTAGAAAATATATCCATTTTAATTAATTAAAATAACCCATAATAATAAGAAATTTAAATAAATTTATAGATTATATATGTATATTATATTAATTTAAGTTCATATAATGATTATTATTAGTTAAATAGTTAATGTAAGATCATCTTTTTCTTAAAAGTTACATTTCTTGACAAAACTATTTTTGACACATTTTACGTGTTTAATTTTAAAATATATTTCGAAACATAATAGAATTCAATTTGATCAAATTGATTAAATATTTGGAATCATCATCTTTATTATTATTCATTAATTTAAGATTAATGTTTTTCCATAATAAATAGTGAAAACATTAAAAACATATTACTGCAGTTAATGTTAAAACTGGTTTATTGGGGGTGAAATTAAAGAGTTAAAGGTATTAAAATGTTTTAAAAAAAATTATTTTTGAATTTTGTATGTTTTTATCAATAATATCCCCCATAAAATCCATTATTTATCAATTTTAAATTCACTTTTACTAAGAGTGACTTCCCGTTATTGAGTAGTTTTGGGTACATAGAAAAATGTCACTCCCTCTCAATTATAAAAGAGAACCTACTCTTATACAATTTCCATAATTAACAAAATAATTGTTTTTAATAAAATACATTATAAAATAACTTCCTTACTTCAATTCAAACATCATATAATCAATTTATTTATCTGAAAGAAAATCATGAAATGTGTTAGGTATACTCTTATAGAGGTTGTTTGAAGAAGATGTGTCATTCTTAACCGGGAATCTTTGTTTATTTCTTATTTATCCTAATTAAAATATTATTAAATAATTCTTATATATTAAAATAATTTTATCATGTATAATATGATGATATTATGTTAATGTAATAACCTAAATCTCGTTCCACTTCCATCAAATAGAAATGAAACCATCATTCGAATGTACGAGTGACTACCGCCTTGCGAACCGATGTAATTCTTTTTCTATCATCGCCTCACAAGGATATTCATGAAAATGAATTTAATGTTTATATAAGATATTAATAAAATAATTATTATTGTTTAAATTTAATACATCATATACTTTCCTACATTACTATCCATTGAAAAATGGTGACATCGTTTTTCTGTAAGGAGGGCTACCACCTCGTGGAGTGATGTGATTCATTTTTTACCACATCATATAGATGAAATATGGTAGGTTATTTAAAGTAGTACTATGATATTTAGGATATCATTATAATTATTTAATGATAAAATGACACTTACCATCTTTACATCATGAGCTTTGATAAATAGATACATTACTCATGTGCACATATGTTCTATAGTCTCCATGATTATAATGTAGTTCATTTTTCATAACCACATTCAATGGTTGGTATTAAAAGTATAATTTATCTTTAAATTTTTTAATTATGATATCATTATTATTTTTTAGATGATGTAATAATGACCCATTTTACTACATTCAACACACCAACACTATTTTAAAATTATGAACTAAGATTCCTCAAGACACCCGATGTGGACACAGCTAATTAATTCATTAAATATGTCATTAAAATAAATGAGATAAATGATTTAAATATAATATATTACACATGATAAATTTTATTAATAAAAATAAAAATTTATATGAGTTTATGGTACATGATATAAAATATTTACAAAACAAATTTTTGACTCGAGGTATGCCTTTCGTACAAAATTTCATTCTTTAAGATACATTATCAATTATGCACATAATTTTTTTTAAATAGTGTATATACTACACCTTAAAAAATTATATCAATAATATATAATAATTCAATATGTTTTATGTTACAATTAATTTACTTAATTCATGGTAGCTATGATACAAATGTTACCAAAGGAGTAAGGGGTTATGTTTCAGGCTTATTTGAATCGAGATTATTTATAAATGAATTTCAATTATTGGATATTATTTTTCTATTTTGAAATAAAACCCCTAAATTTTATTCTCCTATGGTTATTAATTAAATATTCATGTAGTAGTTCCATTCTCCTAACATTGGTACTTAAAATGGTTGATAATTTTTTAATAAAAGCCGACTCTATTTCTCTCTTAGTTTGAATTTTTTTTCATCTAAATCCATATTTTCTAAAAATATTTTTAGGAATATTTTCAAAATTATAAAAATGATTTATTAAATATTTTTTTCCCCATTTTTTTACTTTTAATATAATGTTTTGAAATGAATATTCTTATCATTTTTTGAATGGGATACTTTTTCACCTTTTTACAATAATGTGAATGGAATGTTTTTTAACATACATTACATGTATGGAATTGCCCAATATAATTACCACTCAATTATTTGAAGCTTCCTTTAAAATTTTGCAGGTTTATTTTTTAAAATAAATGATTTCCATAAAATTTTATAAATTTTTTTTTCTTTTAAGAAGTTATTTCAATGTGAAAAGGGTATCTTCATCAATAAATATTCCATGTAATCTCTTTAAGAAATTTTCATCAATAAATACAACCATTGATATTATGGATTTATTATAAATTATGTATATATGTCTCTCACATATATATACATAGATTAGGGTAATAAATGACATTTTTCATCTCAAAAATTCATGCATTGTAAAATTTCCTTTGATTATGATATGAGACAAGATTATGCAACCATTTTTCTTTTCATAGTTAATTATTGTGTTTGTTATTTATAATTGATTTTTTTATGGTATACATAATCCAGGAAATATTATGATGGGTTCACTAAGGTAGCAATTTAATATTTTTTGTTAAAACAATATTCTCTTCAGGCATTATGTATGGGATTTGGGAGTAAACCTATTCTATTATGGGACTTCATCCACCATGAGATATTGTCTTTATATTATCATGGACTCATGTTTATGTCATTTCATTTGTTTATTCGGCAATTAATTTGTTTTTATGATATTATTATATAACGTGTTTATGTTATTCTCTCACCTGATAACCCTTGAGCCATATATTTTATTACAACATGTTATATTTTTGACTCAAAAGTTATTCTTATTAATTTTTGTATTCCCTCACTAGCTTTTTAGCTCAACCCTTTTGTTTATTTATTCTATAGGTTATCCCATGTAGTTTTAAGAGCATAAAAGAATTTAGGATGTCATTATGGATAAAAAATGTAAAGATGTTTAATTTTAGTCTCACTTTGAAGTAATTTGAACATAGTATTTTAAGGACACTAGGCCTCACAATCATGGGGTTTTTATTGATGTATTTTTATCATAAAAAATGTAAAAAAATGTGTAAAAGTATTGGGTCACTATACAATAAGAGTATCTTAACTCATTATGCATGAGGACACCTAGAGGAGTGTCCTGACTCATGGAATATATGAAAGGTTTAAGCACCTAGGTTGGGGGATTAGATATATTATAACCCATATAGGAGATCAAACAGATTGGTGCCCTAGTTATGGGACTACAGTGAAGTTTCACCTTAGTATGAAGTTCTTGGAGATGGTTCTACCTAGTGTAGAGGCAAATGTATAGTGTTTCTCATGTATAGGATCCAAGCAGATTGAACCCCCTAATATAGGATAATAAGTGAAGAATTATCATAATATGAGGGTCTAGGTGAATCCTCTCCCTAGTATTGTGGTTCTAGGTAAGGCTCACCTGTGTCTCACGGACTAGGTGAAGGCTCTCTCTAGTGAGGGTACATAGGTGAAGTGTGACCTAAATGTGAGTGACTAGGTGATGTTTCCCCCATGATGGGGTGTCTAGGGGATGTTTCTCACTAATGTGTGTACCTGTATGAATAGTCTCCAAATGGGGGTACCTGGGTAAAGTTTCACCCTAGTGGGAGTAACAAGGTGAAGTGTCTCACTAATACGGGTACCTAGGAAAAGTGTCACCCTAATGTGGTACCTAATAAAAGTATCTCCCTAATGGTGGTGTCAAATAAATTATCACCAAAATGGAGGGTACATAGATAATGTGTCACCCTAATGGGGGTAATTTAGAGAATCATCATACTATTGAAGGTACCTAGAATAATTAATGCTCAGGTAGGAATCTCCAAGGATGAATAGTGTGTCTGGCACCCAAGTATGATATCCATTAGATGAATAAGGTGTGTGTATCCATAGTTTATGTTATATTAGATAACTATGATGCATGACTCGATATTCATCATTTTCCTTATTTTTATATTTAATAGTCAATTTAAGGGAGAGAGGTAAGTATTGGGTATGCATAGGGGTGTCTTCTTAATTTTTGTGTGTATGTGTCCTAAATTAGAGGTTTGTAGACCTATTTTTAGGAAAATGTAGACAAGTTTTAAATGATTAAAAAGTGGGAGTGGTTGTATGGAATGAGTGTGTAACACCCCAATATTTTGTGATAATTTTTTTTGAATTTATTTAATCTTTTTAATATTCTGCATTTTACAAAGCACTAAATATTGCTTGTGTTACATAAAAGAACCAAGTTATTCTTTCATTGATTGAAACAAAAATAAAATCTTGATATAACTGAAATACATATATTATATTTGGGTACATTAAACACTATGTTTTTCTTATGTCATATACAATGTTGAGTTCCTTCGATAACTTTCGTGACACACAAGACTAATTTTTACCAAAACAACAATCTACTATTAATATTATTTTTAAAATATAATTATATTTTTCACCTAACCATGTGAATGAATGTGATGATTAATCTTAATTAAATTATGAAAAAAATAGTTTACACATTTATAGAAGAATAATTATTCGGTGACTAATTAACTATAACTAAAAATTAACCCCTTTTGAAAATATATGAAATCTTTTGTTGGAAACAAATATTTATGAAATCAAAAAAGGTTTACCTTAATAAATTAGTTAAAACATTGTTGATAAATTATTTTCATGAAATATATATTATATCTATTAAACTATTTAATGATCACATTATATGTTTTCTATCAAATAGAAAATTATTGATCTAATTTTATGAATAAAAAATGCATTTCTTAAAAGGTAATTTTACTGCATTTTAATAGCGCACCTATTTTAAATATATTTTTTTACAATTTAAAATTTTATTATATAATATAATATTAATTTTTGTATGTGTATTATAAAAATTTACTTTGGGGGAAATTTTGGTATTTTTTGGTGATGTTTTATTTTTTGTTGAATAGTAAAAAATACTAAACTTTATTTGAAAACTATTGTTTTTTATAATATATTTGTATATTTTAGTATATTTATATTTTCTTTTAACGTATAATTTTTTAAATTTTACATAAATTAATCTAATTAAGGTTATTAGAACCAATTTAACACTGAAAATAGATATAACAACATTTCATACCTTTACACATTTTCACTTTAAAAACTTACTTTCGCGACATGTCCGTGGGATTAATTTTAAATAAATTTCCACAAATTATCTGATTAGGATTGGGAAAAATAGATTCCATTTTTTTATAATAATAATTTCTAATTTATAATAAGTTCATGTAAATTTTTTACCAATTGATTAGTGAAAGTAATTAAAATTAAATACTGCAATTAAGATAAAGATGAGTTTACATAGTGGTTAACGTTTAATTTAAGGGGGAAAATAACCTCAAAACATGTAGAAACCCCATTTTTTGGAAATATTCCTACCAATTACCCAATTTTATCTTCAATTGACAATTATTGTAGGCAGATGGTGTAAGAGAGGCCACTAAATCGTGTTTACCTCTTTATATTTACAAGAATGTCACTCCTCCTCCACTATAAAAAGGACAATCACCCCCTCACCTATTTAAACCTACCATGATATTTGGATCATTATAATCCAACCTAAATTTACAAAAAACATAAATCCATTCATTCTATATTCCTCCCTTTTGTAATAAATCCAACTAAGGAATCCCTTTGATGAAAATCAAATAGAGTTACACAATAAAGTGGTAAAATCCATCAACCAGCACATATGTTTTATTTCTTTCCCCACCCCAGCAATTATTCTTATTATATTATTGTATAAAAACAAAAGTACCATAAATATACTAATATTGTCTTAATTTAATTTTATTTCCTACACTCACAATCACTTTCATCAAATGTGATACACAATAATAATACGTGTATACGGAAGACTACGACCTCGTGAACTGATGTCATTCGTTCTTCCACTTCCACCATTCAAGGTTGGTAATAATGATGTAATTTATAATTTTATATTATAAATTTGATTTTTGTGATTTATTTATGCCTTTTAAATTATTATATAACAAGTAACTTAATTTTTTCATTTTTTATATAAGATAACTTTGTTTGTGGATATGTGGAATACCGCCTCCTCATAGTGATGTGATTCGTTCACACATTAAATGGAATGTATTAAGGATGGATTTAATAATCATATAAGTTATTTATTAAATAATAATTCTACTAGAATGATTATATATATATATATTACTTCTCTTATTTAATTCAATACAATAAGGAAATGTAAATAGCGTTCACGTGTTTGTACGGCCTACCATCTCCATAAACGGTGTATTTCATTTCCTTTTTATATATTTTATATATTATTTTATATACATATATAAAAAATATATATTATATTTATTTAATTTTAATCATTTTGGGTATGATGAAATCATTATATAAGTAATAGGACTAAAAATATAACTCATCAAAACACATACAAAAAACAAGGTGGTTATTACCCGAAACGTATCTTTAACAGGTAAGTGTTCATAAACAGGTATTAAAAGGTTGTAATAAAATCATGTATGGTATAATATAATTAAATATTGTTCTTTAATAGATTTATGATATACTGATATTTATTATAAAGGTTCTTTTATTGGGTACAATGAGAGTCAAGGCATAAGGTATGAAATTGAATCTCCCTTTCTTATATTCGTGAGATACTTTCCATATTCACCACCGATTTTTTTATGAGGTGTATATACTACAATAATACATGTTATATCATGAATAAACATTATTTGACAATATTAAAAGTTTCTATTTATGTTATTATTTCATGATTATTATGACTCAAAAGATAATCAAGTAGTAAGGTGATTTCTTTTCTCACTTTTATTTTTGTGAGACTTATGCCTTATTACCCACTCATTTAATTTATGTTGTGTATATACTTCCTACGAACATATTATATGATTATTATCATTAAATATATGGGTACTTATGTATCGGTTTCATAATCTCTCTTTTATGGCGTTTACGGTTCAGATGTTACCAAATCGGTAATGTAATTTTGACTCAATTTGCCTTCTTGGAGACACATTTATGTTATGCACCGATATTCTATTACAAGTTGTATATAATTACCTATGAGAGATTATATCATGTATATAATTATTTGAATGATATTTTAACCTTGATTTAATTTTATTATTTCATTGGGATTAGGATTCAAATTTACCAAAGTGGTGAGAGTTGATTGCTACAATCTCATCATTTATCGATATTGTTTAAGATTATGCTTCCATTGATGAAATATTATGATCCATATCTCATTAATTCTCATAAATTTTATTATCCCATGGTTATTAAGGATATATAAATGTAATGTTACTATTTTTTGTAAACTTTTTTACATTAGATAATTAAGAAGATATTTTAATGAAAATTCAAATTTTTTTCTTTCTTCGATCAGAAATATATTTTATTCAAAAAGCCATGTTTCCTAAAAAAATTAAAAAAAGGTTTTAAAAGATATTTTAATATAATTTTATGTAAAATTATTTATAATTTTTTAATGTTTTAAAAATATGTTTTCTAGAAACAATCAATATTCCATTATAAGTTATCAAATATATTTTCAAAGGTAATATTTTCAAAATGTTTTCAAGCTTCCTTTATAATTTTTATAATATATTTTCAATGAAAAGGTTTTATAAATGTTTTCAATCATATATTATAATTTTTCAAATATATATTCATAAAAAAATTTTAAAAAAAGTTTTTATGGTTCTTTTATAATTTTTCATAAAAATTATCATGATTCCGTTATATATTTTTAAGGTTAGTTTCAATGAAAAAGGTTATCAAAATTTTTTGTGATTTAAAAATAGTTTTTCAAAGTGGAAAATATATTTTCCTCATGAGAAGTTTTAAATTAAAAATAAAATATTTCTTTATAGGAAAAGGATATTTAAAAATATTTTATGTAATAGATTATTAATGAAATGATATTTCCTTAGGAAATGTTCGATGTGATATTTCAAAATCCTTTTCCATATAGGATGAAATAATTTATTATAGATTATGAATTAATGGGGATATGATCTAAGTAATACATTATTATTATTTATTTTAATTGTTTATTTTTAATATGATAGGTTATTTATGAAACCTATTACTTTTCCATGGGTTATACCATGATAAAATGCTTATGAAACTCGTGTATTTGCATAGATTTTATTATTATTATGAAACATATCCCTTTCCATAGTTTATAATATGATGCAAATTTTAGGAAACTTATTTGATTTCATGCTATATAATATTATTTTGATGAAAATAATCTCTTTTTATAAAACCCATCTTCTTTTTCCCATTTTCAACTCTTTCCACATAATTATATACTTCAGGATTTTATGATCAGTGTAAATATCAAACCTTTCAACATAAAGATAATTCCTCTATATATTCAAGGTTAAAATAACCATTTCCTACTCAAAATATTTATTTAGGTAATTTTTATCTTGATTATTTAATTATAAATATTAATATTTTATAACCAAGACATTATACAAGAGGACACATCATATTTACTTCTTTGATGCATCCCTATAGATCGCAAACCCTTATCCACTATAGGGTAGTTTAATTGTTAGAAAATTGAAAAATTGTATGTTTAGTTATTTTAAATTATATTCACATTCAATTATACATATGAACATAAACCAATTTCAAGTCAATGTGGTGAGTGTATTAGATAGTCATGAGAAATCAATCATAAAGGTTCAGTAGTATCCTACAAACCCAAGAAAACTACAAATATTAGTTAGCATAGTAGGTTTTGTCCATTCCTAAATAAGATAGGTCTTTTATGGTCCCACATATATACCCTCACATAATATTATATAACCCATTAATGAAGCTTTTTGAATCCAACCATGGTAAATTATACATACAAATTCTCTTTCCTCAATAACATTAGAAAAATTCTCAAATATTCCTTATGCTCTTCGCTTCTCTTTAAATATATAAGAATATTATCTATAAAGCCTATTAAAATACGATCAAGGTAATATATAAATAATCTATTCATTATATTCATAAAGGCAATAGTATAATTTGTTTGTCCATATGGAATTACTATAAATTCATCATGATGATACCTTGCACAGAAGGTTGTCTTGGGTATATCATCATTATTGATCCATAGCTAATGATCATTGTCGAAGATCCATCATGTAAATATTTATAAATAATAAAAACTGAACAATAGAATCATTGATACTATGTATATTATACTTTTTCTTAATAGTGATCTTGTTATGTTCAAGATAATCAATACAATGATGCATTGACCCATCCTTCTTCTAAATAAAGAGAATATGTGAACCCCATGGAAAAGAACTAAGAGAAATGAATCCCTTACCTAGATAATCATATAATTTATTATTAAATTATTAGAAATAAATTTGGGATATTTTATATGCTATCTTTGAAAGAGGTGTATAATCAGGTATGATTTGTATTCAAAACTCAAATTCATGAATTGAGAGAAGACTGGGAAATTCCTCAGTTAATACATTAGAATTTTCCTACAAAATATGAACATTTTCAATTTTGAGTTTATCCCTAACTATTAGTGACAAATATATCTCATGAATACGTATAAAACCTAATATGATGTAAGTAATTTAAATTGGGTTTTAAAATTCATCATCACAGTTAATGACAAATAAAGGATGATTTAGAATATCAAATGTAATATCCCTTCCCTAATAATTGATATGGGACATATATTGAGATATCCAATACATTCCCAAACTTACATCAAATTAAACTATAGGATGAATAAAAATATTTATAGTAAGTATATTCCAAAAAAATTTACAAGATTGGAGCTATAGACTTGAGATGTGGTAATGCTGATATTAGGATTTTTTATCTTCAATTATAAATATAATCATTGAGGCAGTGATGTAAAATATTTAGTGAATAATTCAAACATAAAATAGTGTTTAGAATCATATTAAAATAAAACATTTTCAATCATGTAGTGGATTATAAGTGTACCTTTAAACACAACATTAGGAAATTCCACTTCATCTATAGTAATTTCATACTCTTTTCTTTCTCCCCTTATATTTTTTATTGAAAGTTACCTTAACAATTAGGGAATTGATTATAATAGTTCCCCATATGCTTAATAGTAAATCACTATAATTTAATGTCTTCTACATTACCCTTGAATTCATAATCATGATAGTATTTTTCCCCACACTTTATGTATACTAATTTTAATTTTATGCCTATACCAGGGTGTTTCCTTCCACAAGTATCACATGTTGGAAAATTACCCTTTCTCTTCTTACCCTTATATATATTTTTTATTTTTTTTGTCTTATTCTTATTCTTTACTTTCATGCCATTAGACTTGGATAATTATTTATCTGCCTTTAAAAACATGATACTACATCATAATATGATGATAATGTTTTGGATACTAGTTCCCTTCAAAGTATTGTATTAAATCCAAAAAGAAACATTATATGTTCTTATTTATATTATTTATATATACTAAAACATGTATTTATAAACTTGTAAATTTAGTTTCATATATATCAATATTTTCCTCGTCCCTTTGTCATAAACATAGTAATTGTCTCTCCATATTTGGTGATTGTTCACAAGAAAAGTAACTTAAAATCATTCCACTCCATTCTTGTTATTTTCTCCTCATATTTATTGTTTTGAATCAATGAACACAATTGATATGAATCCCCCATGATATTATAAAAAAACTACAATATCCTTATACCTTTAATCACCTCCCAGATAGAGAACTATCTTTTCTATGGAACTTATCCATTTCTCATCTACAACTGGATTTATGCTTCGATTGAATGATAGTAGTTATTGTCATGTGAAATGGTATAACATTGTCACACCACATTAAGGATAAATATGATACTATATATGAACATGGTAAATGATGATAACCTAAGTCATCTACCATAATATAGTAATAATTTGTTCACTTCAATCACCAAATCATGTGCCATCTTCATTATCTTTCCTTAGAGGGAAATGCCTACAATGATTATATGTATAGGTTTCCATTTAATCCACTTTTTTCCATTTCTAAATGATTTAATACTCTGTATTTGATCATAACATTATGAATCATAATGTATAATTTTGAAACTAGGGAATCACATAACATAAATTGAAAATTTATGCATAACTAATCTCAGAATCATAAATTGGGTAACTTTGAAATTGTTATAAAATCATAAAAATATTTTCAAGTATTTTTTAATTTTTTAATGTAAATTTTAATTTACCCAAGAATATCCCTTGGTATTTCCAAACCAGTTTTTATATAAGGATTCACTCACCATTAACCAGAATGATGGTTGAGATATACTTGGCCAATACTTTTCTAGGTTACTAAACCTTGATAAATTTATGTCAAAACCATTCTCATTTGTAGTATCCAAATAGGTATGTATTTCTAAGAAAAAAACATAATATATACCTTATAAAAAAATTATGATATTATCCAATACATAGATTTATCCTGGAATTCAGTCATAGGGTTATGCTCTCTAATATTTGATTTCTAAAATCCAGTTCCCAAGGATCCTACAAAACTCACATTGATACCATCTATGAGGATCCCAACCCTAGTAACCTAGATTTTATATTTACTTTATAATATTGGTACTAGATACAAGTGATCACATACCAAAGGACCAATTAGTTAGTAGTACTGCAGAACTAGATACATACATAAATCATACAAAGCATTTGAAAACATAAAATTCAACAGAGTATTTTATTTGAGAATAAAATTATTACCTCTACTATTTTTAGGAATATCAATAATAAAAAAATTCCTAGAATCCTAGTAAAATTAAATATACGATAGGGTGAGATCATATTTTTAGTATGTGTATACATATAGCAAAAGCTAAATTGCAATAAAAAAGGAATGATTAATATGGAAAGAGTAAATGATGATCAAATAATGCCATATGAATAATTAAATAATCTTAAAAATTATCTATATAAATCTTAACAATTAAAATAATCACATGGAAATCAATATAAAATTTATAATGCAGGAATTTATAAATTGGGGCATCTTAAATACACCATAATATCCTCATGATAATACATCGAAATAAATGGGTATGGTCGCAGCAAATATCCAACTGTCTTTGTCTCATTAGACCTACCAACGAATCTGAGGGATATGTAATTATAGGTACCAAAAATAAATTATTAATTTGAATACATTCATCATATAAATTATTAATAAAACCTAATCAATATGACATAAAAATCAATATTTGTCATTATTTGAAGAACTAGCATATAGATTGTGAATACTTTCCCCAATCATACTGATCATAAAAAAATAGGGAAATATTCGTGATTTTATAATTAGATTATATCCTCAATAATTCATAATATTCCTCAACTAATCTTCACATAGATGATTTTTTTTAAAAGATAACTAAACAATTTTCTTTTCTAAAATAACATTTTCACTTTGAAATCACTTATTTAAATCTAACAATTTCCGAAATATTAAGGAAAAAATTATATTTAAAACAAAATTTGAAATATTAAAGTAATCCTTAAATAATGTTGTCGACATAATGATGGAACATTCTATGCATGTCCTCTATGATAAATTAATATTACTTTCACATTTACAGTAAATAGTATAAAGTACCATGTTTAGAAAATGAAAAGAAGACTCCTTTAAAATAAATATTAAAAAATTATAAAATGGGTAAAATTCTATTTTATAAATGATTTTGTAATATAAAAAACATTCTTCAAGGAATATTAAAGTATATTTATACATGGAATAAAGGATTCCCATCCTAGTAGAAAAACATATTCAGTTTTACTTAAAAATATTATTTATTGGTATAGAGTACTTAAAGAGAGGAAAATGAAAGAAAAAAAAATTAAAATTATATAAATAAACATTGTAGAATAATATATATTTTTATATTGAAATACCGACTAATTCCTCCATCCTATATTTAAATATAAATAATCTTGAATAAGGATGAGATTGTGAAATAAACTCTTACGGTAAGTCTGACTTCACTCAAATTTGTCCAAAAATTATATATAATAAATATATATTTATTATACGTATATAATACAACAATAATTATATATATCATCCCATATTTTATTTACATATAACTTTTTATCACCTTTTTAATATTAGTTCATTAATAAAATCTCTATTCCAGTAGATATCTTTTTCATTTTTCTTGAATGTTTTGGAATTTTAGTTTTGGATCTTATACATTGATCATGGTTCCATAATAATCCATAAATTATAAAGATAGAAAAAATTAATTACACTATTCATGTTGAAGGTAGGTCCTACTTACGAATGAATGTTGTTTTCACCTTTTGATGAATGGAATGGTAAATAATAATTAACTTTTAAGAATAATTAGTATATCATATATGTATATATAATATATACTTATTAAATTTACCATTATTAATATTCATGCAAAACAAAAAAAATGAATCTCAACACTTTTTTATAGGTGGTAGTTCACACGTATGCATGAGTGGAATTATGGTTTTTCAATGGATGGAAAGGTAAGAAGGAAGATATGATATTATCATTATTGAAGAAAAATTTTATAATATATATCATATATATACATTAAAACCAACATATTAATAATACATGAGATATGGTTGTGAAAATTAATTTTATCACTACATGGAGGTGGTAGTCCACATGTACCCTTGAGAAATACTTTCTCTTCCCATTTGACGGAAAAGAGGGTGGATAATGTTGGTTTCCTGATTATAATAACATTTTATTATATTTAAGTGTCTAAATTTATTATTCTATGATACATACAATATATTTATATGATTTGAAAAAAAAAAATTGATGAGGTTGGGTAAGATGATTACCTCTTCTTCTGGAGACCTCCTTTATATCATTTATTAAGGGCCCTTAAAATAGTATTTTAATAATAAAAATGTCTGTAATTTGTGTATAGGTATGTTTGAAATAGAAATTTATAGGATATGGTAGATACTTATTTCTATATGTGGTGTAATGAAAAGATATAAGGGGTGTCCTTTTATAAGGTAGGGTAAACAACACACTTCAAATTACTAAAAATATTAAAATATATTATTGTCATTCTCGATCCAAATGATTCTAAACGGTCATCTATTGAACTAAAATGATTATAATGTTTAAATATCATCATAAAATAAAATTTATATAGGTTTTTGGTCATTTTAAACATTATATTTTTATTTAACCCCTTTATTAAAAAATTATAACCTTATCAATAATATTGATTTTTTAAATATTAAATGATTCCAAAATTAATTATAAGTTAAAAATTAGATAATAAATGGCCAAGGGATGATATTTTTTAAAATTTATTGTCTTAATTTTCTTCTTACATTATTTTTTTGAATTAAAAAAAATTAATAAAATATTATTTGACATAAAATATCATTAATTTTATTTTTGATACTATTCATTTAATTTAAATTTAAAGACAATATGATAGAAAAATAATTCAAATATAAACCATTTACACATTAATATCATTTTATATTTGTCTATATAAATCATGGATAAAAATAATTTACCAAAATTTTATTACTTTTAATAATGTTAAAATAATTTATTTCTATTAATTGAATAAATATAGTTACAGAATTATTTAAGAATTTAATTTAATTAAAAAATAAAAGAAAAATAGAAATAAATTAACATGATAAAAAATTAATTCATCATTTAAATATGAATTTATTACAAAAAATTATCCTCTTTTAAACCTTAAAATAAAAATGTAGAGTTATTTACATCAATAGAGGAACATTTTGTATTTATCTATTTCTTAAAATAATATGAATGTCATAATCAAAGAAAAATGGAACCATATGGCCATTGTTTTTAGAATTGGATGATTAATATTGAAATAAACTCAATTTATAGCATAAAATAAAGTTTTAGTATATCTTTTAATCCTTAACCCAAATTTTTATTATTTTTTACCCGTTTTACCCTTACCCACGTGAGAAAAATTAACCAAGGTTGCAATTCATAATGGAAAAAAAATAAAAGGTTCATATTTACCTAATTTGAGTCTCATAATTCAAAATATCTGATCCATTTTTCTATATTTATTTTCTATATATTTTTTAAATTCATTTTAAAATATTTCTTAAAAATGCGACAAACACCCTTTTTATAACAATACATTTTTAAGCATAAAACTAGATTTATTCTTATCTCATTCCTATAAAAAACAAAAGATGTATTTTAAAACACATTATTTAATATATAACATATAAATTTAATTAAAATATTTCACCATTGGTTATTAATTTAATTTATTAATATAAAAACACATTACATTTATAAAAACTATTTTTCCAAAATCAAATGTCTCCTTTGACTTCAAATGATTATTATTTTAATTATTACTCAATTGATAATCGATGAATTCATTTTATACTTTTATAAACCATTCATATTTTTCAATTTATTTGTTCTTATTCATACCCACAAATCCAATTGTTATGTGATAACTATCACATTAGATAATAATATTTCAAAAGTATATCATGATATGTTTAAAGTCAGTTTTTTATGTAATGAAAGATATCAATGAAATATAATTTATTTATAGTAGACTATATCATAAATCTAGGTGTTCAACAAAGCTTACTTCCCTATATGAGTATGAGGTAGAAAAAACAAAAAGTCCATGTATTTCTCATCCCACTTCTATACTGGGATGGGAAGAGGCATAAGAAACCCAACTAGCCTCTCATGCTTCGCTTTGATCCTCAATAGGTAATACAACGAGATAGAAAATCAGAAACTACACATATCCTTTAAGACCACCAATACTAACTCCTCGAAATATAGAACATCTTGATAACCCCTATGTAAATAGTCTAACCAGAATAAATCCTCTCATATATCACCTTCAACCTCATGGTAAAAGGAACCCCCAACAACGTTCTAAAAAAGAGGTACCATAGAGAGTCTAAGGCCAATCATCAATGATCTCCCCAAAATTTAGAACTCAGTTATTCTACCAACAATTGGGGTAAGATTCCTACTCACCCTGAATGTGGCCCATAAGAGAGGGAATGACCTAAACAATGGTTAATGACACCTTCTCTCTATCCTCCAAAATCTCTAGACTTAGTTCAATAAAAAAACCCATAAAATTCATCTCATCCACTAATTCTTTAACTGCCTGGATTAGTAAATTTATAATCAAGGAATCAGTGACCAAATTCCCCTTCTTTGGGGTATAAGAGATATTCAAATCAAATTTGTCAAGATAATCCACCTACCATCTATATCTAATGTTCAATTACATCTAGGTGAATATATACATCAGGCTCTTATTATCTAAGTAGATTGTAAATAATTCTATGATGAGGTAATGGATAAAATTTCATGATACATGCATCATAGTTTCCAACTCTCATTCATGGTTAGGGTAAGTCCTCTCATGTGGGCATAGTTGATTAGATCTCTAGGACACCAAATGATCATCCTATATCATCACACATCCCAACCTCACACCTAATGAATCATAGTACACTATATATCACCTCCTAGTATTAGGATGAATCAAAACATTATATGATGTCAAATGCCAGGAAAATCCTCAAAATAATGATGGAACTCCAATATAAATTCACCCCTTTTTGAGTCAATGTGGTCAAGGTGGAATCTATCATGGATAAGTCTCAAATAAAGTGTGTGAAATATTCATATGATCCTAAAAATTTGTTGATCTCAAACATGTTCTTTATATAATCTCAAGACAGAACCACTTGGATCATCTCAAGATCGACTAAATTTTATTTCCAAGATATCAGATGGTGTAAAAAAATTACCTATCCGGTCAAGAATTATTATTTTTATAGATTTTCATTCAAGAGATTCTCTTTTAAGATTTATAAAACAACACATAGTTTATCTCCATGGTCCTCCTCCATCTTGGAGTACACTATGATGTTATCAATAAACATTACTATAAAGGAGTCTAAAAAGTGGTGAAATATATAGTTATTCAATTCTATAAATACCATGGGTGCATTAGAAATTCCATGAAAAATAACCAGATACTCAAAGTCCACATACCATCTCCTAAAATTGGTTATGGGAAAATCCTATTATTTTACTCTCAACTAAGTTTACCCTAACCTTAGGTCAAATTTTAAAAACCACCGGGCCTCTATAAGTTGATCCAAAAGGTAATATATTCAAATAAAATGTTATTTTTTCTTAATGGTCACATAATTTAACTTATTATAGTTTGTACAAATTCAAAGACTCCCATATACCATCTTTGACAATAAAATTATTTATGCCCATGATGAGTTATTGAGAAGTGTAAAACCTTTATTTTAATATCATTCAACTAGATATTTAACTCATTTAACTTGGAGAGATCCCTATGATATTAGGTAAAATAGATGGGTCTCATCCTGGGGAGAAGATCTATATTGAACTCAACATCCCATTTGGTTCTCAGTCTAGAAAGGAATTTCAGAAACTCTTCAAGGTACTAGTACCCAACCCTTAGAAGATGAAAATTTAATCCTGGATCAATTGAATGAAATAAAACCTTATTTGACTGTCATCAAATAAATTCTACATCTAGAGAAATTGGTCCTTCCCACATTGAGCTTGGATCCCCCAAAACATGGGAGATGAGAGTGCTCTATTCAAGATATAGAAAGTATACCTTGTGATGATATCAGTCAATATGATCTTTTAAAATTTTCATCTAATCTATACCAATTATGATATTGAAAACATCTAGGTCCAACACTATGAATTTCAACAACACCTCCATGACAGTGATCAAAACACAACACTCTAGGAACATAAAACCGGAATCCTTCTTTATAATATATTTGATAAGTAGATCCATCAAAAATGGAATCAAATTCACTCACATAATTAAAATATAAAATAATTTTAATTACATAAATGAATTTTAATTACCTATATCAAACAATTATGAAGACATATATGTGATAAAAATTGTTCTTATCATTATGGTTAGTCCATATTTGGAGTCCTAGGTTTCCATGTCTACTATATAGAGGGATCCTTAAACAGGCCACCCATAATCCTTATTTTCCAGTTAAGAGTCCCATCTTAACTATGGTAAAGATCCCACAATATTTGAAACATCTGATCACACCTGTGAACCATTAGAAAAAGAATAACTAACTTTACTCAACTGAGTGGAGGAATTGTATAAGCATTGAAGATGAACCTACAGAACATCCTATGAGCCTCTATGAAATAAGTTTCGGTATGGATAGAATTCCCAAAATGGTATAAAGTCATTGGATTGTGAAAGGAATAATTAACTAGCACTAAACCCTATAACTTTTAATAACCCAAAAAATTACTATGATGAGGTTCATCTTGCTTTCTCTTCTGACCAAAGAATAACAATAGAGTTCAAACACTTCTGAAGAAACCCCACTTATTACTTTCTTTCTTTCTATGTATAACATCTCCATAAATACTATATTCACTACCTCAACATAGGTTGGTAATCAAAGGATAAAAATCCTCGATTTGATCTCATAGTTTGATATCATTTCAAAACATATCACCTTGATATAGTAGGTCATGAAGATATTAGGAGACAAATGAACCAACTTAGAAAACTGAGTAGTGTTCTATATCACTAAATTTCCTCCTTTCTCATGTATTATGAAATCACGATCCTTCATGAACATTAGTGTATTAGGATATAACTATAATGTAAAATCCTTTTTAAGGTTGTCCAAGTGAGATCCTCAATCATGTTTTCATGCACCATGGATTCCCATTATTTATTTTTGAGTCCTTCCAAAATGTAATTAATAAATACTAATTTTATGGTCTCTAGGGTATTCATAAAAATGAATATTTTCTTAATAATCTTGATTAATTCCTTTACTACATGGGTACCTCTATCACCATATAATACCGATGGATTTTTTATTATGAACCCCTATACTCGGTCCACTACTTATGTCTGACCTATTTTACCCACTTAACCTAGGGAATGAATCATAAAGATCATTAATTACACAAAATAGGGACTATTGGGAGGGTTTATCTACAGAAATGCTTTGAAATCCCTTAATATACATTAATGAGGTCATTTTGGGAGGCATCTTCTATAAAACCGAAAGTATGTCTTATTCAATACACAATTAAATGTAAAATAAAATTCATCAAACCATAATAAATCATTCAAATAGGTATTTAACAAACACCATAAATATAAATGAAATATTCAAAATAATAGTGGGTGAAGACAACAATGTTTTAACATTTTTCCACTATGCATTTTTTGGATACACTATTAGACAAACCATGCACTAACTGTGAAAAACAACACTAGAAAATTATAGATATGGTGTCATGGATTCTGCTTAAGTATCAATAACTATGTTCTTAAGCCTGAACCTCTTTTTTCCACCCTAGTTTCACCCCAAAACTCAGAATTGCTCAAAATTTCTAATTTTTTCTTCCCACACCCCATAGACAATGATGAAAAAAATAAAGACTCATCAAAATAACCAACACTATGTTTGTATAATAAACACAACTCCAAACCACCCATGAAAACTCAAGGTGTTTAATGATTAAGATATATGCAATAACTCCTCTATGGTCTCTTCATCTATCAGCTATAGACCCCAAAATAAATAGATGTAACTAATACCACTTTGTAACAAATCCTCCTGGGTTGTCCCAAACTGTCACCAAATCTAGCATGCCACATATCTGAAATTATGTTACCAGTCACCATGGGCTAGATATAATCACCAATTAGTCACAATTAAACACTTGGTAAAGTTATCACCCATGAAAATCCAACATGACCAATCCCCAATATGGATGACCACACCAAAGAAAAGTAGCATAAAGAAAATAGTAATAGATATCAAAGTAAACATATAAAAACTTAAAATTAGATATCGTAACATAATCATATCACTGTCTATTAATAAGATATATACATATGATATCCATAGTCAAATCTCAAAAAAATAAGACCAAGAAGGCTAGTACATAATATCCCAATGATAAAAAATCCTAAAACTGCATTGTATGAGTTAAACTATAATAATCCTTGTCTCCACTAACCCAAAACGACCACATCCATTGGTAATATGGAAGATCCACTAAACTACAAGGTTACCTTACCCATACATGTTTCCTAAAAAATAAGAGATGCATATTACCAGTGGCTTATATAGGTTTTGAGGCATAAATCCCTATAGGATACCACAAAGAATATATGTATGACCTTTACCCATGAAAACCATTATTTCTATTTTGAAGACTCATTTTGAAAAATGATTTAATTTTTTAAAATGAATTTCACTTAAAAAATCACTTTAGAAATCCCTTTAGTTTTTATCAAACAAACCATATTTTCAAAAACATAAAAAATAAGTCAAAATAAAGAAATGAATCCACATAGAATAGACATTTACAACACACCCAAACATGGAATTAATATGGAATTAATAACAAAATGAATTCATAACCAATATTGAAAATTGGGAATAAGCATAATATATTACAACCAATCAAGGAACTAGCATCATTCATAAAGAATATTAAAACCAACCGGGCATAAGTTTATTGACAAATGGTCTCTAAAAAAAGGTTCTATTGTAACATATCCTAAGAAAATGTTTTTCTAGATAGTTAATCATGGTATAACAAGTTTTGATTCTCTCTAAATTTTTATTAGACCTATAAATGCTTACACGGGCACTCTCAGTTTGCATGTCCATGTTTGGGATTCTCCCTAGGTCTTCCTTATAGAAAATCCATTGGTCCATTTGATAACACTCCCTATCTAGTACATGACATTGGCTATAGTTATGTTTGTATAATTCATGTAAAATACACACCCAACCTCTATCATGTTCTAAAAAAATTCAAACATATATATATATACCATTCTAATTATATAATTCATTTAAAATCCAATTTCATAAAATGTATATTCCCATACCAAGTCAATAATTAAATTCCTTTTAATAACTCTTTAAAACCCCTTTGAAAAACCCATATTAAATCATCAATACTATTTGATCTATTTTAACAAACATATATAGTTTATCAAATCCAAATCACTTCGTCATGTTACATAATTCCATAAAAATAACAATTAAATCAAATAATCACAACAATAATAGGAAAACATCAATAATAACACAATTTAAGGTAAATTATTAAAAAAAGACCAATGGGAAACCAGAACTAATAAAAATTATAAAAATTGGACATAAATAGAGACACCTACCTTGATACCAAAAAAAATACTATGTTTAGATGATATCCAAAATATTTGAGTAAGAAAGGCCCACACACACTTGAAACTCAAATAATAAACAAAAAACCACCATAATAATCTATGCTCATCCAAATCAAAATACATCATTTCCACATTCTTGGGAAAATGAAGAAAAATGTGAGATAAGGGGGAATGATATTGGACTGATAATGATACCAAGATTTACATAAGCGTGAACACAAATGTTCCATGGAGAATCCTCCAAAATAAAGGGGTAAGAAGCTCTAGAGTATATGGAAGAAGCTATGAATGAAGGAGGCAATTAGGGGGATCACCTTTAAAATTCATAATGGAATAATGGTAAAAATCCATATTCTTAATATCCGAAACAATATATATAGTTGGGAAGACCATGCACTAACAATATGGGGGAAAATCTCTCCTAAAAAACAAGACACATGGTTTTGTTAAATCAGAGTGGGTTTATGAAAACCATTATCGATCCCTGAAAAACCTATTTACCCCCTAAAATGGTTAGGTACATGTTTTATACTAATTTTACACTCCCGTTCACTAAGGCTTATTTCCCCAAAACATATGGTTCTCAACCTCAAACTTCGAGAAACTCTATGTACAAATAAATAAATAAATAAGACTCAAAATAAGATGTACTAGTAACCTGAAGGGTGTAAAAATTCTCATCAACATGCAACATTATTCTGCCAAAAATTCCTTAACTATGATCAATGGAAAATATGTGAGGACACTAGCCCTTCAAGGAAACATAACCCTCCTAAGTCATATTCTTATCACCACTATATTTCTGAAGATTATTGGATAATAGTATTGACTTACGATGGGGAATTTTGTTCTACTATTTTGGGATACAAACCGGGTGATCCATAATGGTGTTGTTTGGCCCTGAGTCCAAATATCTCTACTTTATCACATGAGATATGTTAGAAGTCACTTATTTAACTACGATATGAGTAAAACCTCATGTATTGAGGTGCATCATGGTGTAAGTTCCAACTAGCAGGCCACTTTCCCATGATTCTCCATAATCTGAAATGGATCAACATAACAACAAACCATTATCCCCTACATTCCCAATAGATGATTCACCAGTAAAAATGATTCCTGGAGGAAGAATTAAACACCATACTCAAACTATTTCAAGTGTATATAGTAATAAACATATGATTTCTAGTGACTATGTTCTTTTTCAAACCTCATTAAGACCACCTACACTTTCTATGTCATCCCTAGGATGAGACTCAGTCCAACTAAGAAAGTCCCACCATGATTATCCCAACATGATGGGTGTCGACATGGATTCCCATAATGTTATTCAAATTTTATATTTTTAATTAATCCTAGTAAGTATTGTTTTATAAAATTTAACTAATAATAGATTCATTTCCCATGAACACTTGATGTTCAGTACACATGAATGAAGAATATCCTTAAGAATATAGATATCCCACTCATGTTTCCATCAGTAAATGGTTAATTAATTTTAGTTAACATCAACCAAATTATTATATATTCTTATATTATCTTATAAATATAAGATAAAATATGGATTTTGTGTTATGAAAATATCATTGATGGCATTCCATAAGGCATAATTATTTCTCAAACATGCAAGTGCTTGGTATCCATTGACTTTGTTGACTCACCAATGGGAATAAAATTGTTTGACTTAGTTAACTGGTGTATTATCACCCCAATAGATTCATTCCCAATCAAATAATGAGGTTTACTACTCAAAAATACATAGATGCCATATCTCACATTTACCCTAGGATATGAAAAGTATGAAGAAACCTAGATGGACTCTGATGCTTCGCTTTGATCCTCCAACACATAAAACACTGCGATACAAAACATAAAACCAACCATCTCCTTATGGGACACCAGTTTTGAATCCTCATAGTGTAAAATATCTTTTTATTCTTTGGTTGAATGTCGGAACTAAAATAATTTCCCCCATGCATCACCACAAGACTCAAGTTCAAAGAAACCACCATATACTTACTAAGAAAGTGGGTACTATTAGGAGACCAAGGAAAATCAACCGCGGTAAACCCAACTTTTAAAACTCTTTTAATCTACCTAAATTTGGGTTTGGAAGTCTACTCACCTCAAACCCAATAAAAATAGAATTTTTGACCTGAACTTCGGTCAAGGGATCCCTCTTTCCATCCTCTAACATCTCTAAACTCATATCAGAAAACAAACCAATGAAATTCCATTCATCCTTTTACTCTTTAACTACATGGTTTAGTAAATTTCTACAAAAGTCATAAAAACCATGTTATACATCCCATGGGTATAATAGATATAAGAATAAAAGTTCTGAACATACTCCACCTAATATATCTTCTTGGGGTTTAAGTCACTTTTTGTAATGATGCACTTCAGGCTCTTATGATTCAAGTATACTATAACATACTATTTGAAGAGGTAATGGAATAATGTATTCAATTTATACATCACATATAATAACTTTAGGTATTATGTTTAGCAATTCCTATCATGTGGTTGTGGATAATGAGATATATAGGACACCACATGATCATCCTACAGCAATACACACCATAACCCCACTCCTAAGGTATCACAGTACACTATATACCCCTTCCTAATATCAATAAGAATCAAAACACTATCTAATTTCAAATAAACCTACAATTATAAAGATAATTATTTTACATCTCAATCCACTCTAAATTTTCCCTTGTATGATTCAACAACATCAAAGAAGAATCTAGCATGGAGAATTCCTAAAAAACGACCTAGTAAAATCCAACCAATCCTAAAAAACTCTTGATCTAAAACATGTTCTTGAGATGCTCCTAAGATAAATGACATAGATATTCTTATATTCTACTAAATTCCATTTATTGGAAATCACATGGCCCAAAAACTTCCTTTCTAATACAGAACTGACATTTAAATATCTTTTTATATAAGAGATTCTATATTACGATTTAAAAAACAACATTTATATGGTCTTTATGGTCCCCATTCATCATGAAGTACACCAAGATGTCATAAAAAATATTACTACAAAGGGGAAAAAATCCATGAATGATATGTTTCATAAATTCCATAATGACCATAGAGTCATTGGTAAGTCCAAATAGTGTATTTAGATACTCTAATTTCCCATATCATCTTTTGATGGTGGTTATGGGAACATCCTCTTCTCATACCCTCAACTAATTGTACCTTGACCTTAAGTAACTTTTCCAAAACCATCTGGTTCCTATGAGTTGATCAAAAAGGTCATTGATTTAAGGAAATTTGTATTTCTTTTCAATGGTCTCCTGATTTTTCTTATGATAGTATATTAGAATTTGGTGAATCCCATCTATATTATTTAAAAATTGAACTATTGATTCCCATAGTGGCATGAAAGGATGGATAACCCCTTACTTATAAGGAAATGAAATATAAATTTTAACTCCATAAAATTGGTAGGATCCATATGGTATGAAAAAATATATATAAGGATTATCCTATAGATAAAATAAAAAGTGAACTTGACCTCTCACTGGAGAGTAAATACTAGATAGTCATCTGAAAACACATTGGGATATCATTCCACAACCACTAGAATATGAAAATACTATCGTAACTCTACAATATTATAGATGAACATGGATAACATTCACAAAATTGATTCTACCTATAGATAAATGGGTCCTGCCCACCCAAACCATGGATCCCACATACCCTTTAAGAATTGTGTTCTCCATTAAGAAGATATAAATTTGACCCAATGACAATAAAAATAAATATGATATTTTAAATTAATTATTCAATCCATACTGATGATGTGATAAAAATATATTTATGTCTAACATGAGTAATTCCCACACCTCCTCTATATTAGTTATCAAAATATGAGATTATAGACACTAAAAACACATCTCCTTCTTCTTTCCCAAAATGGTATCTAAATCCTTCAAAATTTTCATCAAATATACTCTCATATTCAAATAATCACGAAATTTTAAAGATATAAATTAATAGTAATCACCCAATCCCACCTCGATTCAGATTCCATGTGTGTCAGGTATGATGTATGGAGGAATCCAAAATCAGGTTTACCAAGATACTTATTTACTAGTTGATAATCCCCACTAGACTAAGGGTGAGATCTCACACCCTTAGATACATTTAATAACATATTTCAATCCTTAGACAATGAAAAAACAACTCCACTCTAATAAAGGAAGGTATTTCATGTAAAAGTTGACCTGAATTCCCACACCAGTCGAACATCCTTAAAGAATTTGGGAAATAGTTTTGGGTATTTAAATACTTCACACACTGATAGGAAGTCACTATCTTACATCCAAAATAATCCATTGGAGATTAACCAGAAGAATGTTGAGCACATGTATCACTACACTGATGAGATTCATCATGTATCCTCCTTTGACTAGAGGAAGAAATCTTAAAACATCCCACTATTAAATAAACCCCATATGGTCTTGTCATATCTTCTATTTCCACCTTAAGCCTAACCACTTTATCTACTACAATAGAATATTTCGATATTCAAATCATAATAATCTTGAAGCAGATCTCTCACCACAAGATTATTTCAAAACCTCTCCCAATTAGAGTGTGATTTTTTAATATCATGATAAAAATTAACTAACATAGAAAACTATGTAACATACTCCGTCATTTAATTGTTTCATTCCACTATCATCATGCTGTCATTTTCCTTCATCAAATTAATTATATTGGGATAAAACATGATATTAAATAGATTCTGATGGTATTCTTGGTGACATCATCATGCCTATTTTCTTTTATCGTGGATTTCCAACATTTTCTACTTGGTCCTTACCATATATATTTGGAAAAGATTAATTTTTACATTTCAAGGGTCTTTAGAAAAATAAAATATGTGCACAATCCTATTAATCCAAACCTCAGGCACATGGGTACCTCTATCACCATTGAAGACAGGTGTATTTTTATTTGTGAAATCCTAAGGATAGTATGCTTCTTTTTTCAGACCCATTTCTCCCTCATAGAAAAGGAACTAAACCATAAGAATCACTAATTCCACCAAATAAAGATTTATGGGAGTGTTTTCTAAAAGGCCATGCTTTGTAACATTCTATTTAAACCTATAATATGTATTTTTGTATAAATTTTCCATAAAAATAATGTTTTAGCTCATTTAAAACATAATTAAATTTAAAAAATCATTAATCTAACCATAAAAAACACATATAATAGGTCTCAAATTGATAATAGTTTTAGCACCACAAGACCCGTTCTCCTAGATCCAGTTCTGAAAACTCAATATTTACAACACAGTTTTTGATAAAAATCAATGATTTAAATGTATTTCATGCTTTTAAAACATGTGGTCCCTTTATTGTAGAGATTTAGGTAATAAGTACAAACCAAAACTACTAAATATTAATTTTTATCATCAAGTAGACACATTTTACACTCTAAAATAAATTGATAAATTCATAATACATAATCAATAAGTCCAATAAATTCTCTATATAAGCTACTCCTCTATACACACCACATGTTTTATTATCACTAAAAACATAGAGAAAAAGAAACATAAGAAGGGGTGATCTCAAACACTTAGTATGGATAAAAATAACAATAAAGTGTAATAGAAGAAACATGAGGCATAACATGATATCATAAAAAGGATCATAAAAAACATGGAAATAAGGAATTAGTTGATGATATCAAATGAAAATGGATTGAATAATACTCATAACATAATATAATGGCATCATAGGATATCTGTAAGGAATATAAATATGACATCATAATTCAAGGCTCCCTACCTTGTCAGCATAACGTAGATGGCTAGGCTAACTTCCAATGCCCCATAGTTTTCTAGGCTCACTTCCAACACACTATGATATCTCATGAGATAAAAAAATTACCTAATTAATTAGAGGGATATAGAATTATTGTTATACCCATTATATAAGGACAATATTACATATATGTGACACATGATTTCAATCAATATATCATAAAAACCCAAAGAAATAAAATGGGATTTATATTGTCAGAAAATGGTTTCCACAATGATGTGTTCCTATTTTCACCAATAAAAATAACATGATAAACCCATATAAAATAAATGTGTATACAATGTATTTATGGATAATTATAGCTAATACCACTCAATATGAATGATTTTATCATTTCACTATATAAAAAATGGTATATAATTTAAAAAACCTTTTCCCCAATCAATAATAGTATTATACATCTATGTAAACATCCATCACTATTGTAATGGAACGTAGGGAATTTATAGAGGAAAAAATCAAAAAAAAATTATTCTTATTCAAATGGATTATTAGGAAAATCAAAATAAGTGATGAATCATTCCATAGATGTAAAAGATAAGGATGTTTTATGATATCATTTGAAGAGTACCCTTGATCAGGTATATTGAATAGATGAAGAAAACCCATAGAATAATAAGGAAAATTTTTATTAATATAATAATTTCCCTTTATTGTTGAAAATATTTAAAATTTAATATTTTATTAAACCATTAAAATATTAATTTTCTTTAAAAAAAACATTAAATAATGGGGAGGGAGACTCTTAAAAATAATAAATATAGATGAATGATATGATCACAAGGAAACATGTAAAAGTGATTTATTATATTGAAAATGACCCTTGTAGACAATTTTAGATAAGTTTAATTTAAAAAAAATTGAAAAAATTAAATTTATTTTAAAATACATCTAAAATAATCTTGAAGGAACACTTTTTGAAAAAAAAATTACATTACATGAAATGGAATCCTTTTTGAAAAATATCCACGTGGAAAATATAAAAAAATTAAATCCTTTTATGAAACGTACATCATAAAAATGATGATAAAAATTTACATTGGAAAATAATTAAAGGGAAACTTTAAGGTCACATTATATAAAACATATTTGGGTTATAGATCATACTTTTGGTAAAACATTTACATGGATGAGAAATATCCATTGGAGAGTGAAATAGTTATTCTTATTAGCATCATTATTTTATTTGAGTAAGCATTTAATAAATGGAGAGGATATTTATGATGATAAGTAATATAATGAAATTAAATAAAATCAACCATTTAATGAAACAATAGTAGAAAAATAGATTTTTAAGATCAAAGTCAAGGAGATATTTCACAATTCATTGGAAATGAACTTAAATTGATACAACAATTATAATTTGATTAAAAAACATTAAATAAGAAATTTCTTGAAAATGATCCATAAATATAATGAATAAAATATATTTCATTATAAAATAATAATTTGATAGATTTTAAACCATATAAAAGCAAATTAGTGTGTAATGTAAAATGTGTCTCAATGAAGGGAGTTTGAGAAAAAAATTACATACAAATTAAAAAATTTATAATAAAAAACCCCATAACATAAATGGATCATTAAGATGAAGTTAAAATAACATGAATAAAGATAATAAATTATATTAAATATTATACTAGAAATATATACACCAATTAAAATAAATTAGGTGTATAAAAGAACTTTTATGTCAAAGAGGGGTGTTTTGAGATGAAATTATTACATGTGTATGAAAGCATTGGGCACTTGAAATTTATATCCCAAATAATCAAATTAAGATTAATGAAAACATTAACAATAACCTTATTCATATATCATTAATTACCAAAGGTCTACATTTCATCATAATTTTATCATTTATTAAATCTCTTCCACTTATATTGGCCACTCGAGGTGGTTCTATTGATTCTAACATGAATACCATGGAATGCTGACCAAGGTTATGTTTTTTAAGAAAATATTAAACCTATAGAATATAAATAGTGTTTTAAAAATATTTTTTATGCATTAAAATAACTTTTTTTAATTTCATCCATTACTAGTGTCAATGTAAAAAACATGTCATTGTGTGGAGGGGGTAATATGCACCTAAACATGATCAACAATTTTATTTTCCATAAAATAGGATGGAAGTAAAAAAGTAAATTGATTTATCATTTAATAATAATAATGATGATATAAATATCTTATTTATTCCTCAAAACCCTTATTCAACCATAAATTATAGGAGGTAATGAAAAATAGGACACATCATGCATGGATGTGGTAGTCCGCACATACGCATGATGACATTTTTATTTTTTTTTTATTATTTTAATGGAAGGAATAAAAGTGATTTTTAATAGTATAATAACATATAATAATATCATTAATACATAAGTTTTCAGACACTCCAAGATAACAGATATTATAGTCGGTAAAATAAATAAATAATGAGAAACAATGGTTACTAAAGATGTGATACCTTCATCGGGACTTTGAACTTTCTCATGATAGACATATTGAAAATATAAGAGTTAGGTTATCTTATGGTGATCAGAGGCATTATTTAATGTAAATGAATTCTATGAGAGTTAATTCGATTATATTTTAAAGATTAATTATAATTTGAAGTCTGTTATGGAAGGGTTTTAAGTGTTATCCTATTATAAGTGAAGAAAATGGCATTTTCCCTAGAAAATAATGCTAAGGGGTACAAATTTAAGTGTATGAAAGAAAGGTGATTTAGGTTTGGAATGGTTGGTGAAGCAGTTAGTGATGACATTAAAACCTAAAAAATGGTTTCTAGAAGGTATCATGTTCATTTAAACTTAGTAAAATTCAAGCCACATTAGACTTGTCATTTAAACACTTATTACTATTAATTAAATATTTATCATGTCAATTATTTTATTAATAATAATGTAATAGGAACCTTACCACAATATTTTATTGTGATTTATCCTAATTTTTCCTCCATTTAATATTATTCATCTCATAAATATGAGAAAACATTATTATAAAGTAAACAAACATAAATCATAAATATTGTTCTTAAAATAAAAGAGTGTTATTAAACATTAAACATATATATAATATATATTTTTGATATTTTTGATTTTTTCTTATTTTCATGATATTAATTGATTTATTATAAAAAAGTGAAGGTTATGTGAAGTTAATATCATTCCATAACATAAATTTATAAAAAATATTAATTAATTAAAATAAAAGACATAAAATTGTTTTCTTTATTTAAGTAACCATTATTTGAGTTCTAAATATGATTTTCATTTGTTTTCTAAGTTCAAATAATATAATGAAATTCATAATTTTATTCCTTAATTTAATTTTTGTTCTCTTAAATTGTTTTATTACCTTATATTTCATTATTTTATATTTGAAGAGTCTTAAATATTATAATTTTCCTAAAACCTATTTTCTAATTAAAAATATATATTTTCAAAAAATGATCAAAAACATATTTTAAGTAAATTTTGATATTATAAACTAAATAATAAAGATAAAGTTATATAATTTTATTTATAAAAATTATATATTCAATTTTTAATTGAATAATACACATTGTATGGATATGACACTTTTATTGACCAATTGTGTTTTTATTCATTATGAGTTTTTATAATATTTTATAAAAATATTCCAATTGAAATAATTTAAATATATTAGATCATATATTCATACATTTTAATATTTTAAAGGTTAAGAACATAATTTATTAACATATCATAATTTTAAATTTAGCGTGTTTAAATAAATTTACCAAATATAATGGATATATATATATATATATATCATGTCGTTACATTCCCCCGACCTTAAATAAATTGATCTATTACAATTTTAATTATTCCACAGTAAAGAAAATATAAAAGGGTATATTTTAATATTAAATAAATATATAATCTTTACTGAGATAACAATCTCACTATTTTACTTATGACTACGAAATTCACCTATTCTATAAATGTATACAAAGATTCCCAAACACTAATACTATATATGGCTATATAGATAATTATAAGTATAAGTAATTTATAGATATATGCCATTAGTATATTCAATTTCATGATCATATTTTTAACCAAAGTGTAAAAAACAAATGGATATCTCAATATCCAACAAAATCACAGTAAAAGTTTATATAAATAGGAAATCAGAATCCTAATATGTTTTCACCTAAGACAATCCATTTCATCAATGATGCATTTAGTCCAAATTATATATCAAAATTTATGAACATATAATAAGTAACTCATAAATGACTTAAAATAATAACACATAAATTCTATATGTTTAATCTAAATTATCCATGTTCATCTTTTAATTTTGTTCTCTAACCTAACTAATTCACTTCAATAAAATCATATGTTCAAATACATCAAAATGATTTGTGAATAGATTTTGAATGTACTAAATAACATCCATAAGGAGTGTGTGTCCATGTGTGCAATTAGGGGACATTCACCTTGCACTAGGATGATGAATGAGATATACCTAACCAGCTCTTTTGGTGTTGTTAGACCTAGATTAATTTGATCCAAAACAAATTTCAACATTCCAGTATCTAGATAGTTATATAATTTCTAATAAAACCAATAATTATATATTTACCAAAATTTTAGGAGATTCCCATGTACGTATCCCTATACCTTTGGTTTCCACTAATTTTCTCGTAAGCTAATACCCAAAAAACATAAAATATTCAACTCTTACAACATAAATGTGTATCTATATGATTGAAACCAAGATCATTCATAACTTATAAACCCTTGATTTCATTCTTATATCTTATATCATCCTTCACCAATAATATATTAACCTCTAATATTATTTAAAATCTTATTTGATATCAACTATAATGCCCTGAACCCTACACTCATGGATCCAATACCAGGAACACATAACATAAAATAGTGGATTTGATAAACATCTATGATTTCAATATCATTTAAATACTTACAATATAAGTAACTATTAATTTACAGATTTAGAGAATTTGAAAAAATTAATAACTAATTAATCTCAAATCTTCTCAACAAATGTACTATTTTCCACTATATAATAAGATTATAAATTCATAATAGATCTTTAATAAGTCTGAGAAAGTCTCCCCATAAGATACTCCTCTAGACACGAAATACATATTACTTTCCCTTATAACTTGTGGAAATGGAAACATAGGAAGGGGTTATCTCAAATGCTCTGTAAGGGTAAAAAAATAATAAAATATAACATCAGAAACATAAGGCATAACATTATATCACTATAAGAATGATCATAAGACTATAATAACGTAATAAGTAGATGATATAATATGTACATGGATTAAACAATGATTATAAAAAAACATGTCATCATATGAAATTTGTTAAATAAATAATCATGGAATCACAATTCAAGGGTGTTGGCCATATTATCATAACAAAGTCAGCTAGAATATGTTCTCACACACTATAATTGGCTAGGCTCACGGCCCATGTGTCATTATATCTCATGAGATAAAAACATTACCTGATGAATTGGAGGTCTATATAATTCTAGTCCAATCAATCACATAATAAAAATCATAAATATGTGTGCCATGTTTTTTCAATAAAAATATAATATAAACATGAGGAAATGAAATGAGTTTTATATTATTATTAAATGGTTTCCATAATGAATAATTCCAAATTTCAACACTATAATTAAAAAGAAAGACCATGTAAAAAAATTGGTATCTGATGTATTTATGAATCATTATTTGTAAATACTAATCAAAATAGTTTATATGGTATTTATACCATATATAATAAAGGATATACAGTTTTTAAAACCGTTTCCCCAATCAATCGATGTATTAGGTATCTAGGTGAGCACCCCTCAATAAAGTAATAGAACAAATTGAATTCATATAGGAATGTAATTGGATGAAAATTAATCTAATACAAGTGGATGATTTAGAAATAAAAAATGCATTATGAATCATTGGATAGATGTAAAATAAAGTTTTTTAAGTTATCCAGATAATGAAGGTGGATGGTATCATTTTAAGAATACCCATAATAAATCATATGAAAAAGATAAAGGGAACTCTTAGAATAATTAGGAAATATTATTTAAAAATAAGAATTTACCTTATCCATTTATTTTTTTAAAAAGTAATATTTTATTAAACCATGATAATAATAATTTACTTTTTTATAACTTTAAATCTTCATGAGAAAGTCACTTAGAAAATGGAAAAGGTAGTGGAAAGATATGTTAACAAAGAAAAATGTAAAATATATTATTTCTATTAAAAATTTCTCTTGTGGAAAATGTTAAAAATATATTATTATAAAAAAAATCATTAATAATTTAAATTTACATTAAAATAAATTTTAAAAAAATCATCATGTAATGCCTTTTGAAAAATTTATAACATTACTCAATGAAAATGAGTTTTGAAAACCATCCATGTCTAAAAGGATACAAATATTTTAAAACTATTTATGAAACTCATATCATAAAATGTATAATAAAATTTTATTTGAAAATACGTGACATGGGAATTTAAGGACACATTATATGAAACATATTTGGGCTATAAATAATAATTTTTATATGTAAAACAAGGGTGTGGAAGAGAAATATTCATCCGAATATATTGGAGTTATTCTTATACAAATCATGTTTTTATTTGAGGAAGAATTTTATAAAGGTGTAGGATATTGATGAATATAATTAATGTAAAAAAAATAAAACTTTTTAAGAGATAATGCTTAAAAAATTAGGCATGGAAGATAAATGTTAATGAGATCTTTCATAACTCACGGGAAATGGGAATGAGTTAAGAAAACAATTATTACTTTAGTGAAGGACCTTTATAGAGAAATATAATGATAATAAACATAAAATACCATTAATAAAAGATATTTCAAGATAAAATAATTATAGGGTAGTATATAACCCATAAAAAGTTAAATTAGAACATAAAGAAAACTGTGTCTAAATAAAGGGTGTTTGACAAAAAAAATGCCTTGTGGCCTAATAACATTCTAATAAAAATACCCTTTAAATAATGAGATCTTAAATTTTAATTTAATATACCATGAATAAGGATAATAAATTATAATAAATATAAAATTTTTGTTATATACTCCATTTAATAGAAATTATATGAATAAAATAACATTAGTCTCAAATAAGGATGTTTTGATATAAAACACTTATATGTGTCCGAAAAAATTATGCATATGCACTAAAATTCCTGAATAATAAAATTAATTTTATTAAAAACCATATTTATAACCTCATTAATAATTTATTAATTTAAAAATTTCTAATTAACATCATAAGTTTCACATTTATTAAATTTTATCATTTTTTTACCCATGGTGGTTCAGTTGATTGTTATCTGAATCTATTGGCATAAACACTAAGGTTAAGTATTATTTTTAATATAGTTTAAAAGATTATATAATATAAATATTGTTATAAATATAATTTTTATACAGTAAAATTATTTTTTACTTTGATAAACCACTGAATGTTATGGGAGAAAATGAATCACAACATGGTGGCAGTAATGTTCACGTACACACATTCGATAATTTTATTTTCTATAAAATAGAAGGTAGGTAAAAATGTAAAATTATTAATAATTTAAGAATAATAATAATGATATAAATACCATATTTTATAGTTAAAAACCATTTTTAACCATCCAGTTGAGGTGGTTTTGAAAAATAGAACATGTCATGCATGAAGGTTATAGTGCACACATACACATGATGACGTTATTATTTTTCAAAAGTTTTTAGAGGAAGGAATTAAAGGATTATTCCATTAGTATAATAACATAAAAATACAATTAATATTAATGTTATCATAATATTTTGGATATAAGATATTATCGGTGGTATAAGAAGTAAACAATAATAAATATGTGTTATGAAATATGTGAGGCCTTTGTCGAGACTTTGAAAATTCTCTTGAAAATCTTGTTCAAAATGGAGTTAGGATCTCTTATGGTGATAATAGGTTTTAGGTAATGTAATTTAATTATGGGAGAGTTAATTAGGATATATTTTATATTTTAATTCCAATGGGAGGTCAAGTATGGATGGGGTTTAAGTGGTCTTCTTCTATAAGTGAAGAAAGTGGCACATTCCATGGAAAAAATGTTAAGAGGTAAGAATGGAAGTGCATAAAGGATAGGTGAGTTATTTGTGTTGTGGTAGTTAAGACATATGGGTAATACATTAAATACTGTAAAAGTGTTTCTATAATATCTAAAGTTCTTGTAAACATTATAAAAATTTATCCACTTTTGATTAGTCATTTAAACACTTATTAGTCTTAATTAAATATTAATCATGTCAACTATTTTGTTACTAAAAATATAATAATAACCATTACACTAAATTTTAATGATATAAATCCAAATTTAGACTCCATTTAATCAAATTCAGTTCATAAATATTAGAAAATATGATTTTAATACAAACACACACAGTATATAAAAATTATTTTTTTAAAAAAAAATTGTTTTTAAACATTAAGATTATGAATAAAATAAATTTTTAATGGTTAATAATTTCATTATATTAATTAAATTATTATAAAAATAAATTTTATGTTACATTAAAATAACTTCATAAATTAATTTTCCCGAAATATTGATTAATTAAATTAAAAGACAAAATAATATGTAAAAAAGTAACCATTATTTTTGATTTTGAAATAGATGTCATGGATTTTCTAAGTTAAAATGGTATTATAAAATGAATAATTGTATTCCTTAATTTCATATTTGATCACTTAAATGGTCTTATGACCATCTAGTTCATTCTGAAATATTGTTAGAGTCCAAAAAAAATATGATTTCTGTAAAAAATCCATTTTTAACATAAAATTGGTATTTTCAGAAAATGTTCAAAAAATTAAAATAACTAAATTTTGATATTTTAAATTCAATCATAATTAAAATTTTATCTATCTATATATAAATATATATATATATAACTTTTAATCGAAAAAATTTATAATATACTGATAAAACACTTTTATTGACAAAAGGTGTTTTTATTCATTAGGGGTTTTTAAAAGTATTTTATATAAACATTACACTTATAATAATTTCATTATATTTAGTCATATATTGATACATCATAAAATATTGAAAGTGATAAAAATAATTTTTTAATGTATCTTATTTTTCATCCAAGTTCATATGAAAAAAGTTATCAAATTTAAAGGAATTATAAATATATATACTGAAATCACAGGTTGTTATAGAATCAACATAAAGAACAATTTAAATTTAAGAAGGTGTGAAAACATAAATGTTTTAGAGACTATTCATTGTTTGGACACACTATTAGATAATTTATTATCCAATAATGTATCATAGTACTGGAAAATTATAGATCTGGGTGCATGGGATCTATAGGATTATAACTAATCATGCTCTTAAAATGTGTACCTCTGCTTTCTACGCCTCTTTCACACCAAAACCCAAATGTTATAAAAAATTATCCTGGGTTCTTCCCAAAATCCATATAAAATGATGAAAAATATTAATTCTTATGAAAAACCTAAAAACTGGTTCAAATCATGAAAAAAACTCCCAACCACCCATGGAAACTGAAGGTTTTTCATGAGGAATGGATAGTCAGAAACACTTATATGCATATCTCTTGAGCCCCAACGGTCCTATATATTGTATACCACTAACCCCCAAATAACAAAAGTGATTTTATACCATTTTTAAACAAATCATATTTGGCCATCCTAGAACATCAACTGATCCATCATGTCATACTATCTAAAGCATATTCATGATCACCACGGGCTGGAAATAAGCACCAGGGCTCACAGATTACCATTTCAGAATGGTTTTTGCCTTAAAAATATAGAATTATCCATACTTTAATGTAATGTCTACACTAAAAAATTAATTTCATCAAAAAATATAAACATATAATATAGTATATTCATAAAAGACTAAAATCATATATCATAACATCATCACATCAATACCCATAAATTAGAGATATACATATGATATCTATATTCCAAAATCATAAAAGGGAATCAGTCCAAGAAACAAAATACATAACATATCAATGATACTATTTCTCATGGAAATTATGGATGGTGGAAAAATCGGTCTGAAAGGGGAAAGTGAAGTATGTCCTTTTTAAACTGTGAAGGGGGTGACATAATTAAATGATTTCATATCAGGTTCACTATTTTTTTTGAACGGAAATAATGGATGGTTGGAAAAATTTTGTAAAGGGGGACTGGTTTATCTATTCTTTTTATCTCATGAGTTGATTGACATAATTAAATGATTTCACATTAGGTTCATAATTTTTTCACTCAGATAATGTATGGTACCTTGGGATTATAAGACAAGGTGCCTGACGTATGTAATGATTTGGTTATTTTATCATTACATGAATTCACACCAGGAATGCTATTTTTGGTTCCTTTTCTAGGTTGATTATGGGGTTTTAGGTATGGTTTCAAAATCACCTATTATCATTTCACCATGTTCATTTATTATATAATTCCAATAGCTTCTGCATCCAAAATAAATAATATACCTACTTTCTAAAGGCATATGTTCAATTGGGGTTTCAGGAGAAAAAGTTCATAGAAACTCAATTGGGTCAAGAGGATATGAGGTTGGGATAATCACACCCATTGGGGGGGGGGTATTTTCTAATCCAATACTATCTTATAGATTTAATATATGTTAGATAATATCTTCCTGATCATGATATGGGGTCTGTTTCCCGAAAAATGATCAAGTGTTAAATCCTTTCGTGTGTAAAGGATTTCTTATTAATGATACAATATTTATGAATCTCAGGATCCTCATGAATTTCCCATTATAACATAAAAATGTGTAGCTGTTTATATTTTGAATCAATATAACCAAAAAATCTAGAGAGTACTTCCATCTAGGGAGGCAATTGATATTTTGAGGATGGCATTGAACCTTTATGGGGCATCCTAGATATCATGTTTATAACAAAAATAAAAACCCACATATTTTGTTTTATCTAGGTAGATTAAATTAATGTGTAAATGACATATATTTTGGTACATAGGTATTAGGTATTGAGATTGATCCTTAGGAAGGTATCCTATATATCCTACTTATGATAGGAATCAGAGTCATCATAGTTTAATCTCTACCACGGGTATTACCCCAAGGTGGATTCCTTTGCATAAAAGAAGTTATATCATAATATTTATTGGGGAATACATTCTGAGGCTTCCCTGTCTGGGGAAGATTTCTTTTTTTAATTATATAATAGTTTAAAATACTTATGCTTTCATAAGCCAAATTCAGTGTAAGAAACAAGAGATAACAAGTGATCAATCGCATCGCATCTGGATTCATGACTCATGCACTGGTTCTGGCCTAATGGGGTGTTCAATATGGATCTAGGGCCTTTGAAAGGTGTCTTACATATCATATTTATAGCAAAAATTAGATTCTTCATGGTTCAGTTGTCTTCTCAATCCACTAATGGATTAGGAAGGGAGATGAACCCCTAAGATAGGTTGGGTCCTGTGTGTTTTGATGACATAGACATGGAGGGACATACATAGAGGTAAATTCTAATTGTGTATCGGGACTTAATATGACATCCTATATATCCTATTTGGATAGTAATTACAGTACTCATAGTTCATTTTTGGCGTATTCTTGAATATGTCTACCTGGAAATGTTATCATGTCCAAGTGTGTCTACTTGACATGCCTTGATTGTCTAACTGACATGTCCTTATTGTCTTCTTGTCATGTCTGGGGTGTCTTCCTAATTTATTTATTAATGTGTGTACATTTCATGATTTTCTAGTAGATATGTATAAATACAATCACATGATCTGGTTGACTTGTTCGGGGGATGTTTCATGATCTAGATAGTGTTTTTGGAGGACGTCAGATGATCTAGATATATTTTTTGGAAGATGTTGTATGGCCAAGATAATTGGTCTAGAGGGTGTCATGTGACTAGTTTGAAATGACCAAAGAGAATCACATTATTATGATGAAATTTCTAGAGGGCATCTCATGATGAGTTTTTCAAGACCAAAGTACTTCACAGGACTTGGGTGACATGTCCTTTGGACATCGTAACACTTAGGTGACATGTTCAGAAGGCATCACAAGAATTGGCTGACATGTCTGGAGGACAAAACATCATCTAGATGGAATGTCTATAGGACTTCAAAAATCTATATGACTTGACCTAATGTTGCTAGATGATTTTATTAACATGTTTGGAGGGCATCACATCACTTGAATGACATTACTAGAATACACCGCATGATCAAGATGGCATCCTCGAAGACCTTTTCAACAGTTGGGTGATATGTCTTTTGTGTATCACAATAATTGGGAGACATGTATGTTGGATGTTTCAAGACATGGTTGAAATGTTTGAGGGATATCTCAAGACATGGGAGACATTCCCAAATTTCATCACATGACTTGGGTGAAATGTCTAGGTGATGTCTCATAATCTATGTAGGTCATGTGAAGTGCATGAATATTAGTGTATTTTTTTAGTTTTATAAGTTTTCTATATTTTTTAGTATTTTTTCAATCTTTATTGCATATGTTCCTTTTTGTTTCTCAAGAAATATCTTATTTAGGTTTCGCATGCCCCATTCAACATGGAGAAACTGCTTCGCAGGATCTAGATAGCATTCTAAAAGTTTTTCGCATGATCTATAGAATGAACATGTCATGAATATATTCATTATATGTGATCCCTTAGGACATTTATGAGATTGTACATGGCATAAGACCCTTGATTTCAGGTAACATCCCACTCCATGAAGTATTCTTCTATGCTTCATGCTGTATTCTCCATAATCTTTGTGCATTTCTCTTTTTGTGAAAAGGGGGAGGGATTTACTAGCCTCACCACCTAGGTTATATGAATAATTGTGTGGAAGGTGTCTCTTAAATATGATCTAGGGTTGGTGGATGTATTTTTCCATCACACTCTTAGAATGATCCTTCCATGGGCCATCCATGCATGATATTTGAGACAATGAGAATTTTCCTCCATTACAATGTTTTTTGGACCCTAGTTGATCAAATATATTTTTTATAACTATATTTTCATGTCCAGTTATTGTTTTCATCTCTGAAAAACATGTATAGGAGTCTTCATGAGACTAGGATGCCCATAAAAATCCCTTCTCATGATTAAAGCCAACTAGTATGGGGTTATTCAGGACACTATGGCAGCATGTCAAGGGGCCCTTTGTGGGATCAAGCTGACTTTTCAAGGGGTATTCTCAAGACTGAAATGGATTATCATAGGGAATTCACTTGATCAATGGTGATCACCAAGGGAACATAACCCCTTTTAGTGAAGATTATTGAATTTTCCATTCACAAAAGGCTTCCTCTTTTTCTTGTTTTATTTTTTCTTTTTATTTTACAAGGGTATGGGATATCATGATGTCAAGTGATAATTTCCATGGTAAATCACTCTAATTGTCTATGATGCATCATGTGATCGATGATAGATCTCATAATGTAACGTGATAATTTCCATAGACAATCCCACCTCTTTTATGAGGAGCTGCATGGGCATCACATGTTTAAATGTACGTGCCCAAGGTCCTTGTCATGATGAAGGTGACATGTCAACATGATCTTGTACGCCAAGGTGCACATGCCACATAGGGATCCATGGGGTCTTGATAATCACATAAGAACATCACATGAAGATCAACATAACTCTCCTTCACATGAGGCTTCTACCTTTCTCTACCTTTATTTACTATGTGGATATATAATATTTTCAGCTGTCTATTGGTTGAAAAGTCATGTAATCATAGGAACTCATCTTGAAGCATTCATATGATCATCATCACTTTTCAGGATTCCATATCAAAAAAATGAGAGATTTCAAAATGGAATTCATGTGATCATTAATAGATCATGTGTAGTATGTGATATATTTTCATGACCTTTTGAGGGCCATGTGATTGAATGTCCTTTTAAATGATACCCAATCTATGTGATTCGACTACCTTCCCTCACATTGTTTTGTGAATAAAATAATACTCATGCTTTAGGTATTTATTTTATTCTAGTTTTTTTATTCTCATTTACAAAGAATCAATAAATGATCCCCCTCAATAGTGATTTACATTGGGACAAGGTGTCAGTTATGAGAAAAATAAGTTCCCTCGTGAGTATTTGGGGATTCCATGGACTAGTGTCTCATGTGATTCTTGGTCTTCCAGGTGACCTTTGGTATTCCGTGGAGCATTTTATAACTAGGGGAATGAGGGGTGGATCATTTCACCAGTGAACTAAAATTATAAATATATTGTTATTACTTTCATAGTTTGATTCCTTTGTAAGACCTCACCATAAGATCCATTTCACAAGACCTCTCCACATGAACCAATCACATGACCTAGTTGAGAGATTATTTCATGATAACTATTTTTCAAGATATGATTTCAATACATTCTTACCTCAAAACATGTTCAATTGAATCATGAAATAATTTTTTGTAATTGATTGAACCTTGAATTAAGTCCTCATTTGTATGTGTATCTTGCAGGATTCACATGATATGTTATCTCAGTTATGTGATAACTCAATCATTATGTGGTTCACATGACCATCCTAGGGTCACACAATCATAAGTTCTATGAAGGATCATGTTGTCTCAAGATGTTTCATGGGTCATGCGATCCATGAGACCTTTGTAATTCAGGCACATCACAGGATTCTTTGTGGTCTATGTGATTAACAAGACCCCTATCAGGTCATGAATTCATAAATCCCTTCATGGTTCATGTGATTTTCAGGATTTTCTCAGAGTCATGCACCTATTTAGGAAATATTTCTAACTCATCTGACATATGCTCCTTTTTTTATAGATGAATTCCACATGTCATAGGTCTTCAAAGATAGAGGTGTCATTAGAAGTTGATTTTCAGATTGCAATTGTTTAAAGTTTGGATTCTAACTGGAATGTTGTTTTTGAGTTTTCATTAAAAATTATGATTGAACTAATGGGGATAAATATCATGGAATATCTACTCTCTTGATTCCTCCCAATTTTAGGGTTCTATCTTAAAAATAAATCTATTATACTTCCACCACATTCAACCATTGTGAATCCCTCATGGATTATGGATACCAATAATACCTTTTGGGAAAATATATCCCGTATAATTCATTTAATTACTGTGGAGAAATTATCGTATGTGTATTTTCTAAAAAAAATTCCCACTAAAATTGGAACAAACCATCATAAACCTGATTTCGGCATCCACATCTACTTCTTGATAATGCATAAGTCATCCACAAAACAGATGTTTTGATGGTTGTCTAACTAGGACCTTCGATTAGGTGGGATCTTCAGAATGGATTAGAGTTAGCCCTAATGAGTGTACTACATCACCTTGTAATTTTCTATTGAGCTGAAATAGGTTAGTATGTATGGGGTTATATTAATCTCAAAAACATTTCCTATTGTAACAATGGATTGATGGTGGACTTGTTTTATCATTGGAGTCTAGATACAAACAAATTCCACCAGATACATGCCATTGTGGATATCAGTCTTTAAGATGTCGTGAAAATGATTGGTGCACCCATTTTATAAGATATATATGATGAGTTTTCCGCCATCATTAGTGTGGTAGAACATGGAGGGGACCCATCCTGCCACTCGAGAGTTGATCAGTTTAAATGAAAAAGTCCCTTAAGAAATATTGCCTTCCTAGGGAAGATATCCCATTTAAGAAATGGGAAAGATCTTTCATCAAGACATTATAGTCTAATATATGAGCTATGAATCCAAATGATTCCCCCATGAAGGACTTGTATATCACTATGGGTGCCTAATAGTCCATAGTTAGAGAATTTTCACTCCCCAGATGGGGATGAGAGGTTATTTATGGAGTTGACTGGACCATTTGGTTGGCCGGTTTTCTTACCATGCACCTAAGAGGGTAACTACTCCTAATGAAATAAAAGGGTGGTGTTAGAGTTTCAACCATTATGATGGATTCCTCTATGGAAGGAGGGATGTACATTGGATTTTCCACAATTTTTTTAGAAAAATTATATCACCTGATTCACCACATTTATAGGGGAAGATACCCACATAGAACCTCTAGACCCTTTCTTGTATTATAGGGTTTTATGGGGGCTCATCTAGGTGGTTATGTCTACCTAAGCACTGAGATCATCCCCGATGTTCATTTCAATCCTTTTTTAGACTGAATCAGTGGGGTGATTACTATCCTATTATAGGATTGGTTGAAAAAGGCCTTACCAATTCATTATGACTGTTTATCCTTCAAACCCTATATGAAAATTCCCACTCGTATTATTGTTTGCAATAGTAGGGGCATTATTTTTGCTCGGTGCAACATGATTTCCATTCATGAGGGAACCCTTTCTAACCAAATTTAAGGGACAATAATCTACAAATGGTATTCCCCCTATCAATTTAGCTATAAGTTTAATTATATTCAGATGAAATGCCCTCCCCATCACGTTTGATCTGAGAATCATTCAATAGGGGCTCACCAATTTTGGATGATGTTCACCAGGGAAGAAACATAGGTCTAGATAGACTTCCCTGTAAGCAATTATAAGATCAGTTTGTCCAAAAATTATATTGATAATTGGATCTAAGTCAATCTGACTAGAAATTTATCCACATTATTACTCATAGCTGTAATGTTTCCACCAACTAAAAAATCCAATCCGAGGTCTATAAATCATCTTTCTTCGAGTGTAAAATATCCTTGATAGTGCCTCATGAGGAAGTGAAACATTTACCATCAATTTTATTATTTATGGAATTGTCCCCTAGAAAGGAAAAGGAATGTGTGGGTACTTTGAGTAATGTTTTTCATTCTCTATTATTTCCCACCACATTTTAATGATGGGTGATTTAGAGGTGAACAAATTCTAATGCTATGCTCTGGCGATTACTGCCCAAAGTAGAGATATGTTTAGAAGGATTTTCTAACATTAAAACTCCCAAATGTTTCACTTTTAAAGACCATACCACTAAGTTCAACTCCTTCCATAGAGGTCATGATGCAATGATGGAAAATGTAAAGGATCTGATCAACTATTTTACTTTGGGGTAGGGACCACTGGTTTAGGGAATAATAGTGGTACATTAGATGAAGAGGGTATCCCATCATTGAGGTAGTGTTAAGCATGATCCTTCTATCATATTTAATGGTCCAGGGTGTTTTTGTAACTTTAATAACATATTTTTCATTTTCATTAATATGATAGGAGATTGAAAGAGATCAGCCACTCCCTTGATCCCCAGTATATTCTCCCAAGGGTACGACTACTGGAGCTGATTGGAGCGGTGACCAGGGGACCCATGATGATGGTTCCCTTGGTAAACTGGCTTTGAGGAGGCTGGAAATTATCATTATTGGGGAAATTAATTTGGCGTCATTGCCTTCTGAGTAACCTTTCTCATAGAGTCAATTTAAAAGGAATAACTCTGACCTAACTGAACCCTCTCCCCCTGAATCCTCATGTAAGTACTTCACATTACTCCTTCCCTATTTTGGAACATTATAATAACTCTTTCTAGGTATTCAACAAGGTAAAAGTACCCAAAAATCCTTCCTAGAGGAACACACATTTGTTCCTAAGTATACAAGTGAGCCATATATTTCTCTAGTGGAGCCTTCTCGGTTGGGACAGACCCATCAAAAAGAAAATATTGTAGAAGTGCTAGCATAGTTAGGTTTTAAAACAGATGAAGACATTCCAATAGTCCTTCCATTCAACTTGGAATGGGTGGATGTAATTTTGGAGGAAAATGATGCTGGTAGTTATCCAATTAATGATTTATCATTAATAGAGGTGTGTTTTGGAGAATGTAGGAACATCTTCCAAAACTAGGTATATGGATCCCCTTGTTTCATGTAAACTAACATTTTTCAAATTCATGTAGCCCTTAAAGGAAGTGAAAAAAGTATGACTTCATAGAAATAATAGGTGGTTCAACCAAGCCACTCATCACAAGAGGGTATGTCTTCTTCCTCTAAGGATGTGTTTGGGGAAAAAATTTCTAGTGACATAACTGAAAAATTTATGTTTCCAAAATTGGTAATATCTATTGGTTATATAATGATATCACATCATCTATACCCCAAATTATTTCCCATTGTGAATCTTATTGTATTTCCTTTTCATCAGAGCTCAGATGTTCAGGTTCCTCCTTCCTTATCAATTCGTCTAACCAAGTCAACCAATGTAGTGGATAACTCCCTAACCACTTCATTGAAAACCTTGAGCATGACTCCCTAATTAGTGACTTTTCCAATAATATATTCATGTTCCTAGGTTGTGATTGAGTCAACGTTTGTATTCTATGTTACGTTATCAAATGGTAGAGTGGAAATTGTGGAGGGATATTCAGGCCTTGATTTTTTAAGGCCCTTTAGAAGGGTTGAAGGACTAGATGGGTAACATTCAATTCAAGTTCACTACATTTGGTTATAATGGTTCTGATTATACACTACTAATTCATAGGTAAAATAATTAATATCCCTGAGGGAAAAATATGGACCTCGAATTAAGGGTAGTATCAGCTAAGGCTTCCTCTTCAGTAAGACAAATTCTGGATGAGGCCTTGAATATGTCACATTCCAGCATGTGGTGGAGATAGATGTTCACCAATACATCTTCAGCACTAAGAAGGTTGAGATCAACCATTTATAGTTTTAAATTATCTATATTTAGGAAGAGTTATCTCAATCTCATCAGGGACTTCATATATCATAGAAAACTATACTAAAGTGGAAGGGGTTATTTTAAATAGAGAAGAAGGCCGGGATTGACGCTATTACCAGGTCAGTGACATGAAAATTGATAATAGAGGCATAAAATGAGCCTATTTTCAGTTTTCTCAATCCATTACCTCCTTAGATAAACAAATTTTTAAGAGCTCAAGGACTCCTCCAAATGCATTATATGATGGTCTTGTAGTTATTTACTCTTCATTTATTTTTGTAATCATGGGAGAGCATCTTGTATGTAAATATTATTCTTTCTTCATGTTATTAATAAATAAATATTCTTTACATTATATATCAATTTCAAATTTTCTTTTACTCATTATTCACTTGACATTTCATTAATATGATGTCACATGAATCATCAATGATACCATTCCTTTTTATAATAGCATGTAAACCTAAATACCTAGATTTGGATGTCTGAATAACAATATATTTTTACTAATAAATTCTCATGAACTCCCACCAAAATGAGATTCGTCATTGATGTATCATATTCAGTTATCTTGAGATTACCTGATTTATAATAATAATTTGGGTGAAATATATGTTTGGGATGGAGAAAGATCTATATTTTGTTGAAGTTAGTAGATTTAGCAATCATAGAATGATTTTTTCTAGGGACAATTGAAGATCCCTACCATTTTTATAACTTATTATTCTATGTTGATTTAATTTTTTCCTAATATTCATATAGGATAATTCCTAGTGGGAGTGGAATTGTATTTTTCTTAAGCCATCCTCTTATGAGTTTTCATCGTAATAGATTTTGTGCCTTTTCCATTTTATGGGTGTTCAATATTACCCAGGGCATGCAATGTGCATGTACATCTAGAAGAGACTTGACTTTTTCTTAGTATTACCTTGTCATGTTTATATCTTGGTGATAATTATATATCATTTGGTTGGATATTTTATGGTATTGAAAGCCTATACCATTGTTATGTTGTAGTTTAAGGTCTTATAGATTATATATTCTGTTTCTGGTAGTTTATAGTCTTATATATTGGACTTTACTCCACTAGTATTTTAGAGTCTTCTACCTCGGAACATATTTTTATTTTATTTTATGGTATTCTATCTTGGACCTTCTATTGTTTTAGTTTAGGTTCTTCTATCTAGGAACGTCTATTTCTATATTTTATTATCTTCTATCTTGGACTTTTGGTTGTTGTAGTTTTGGGTCTTCTATATTGGACCTTCTATTGGTGGTAACATAACAGTCATGAAGTAATTTTCCCTATTCATTTTAATGTCCTGCGGTATGGACATATGTTATTCCATTTAACATCGTGGGGTTAGGACCTATTCTATGTAGTTTAACATCATACGATACGGTCATAAATATGTTGTGAATTTTAAATTCTGGTTTCCATGACATGATTTATGAATATATAGAATGGGGAAGACATGCTAGGGATGAACCAAAACACCCTAATGTGTGGAGATTTCCCATGGTGTTTCTAGGGCACATGACGATTATATTTCCTTTATTAAAAGGAGTATATTCGTCTAGTATGTAGGTTATTTCCCATATTCATCACTAGCGTGGTCAAAAAATGATTTTCCCACTATTTTCTATGGGTCGTGAAAGATTTTGGACCTGGTATTGGTGGATGGTACAATATTAGGGAAGTCAAGTCAACCTATATAGTTTGAGTGTGGGTGATGTCATTCATAACCTAAAGTATCAAATCAATGAATATGGAATGGAGCATACAGACCTAGGATGACCCAAAAAATGCTAATGTGTTGAGTTCCACCATGGAGTTTACAAGTATTATGAGGATAAGAGTTCCTTACTTACAAGGAGGAGGATACTCTAGTTGGTAGGTCATAATCCCTTATGCATGATACCCTAGGGATTACATGAATGTTCAAGTAAAGTAGATCCCCACTCATTTCTGAGGGCCAAAGAATATTTTTTGTACACTCAATCATCTAGATGACAAAGTGGGGAATGGGGAAAATAAAAATCTAGGAAGGGTTTTTGAACCCTAGGGAAGTTTATCTCTTAGCGAGGAATCTTGGGCCCTATGCTCTGTGATTTTGAGTCATGTGGTGTGGAAAATCAAAAGATTCATGAATGGAGTGTCACATTATATTTTGGAGAAAGGGTAAAATACATGGTTATGTAACAACTAGGATGTCTTATCCACTTGAATAGTCTTATTATATGAATTGTACATATTTTTCTAGGAATATCTAAGTTAACTAGAGATGGGAACCGATGGGTATAGACCCACCATTAAGGATGGAAAGAGACAATTATATTCAACACAATCAGGACAATAAATCTTGAATTTATGGGCTTACTTCCTAGGATCCAAGGGCCTGTTTGGAATATCCATTCCCTATTACCAGTTTTCTAGGGGTAAAAGAGAAGAGAAAAGATTACCAAGTTCCATGGGGTACAAAGTAAATGATTCTAACTCAAGGTACCAGTTTTGTCAGCTCATACTTCCACGTCATGAAGTTTTTTATGGAATGTGTAAGATTAAAGATGTGTTTTATCACTTTAAAGTTGTGAGTCCACCTAGTAAACATGTTATTGTGGTGAGTGTCTGTAAAAACCCATTATTCTAACTTTTTTCTTGGACTGGAGAGTCCAATAAGAATGGTTCATATTTTACTAGGGCCACAAAGTGGACCTAGTTCTCTCTATGAATTTTGTATTTATGCTATAAATTTATCCAAAAATCAGGATATGAGGGTTTTAGTGAAATTATACTTGACTTTATCTCAATCCACACTTTATGGGTTTTCATCCTAAAAAGTTTTGTGTGTATTTTTTTTAGTAGATTAGAGTCTTGTGAATGAGACCATCAATGGATAATGGTTAAGGTTAAAATTCTTTGACCACAGTACATATAGTTTATGGCCATTATGAACATGGAACTGGAATGAGGGGAATGTTAAAAAACACTCTAATTATGATACCCAAGGTCAAGATTACTGCAACATCCATTTGAGTGGGAGATGAAAATGTTGTAAATCATGGATTGATGTTCCCTATCCATTAGTAATGATATGAGAAAAATAATTACAGGGATGGTCCATAAAACCCTTAGGTGTTGAGTTCTACCATGGTGACATCAGGCTCACAAGAATCTAAAATCCATTTTGATAGGTCCAAGAAGTATCTAGTTGGTAGTTCAAAGACCTTATACATCACTTGAATGGAAAAATAGAGAGATATTTTTTCTTTTCCAAGTGACATTAACGGTTTGCAGTAACTCAAGATTCTCAAGACAGGATGTGTGATTTATAAAATGGGGGGGGGTTAAATTATAACCGAATCTCCCCATGCTCTAGTTGACAGGGATCATCCTCTTGTGGTTCTCTGATGAGGAATTATAATTGGTGGTGGATTGTAAATTTTAACATCATGTATTGGGAAAATATTTTTCATGTAGTTTAATTTCATTTGATAAAGATGTTTTACATTTATTTTAATGTCATTTCATGATGATGTTTTGTTTTTTATCGAGTTTAAAATCATTTTAAAGGATATTTTTCATTTTAAAATTTAGTGGTATGTACATGGGAACTAGTGTGAAAATTTGGAAAGATTTCTCAAGGGACACATTTCACTAGTCCGGGAATTCATATTTATAAAGCATATTTTTTCCATAAACATTATTATTGGTGGATATTCATATTTGGAATCCTTTTTCATGCATATTTTTTACGCGTTCTAGTAAGACATATGTAGATCTAACTCATACATATGCAGAACGAGCTTGTATGACTCATCCCTCTTTATAAAGTGGTATATTCTTCCTTTATGATCTATTCAATGTGAAGACCTTTTGTCATGCAGTTTAACATCATGTGTATAGGAAATGGCTCTTGACCTCAAGGGTGTCTCGATCATGTATTTCGGAATGGATTTTCTGGATACGAAAGATCTCATGATCCTAACTCGATGTGATAAATAGGGGAAACTGGGTAGTGAACTAAGCCATGTGAGAGTGGGTCTTAGATAGCCTTCTATATTTCTCCAGCCCATATATAGTTAGGGGTTTATTTTTTTTATCATTTTACATATTCCATCTGAACCTATGATTGAAGATATGGGTTTCTCTACATCTCATGGGATAAAAGGTCTCAAGCTACATATATTTATTGAACTTCAAATTATCTATGTAGGTTACCTGAATGGCCTGAAGGCCTACATTTTTTATTCATTTCTTGAAAATCCCCCTTTTAAGGGTTGAATTATAACCCTTGACATTACCAGACCTGAATGTCATAAGGTAATTCATTCAATACAAACTAGGACTACATGAAAATAACCCTCCCCTATATTGACATTGAGATCAGCTCCCGTCCTTTTCTTTTTTGTATGACTAAATGTTCTATGCAGAGGTGAATAGGACTCATACCGATGGAAAATTTCATTCCCTTTCATTCTTCCAAATCCATTTATCAATTCTCAGGTGAATGCACCTTGATCTGAATCCACTTCTAGGGATTGTTCTGTAACACCCCAAAATTTTATGAAAAATATTTTTTTAATTTCACTAATGTCTTGTGTTGTACGCTACACCAAAAGGAGCTTGCACAACACACATCCTTGACTTGCCTTGTATTACACGCAATCGCGACCTTCCTCGATAGCGTGTGTAGTACGCAATGCCGAGTTTCACTAAACAACGATATGCTATTAAAATATTATTAAAACTAGTCGTTATGAATAGTAATAACCACCTTTTAAAATTTTAGAAATTTTATCTCTGAAAATGGACTTCATTTTCGGATTCGGAGTATCGAATTTAGCCTAAGGTGAAATTTTGGTACTTTTTGGATAACTTTCATATTCTGATGAATAGTGAAAATTACTAAATTTTAATTAAAAACAACTTTTTTAATCGAAATAATTAATAGTGATAAATTATTAATTTGAGTGGTTTTAAAGCATATTTAGAATATATTTACAATTCAATACAATGTTGGTTATTGGATGTAATTTCACATTTACACCAGACATAAACAAGTGTTAATCTTTTTATAGTTATTATCTCTTAAAAACACGCTATTTGTTGTGACAGCGGAAATTAATTATAAAATTAATTAATGCAACCTATATGTTGAAAATTTTGTAAAATAGAAATCATTTTTGAATTCGGAATATCAATTATAGCTTAGGGTGAAATTTTGGCATTTTTCTGAAAAACTTCAATTTTTGATGAATAGTGAAACCACTAAGTAGTAGGTTAAAAACTGAATTTTGCATAAAACATAATTTTACCGCTTCTGTGAATGGAATTTCGAAAATCCGAGAGTCACGGTTAATATCAAGGACTAAAATGTGGTTCAATGAGATGAAAATAATTTTTGGTGAATAGTAACTTTTTACTTTTATTTACCACGGTTAAAAGTAAATAGGGTAATTAAGGGTAAAAATGATATTATTATTACCATAACACATGTCCAAATTCTATTGGATAAGTGTAATTCGACCAAAAACAAGCTTAGGAATAAAATATGACCATTTAGGCCCACTTGGATTAGATTAGGACATTTATTATTATTTAATTCAAAGAAGAGTTAAAAGAGTTAAAATCAAAGTATATTTACTAAAACATTTTTAATATAGGGTTGTACATAAGATAAATTCGATTGTAAATATTCATTAGAAAGCTAAAAAAATTTACTACATGATGGTATTTTATTTGTAATTTTTAGACATCAAATAATTTAATTTATTTATGACAAAAAGATGATGCAGTAATTATATTATTAATGAAATATTGACATAATTGATATTATAAATACAAAAATAAATGTAATTTAAGACTTTTTATGAATTCCACTAATTTTATAGGTTACTATGATATATTAGTGTTGATATAATCATCTTTGTTCGAACATATGTTTCTGTTATGACTTTCACAAAAATCATATATCAAATACTGTCAAAATTGACACAAATTAGTTTTTAAATAAAATATTATATTATTAATTGTTATTTTATTCCTAAAAATCTAATGTTCGGCCAAATGACTTATCTCATGATATATATATTAATAATAAACAATTTGGGGTTCTTTTGGCATGTTATAGTAAGTGTATTAACCATATAGTGTAAGAAAACAAAAAGTCACTGTAAAAGTTAAATTATTTAACTTAGAGTTAAATCTAATTTATAAGGTTAAAATAATAACCTAAACTTGTCTAAATATTATTGGTTGATAGTATTTCGACCCATCCCCACTTTAGCTTCTAAATAAGACCCTTTGAAACCATTATAAACCGATTTTGACTTTAATATAAAATAATATTTTGAGATATTCCTAAGGTGCCCCTCTCCTCCCTTATAAAATGGCACCTCCTCCCCCTCCTCCTCACACCAATTTGAGCACTCATGCTCGGCCAAACCCTGCCAAAATCCCTTCTACACCTCCCTAGAATAATCCTAGAGGTCCTGGTCTTCTTCAAAGACCAATCCTAGTTCCCTAAGTGGAGGATTCAAAGAGGCGTTTCAAAGAAGAGGTAATATCCATTACCGATCTTTTCAATTTCTTTCTTCTTCAACTTCTTCTTATTTAGTTGTTTCATGATAAAGTAATAACATCAGTATTAATTACATACTGATATGTTATTATAAATATGAAACAACCCTAATTCACCATCTATCCATCCTACAGAAAAATGAAATCACCACGCGTGCGTACGTACAGAATACCGTCTCCACGCCGTGGTGTAATCTATTTTCCACCACCACCTTACATGGATGGGTATAATGGTGTAAAGAATAACTATACATAGTTATTATAACATCATATTTATTCTGATATATTTTATAATCCACTCCAAATCAATTCAATATTTATGGAAATGATATCATCGCTCGTGCGTACGTACGGACTACCGTCTCCACGACGCGATGAGATTCATTCTCCATGTTAACCATTTAAGAATGATTATAAAGTATATATAAGAAATAATAATGAAATATATGACATTATAAAGCTACTGTATTTATGTATATTTATATGTATATCATCTACTTAATTCCATTCAATTCAATAAGGAAACGAAAACAGCGTTCATGCGTACGTACGGACTACCGTCTCCATGAACGGTGTATTTCATTCCATTTATAGATATTATATATATATATATATTCTGAATATATATTATATAAAAATCATGTTTTACATTCTGGATATAAGTAATCATGATCCAAGTAATCATATTAATAATTACAAGTTAAAAACACGAACGACAAATGAGACGATTTTACCCAAAACGCTACTTTAACATGAATTTACAAAAGCATGGGTAATATAAAGTCAAAAGTGGACCATATATGATATAATAACAATGAATATGAATCTGGAATAAGTCAATAACATGATTTAAATCATTATACAGGAGGTTCGGACACTTACAAAGCAAGTCGGACATAAGGTAAGGGAAATATCACAATCTCATTTTTATCCGAGATTGTTTATACTTTGGTATTTACTGGGGTGTATTATATCATCAACATCCATGTTTCCTCAAAATGAGATATTTATATCCTTCTACAATAGTTTATATCCAATTTTACCCTTTGGTGAGTTTTTAGTAAAAGATTTGAAATGAATCTTTTGTCGTTTTTCGTACGAGGTACTTTTTGACTTTTCCGAAAAAAGTACAAGAAGAATGTTTTTTTACTTATACGGCATAAATGGATTTTTAAAACATTATTTCCAAGAATCTTAATTTACAAGTTTTCAAGTTTATTTTTAATAAACTTCTTTTAGTTTAATATTTTAAGACACGTTAAGAAAGGAAAATGTTTTTAAAGTAGAAAGGATATTTTCCTCAAGAATGGAGTTCAAGTGTTTTATCAAAATTATTTTCCATCTAAGATAATAAAGGGTTCTATTTTTATCCCTATTATTACATTGATTTGATTATGTTGTGATGGAATTTTTTCTATGAATTCCTTTATCTTATATGAATTGTTTTATGATGTCATGATGTTTAAGATTCCCATTTGTATTACATTGGTTATGCAATGATGTATGATTTATGATTTTGTGGCACACATAAGAATGGTATCATTATGAGATGGGTGGGACCTATATCTCCCTACAATGCATTGGGTAATGATTTTATATCTCATGAGATAGACATGGCTGGAATGGTAGGTTATACCGGTTCAGTGAAACAGGACTGAAACGAGGGTTACTCGATTCAGAAAGGGACTTTGTCCACTAAGATAGTCTTGGAAATGAGTCTTGACTAATAAGAAATGATTCTCTATGATTATGTGTGAATGCCACAAAGTTTCATGTTTTAAGTAATGATTATTGTGATTACATTTCACTGCCATGATTTATTCCATGTTATGAAATTATGATCTCTTTTGCAGGTTAATATTTCAAAAATGTTATGTTCTTATGAATATGACGTGATTGATATTTCTTTTGTTTACCCTTACTGAGCATTTGAGCTCACCCTTTTATGTTTTCTTTTCCCCAGGATATAAAAAAATGTTTTAGGTAAAAAAAAGGAAGATCTTTATGGGAGATATTGAAGATCTTTTACCACGATTAGAAGATTACGTTCCGAGTTTCCAAAGACACTAAACTATTACGATCCTTGTGTGTGTGTGTTTTTGTTATATACTAAGTATTCCGCAAATGTAATGTAATGTCCATGTACGTCAGGCTACGGGTCTCTACAGTTGGTATCAGAGGAAAGGTTTAGTCAACCTTTGGAAACTAGGATGCGAAAACTTTACTGAGATCCTTAGAGATATTTCTAAGGTATGTCTAGGGATGTCTCTAAGGTTCAGTATACGTATAGGTTATAGTCCTAGAATTGCGCTAAAGATCTTAGAATTTAAACCTAAGATGTTAGATATTGAGGGTACTCCCCCTTTACTATGTTGTCTTCCCTAGCATGATTTCGCCTCTCACAGAATTCTTTTTGTGTTTTAGTTAATGGAGGGAACCAAAAGGAATTCGGTTAACATTGAATCCAATGGACAAATTGGTGACTATGAGCAACAAAATTGTGTAATGCCTAGAGATAAAGATATTGTGATTATGCCGAATCAGTCATCGCGATATATGATTAACAAGGTGAAATTTAGTGGTATGCTTAATTCATCAAAGAAGAGGAAGATAAACTATTATGCATGTTCGCATGTTGAGGAGCATAAAGAAAGGAAGATTGAGATTTCTAAAGAAGGGAAGAAGAACCTTGAGGAATACCTCAAATGGAGGGACCGATGTTATCTGTGTGGAGAAAAGGGTCATAGAGTGACAGATTTTTATGGAGTTCAATGTCTTATTTGTGGAGAACATGGGAATTACCCAACTCAATGACCTAAACTAAAAAGTTACTTCTAAATCAATGATGGAATTATTCCAGGACAATCATTGAAGTGGATGGACTAAAGTGTTTATGTATTGGTATTCAAGAATAATGTTGTTGAGGTACTTTTATGGTGTACTGAAATATTTATGTATTGGTCTATTGTGGTTTTCAATAATTTTAAGGTACTGGTAACCATGAAAAGTGATTCAAATATTTTGGAAAGTAGATGATATGCGCATAATTAAGGGATAAGGAGAAAATGAAATGTTTGACAGTATTCATGAGCTCATGATTGATATAAGGACTAAGTGATATCATGGTTTGAGTATATAGAATTTTGAGGATTTTTGTATATGGAAAGTGTTAACTTTTAACTGCATTAATGTTTTCACTAAGGTTCAATGGGTATTCATTCTTCAAGAGAATACATGATTAAGGTATTCACATGATTGGAATGTGACCAACAAGATATATGGGGGATAAATGATGGTATTCACATGCTTGGTTGACGACATTTCGTGTTATCGTTTTTTTTATACTATGAGCTTGGACCGAAGTATTTTAGATAAGCCTAAAGATTGGAATGGATTGTTTAAGGATAGAAGTTTTTTCGATATTATTGATGGGATGTTAAAGTAATAATGTTTTAGAAAAAGGACAAACTGCAGGATGGGCGACAGCCCATCGCGTCAGACAAGGCTGTGGAAATCGAACCCACAATCGAAGTGCGACTGGCCTTTATCGCCTACCACTGGCCTACAAGAAGTACCTGTTTAGTAGAAACTAGTATTATTATATTAAGAAGTATGATATATGAAGTATAAGTCCATTTTAGGAACCATATATGATTAATCTCACTATAGATCGACTTATGTATATAATTTTTGCTAACCTTTTGTTTGAGACAGATGGAATGACCCGTCATTCTATCACATGATCTGCTAACACTTCACGAATAACAAAATCAACATCATTTATTTAAGAGATGAAGTGGAAATTGTTCAAGGCACGAACAACATTGAGATTGTACCAAAATAACGTTAGTATTTATTCTAATTCAAATTCTTCAACTTTAGGGAAATGATCTTGAAAACCAAAAATGTTATCCTAGGGATCTTATACCTGATGAATCAGATGGTACCTTATATCATCACAAATCTATGGATTTGTGATTACTGGCTTTTCCATAGCCATGTTCTCTACCACTCTCCATCAGAACACGATGGTTAGATTTCTCTTCCATATCCATATTTTCACCTATGTGGAAACCCAATGATTAGTTTATTTGGGTAACCGTTACGTTTCATACTTTAGTTTTTAAAGATTGGTTTTGGTATTCCTTTTTACGATGTGGGTTTCTATTAAAGAAACTTTTGAATAGTAAACCATTTATAACCCCGACGAATTTCGAGGGCGAAATTCATTTTAAGGGGGGTAGAATGTAACACCCCGAAATTTTATGAAAAATATTCTTTTTAATTTCACTAATGTCTTGTGTTGTACGCTACACCAAAATGAGCTTGCACAACACGCATCCTTGACTTTCCTTGTATTACACGCAATCGCGACCTTCCTCGATAGCGTGTGTAGTACGCAATGTCGAGTTTCACTAAACAACGATATGCTATTAAAATATTATTAAAACTAGCCGTTATGAATAGTAATAACCACCTTTTAAAATTTTAGAAATTTTATCTCTCAAAATGGACTTCATTTTTGGATTCGGAGTATCGAATTTAGCCTAAGGTGAAATTTTGGTACTTTTTGGATAACTTTCATATTCTGATGAATAGTGAAAATTACTAAATTTTAATTAAAAACAAAATTTTTATTCGAAATAATTAATAGTGATAAATAATTAATTTGATTGGTTTTAAAGTATATTTAGAATATATTTACAATTCAATACAATGTTGGTCATTGGATGTAATTTCACATTTACACCAGACATAAACAAGTGTTAATCTTTTGATATTTATTATCTCTTAAAAACACGCTATTTGTTGTGACAGCGGAAATTAATTATAAAATTAATTAATGAAACTTATATGTTAGAAATTTTGTAAAATAGAAATAATTTTTGAATTCGGAATATCAATTATAGCTTAGGGTGAAATTTTGGCATTTTTCTGAAAAAAATTCAATTTTTGATGAATAGTGAAACCACTAAGTGGTAGGTTAAAAACTGAATTTTGCATAAAACTTAATTTTACCACTTCTGTGAATGGAATTTAGAAAATCCGAGAGACACGGTTAATATCAAGGACTAAAATGTGGTTCAATGAGATGAAAATAATTTTTGGTGAATAGTAACTTTTTACTTTTATTTACCACGGTTAAAAGTAAATAGGGTAATTAAGGGTAAAAATGATATTATTATTACCATAACACATGTCCAAATTCTATTGGATAAGTGTAATTCGACCAAAAACAAGCTTAGGAATAAAATATGACCATTTAGGCCCACTTGGATTAGATTAGGACATTTATTATTATTTAATTCAAAGAAGAGTTAAAAGAGTTAAAATCAAAGTATATTTACTAAAACATTATTAATATAGGGTTGTACATAAGATAAATTCGGTTGTAAAAATTCATTAGAAAGCTAAAAAGATTTACTACATGATGGTATTTTATTTGTAATTTTTAGACATCAAATAATTTAATTTATTTATGACACAAAGATGATACAGTAATTATCTTATTAATGAAATATTGACATAATTGATATTATAAATACCAAAATAAATGTAATTTAAGACTCTATATAAATTCCACTAATTTTCTAGGTTACTATGATATATTAGTGTAGATATAATCAACTTGTTTTGAACATATGTTTCTGTTATGACTTTCACAAAAATCATATATCAAATAGTGTCAAAATTGACACAAAATAGTTTTTAAATCAAATATTATATTATTAATTGTTATTTTATTCTTAAAAATCTAAGGTTCGGTAAACTGACTTAGATTAAGATATATATATTAATAACAAATGATTTGGGGTTCGTGTGGCATGTTATAGTAAGTGTATTAACCATATAGTGTAAGAAAACAAAAAGTCACCGTAAAAGTTAAATTATTTAACTTAGAGTTAAATCTAATTGATAAGGTTAAAATAATAACCTAAACTTGTCTAAATCTTATTTGTTGATAGGATTTCGACCCATACCCACTTTAGCTTCGAAATAAGACCCTTTGGAACCATTATAAACCGATTTTGACTTTAATATAAAATAATATTTTGAGATATTCCTAAGGTGCCCCTCTCCTCCCTTATAAAAGGGAACCTCCTCCCCCTCCTCCTCACACCAATTTGAGCACTCATGCTCGGAAAACCCCTGACAAAATCCCTTCTCCACTTCCCTAGAATAATCCTAGAGGTCATGGTCTTCTTCAAAGACCAATCTTAGTTCCCTATGTGGAGGATTCAAAGAGTCATTTCAAAGAAGAGGTAATATCCACTACCGATCTTTTCAATTTCTTTCTTCTTCAACTTCTTCTTCTTAAGATGTTTCATGATAAAGTAATAACATCAGTATTAATTACATACTGATATGTTATTATAAATATGAAACAACCCTAATTCACCATCTATCCATCCTACGGAAAAATGAAATCACCACGCGTGCGTACGTACGGAATACCGTCTCCACGCCGTGGTGTAATCTATTTTCCACCACCACCTTACATGGATGGGTATAATGGTGTAAAGAATAACTATACATAGTTATTATAACATCATATTGATTCTGATATATTGTATAATCCACTCCAATTCAATTCAATATTTATGGAAATGATATCATCGCGCGTGCGTACGTACGGACTACCGTCTCCACGACGCGATGAGATTCATTCTCCATGTTAACCATTTAAGAATGATTATAAAGTATATATAAGAAATAATAATGAAATATATGACATTATAAAGCTACTTTATTTATGTATATTTATATGTATGTCATCTACTAAATTCCATTCAATTCAATTAGGAAACGAAAACAGCGTTCATGCGTACGTACGGACTACCATCTCCATGAACGGTGTATTTCATTCCATTTATCGATATTATATATATATATATATATATTCTGAATATATATTATATAAAAATCACGTTTTACATTCTGGATATAAGTAATCATGATCCAAGTAATCATATTAGTAATTACAAGTTAAAAACACGAACGACAAATGAGACGATTTTACCCAAAACGCTACTTTAACATGAATTTACAAAAGCATGGGTAATATAAAGTCATAAGTGGACCATATATGATATAATAACAATGAATATGATTCTGTAATAAGTCAATAACATGATTTAAATCATTATACTGGAGGTTTGGACACTTACAAAGCAAGTCGGACCTAAGGTAAGGGAAATATCACAATCTCATTTTTATCCAAGATTGTTTATACTTTGGTATTTACTGGGGTGTATTTTATCATCCACATCAATGTTTCCTCAAAATGTGATATTTATATCCTTCTACAATAGTTTATATCCAATTTTACCCTTTGTTGAGTTTTTAGTAAAAGATTTGAAATGAATCTTTTGTCGTTTTTCGTACGAGGTACTTTTTGACTTTTCCGACAAAAGTACGAGAAGAATGTTTTTTTTACTTATACGGAATAAATGGATTTTTAAAACATTATTTCCAAGAAGCTTCCTTTACAAGTTTTCAAGTTTATTTTTAATAAACTTCTTTTAGTTTAAAATTTTAAGACATGTTAAGAAAGGAAAATGTTTTTAATGTAGAAAGGATATTTTCCTCAAGAATGGAGTTCAAGTGTTTTATCAAAATTATTTTCCATCTAAGATAATAAAGGGTTCTGTTTTTATCCCTATTATTACATTGATTTGATTATGTTGTGATGGAATTTTTTTTATGAATTCCTTTATCTTATATGAATTGTTTTATGATGTCATGATGTTTAAGATTCCCATTTTTATTACATTGGTTATGCAATGATGTATGATTTTATGATTTTGTGGCACACATAAGAATGGTATCATTATGAGATGGGTGAGACCTATATCTCCCTCCAATGCATTGGGTAATGATTTTATATCTCATGAGATAGACATGGCTGGAATGGTAGGTTATACCGGTTCAGTGAAACAGGACTGAAACGAGGGTTACTCGATTCAGAAAGGGACTTTGTCCACTAAGATAGTCTTGGCAATGAGTCTTGACTAATAAGAAATGATTCTCTATGATTATGTGTGAATGCCACAAAGTTTCATGTTTTAAGTTATGATTATTGTGATTACATTTCACTGCCATGATTTATTCCATGTTATGAAATTATGATCTCTTTTGCAGGTTAAGATTTCCAAAATGTTATGTTCTTATGAATATGACGTGATTGATATTTATTTTGTTTACCCTTACTGAGAATTTGAGCTCACCCTTTTATGTTTTCTTTTCCCCAGGATATAAAGAAATGTTTTAGGTAAAAAAAGGAAGATCTTTATGGGAGATATTGAAGATCTTTCACCACGATTAGAAGATTATGTTCCGAGTTTCCAAAGACACTAAACTATTACGATCCTTGTGTGTGTGTTTTTTTGTTATATACTAAGTATTCCGCAAATGTAATGTAATGTCCATGTACGTCAGGCTACGGGTCTCTACATGTTCCTTGTATAATATTTCTATAATAATCTAAAAATCAAGAGTTCCAAAGGATTTGGGGAGGCATGAAGGCCTTAAGGTGCCTCGAAAGCCTTACTGACCCGAAGGCCTTGGTGGCCTTGAAGGCCTTAAAGACTTTGGGACCAAACCAATGGCCTGATGGTAAATAGTTCTATATGCTATAGTACCATCCAATATCCAATATAGTACCTACTATAGTAACATTGAATTATGCCTCCGCAAGAAATCGAACCTAGGACTTATGGATGCACATGGAGAGTCATCACCAACCGGGATGAGGCTCACGTGTTATGTTGTAGGTATGACCCATATGTATAGGGGGAATTGTTTCTATTAATTTTTGAATATAGGGATAATATTAGAGACTTGATCATCACTATGTATTCTATGATGATACGAATCAATCCACATATAGTTATTGAATGGGAAACTCTTCACATAGGTCGGAATAGTATGTAGATGGGGGTCATTATTCCTATTTATTGTAGCATCCTGGCCTTGAGTTATAGATCAGGGCATCACTACATATCTTTTGATGATAGGAATCAATCCATGTGTAGTTATTGAACAAAAAACTCCCCACATAGGTCTAACTTATTTGCAGAGGGGGAATTTTTCTCATTTATTATTGAATTTGGACCCAAGATTGGAAATCCAAGCATCACTATATATCCTGGGATGATAGTAATCTAGCCACATGAAGTTCTTGAATGGGAAAAACTCCATGAAAGTCTGACACATATGTTAATGGGGGGGGGGGGTAATTATTCCCAATGATTATTAAAGCTAGTCCTAGTATTAGAGATATAGTCATCGCTACATATCATATGATGATGGGAATCAATTGGCAGCTAGTTCATTAATGGGATACTCTCCAAATATGTTTGAACCATACATGGAGGGGAGTTTTTTTCATTTATTTTTGTAGTTGGACCCATGATTATATATTTATAAATTACTATATATCATGTGACGACAAAAATCAAGCCACAATGAGTTTTTGAATAGTAAAATCTCTACATGGGTCTGACTTATACTTGTAGGGGTTCATTATTCCCATTGATTATTTCAGCTACTTCCAAGATTCGAGATCTAGGTTTCACTACCTATCTTGTGATAATAAGAATAAATCCACGTATATTTCTTGAATGGAGGTGTGTTCGGGGACCAACACTAAAGATAGTGGTCCTCTTAGTCAAGGACCAAAGTAATGTGTAGTTTTATTTAGTGAAAGGTAAATCAACCATATAGATTAACATCATTTTTCAGGACTCAGGGTGTTACTTATATGGCCTTCCATCTAGGACTGTGCTAACCCTATCATGTACTAATATTACTCAATTATGTGGGGAAGCCTTTATCAAAACTCTTAAGACCATGTGATCTATGCTCGATGTGAGAAACAAGGAAGAGAAATGTTTTTTATCACTATATAAATTTGGTAAAATAAAATGACATGGGTATTTTGTATCATGTGTTAGATGGTCCAAGATATAAGATGTAGGCTTCTTTGAATATCTCATTGGAGTGAGAATCAAGTATTACATAGTTCTGTAAAACTGTGGAGTTTAATTTTATATGGCATGGATTTCAACCATGAATCATAATGTCATGTTGAAGGACATCTACCATGTAGTTTAATTTCATTCAGTAATGAAAAAAGTGACTCAATATGAAAAAATAATATTGTTGTTGGACACAATACTAGAGATATAGGAATCACTATGTATCATGTGATGGAAGGAATCAATCCATGTGTAGCTCTTGAATATGGGAAGATTATTTCCATTTTTCAAGGATCTATATCATGTGAATCAGGTCATTGGTGAGACAATGTTCCCCATAATGTTTAACATCATGTAGTGATGACATCTTCTATGCAATTTAACATCATGCGGTAAGGATATTCTGTGTAGTTTAAAATCATTTGACTTGGACGAGACACACTATAAAGATTAAATTCATACAATGTCAACTTATTCCATATATTTTAACATCATATGTTCAGGATATTGTAGAATTTAAAGGTGTCTATGAAAATTATTTATTAAGAAAGATCTCATTATTGTTGGGCATGACACATTCCCCATATATTGTGACTAGTGAGTAATCTCCATTAGGATATTCCATATATATAATGTAAGTCCCTTTTGATTTGGGTTACAACTTTGGTGGATTCATTCCTCATATCATTAGGGTTCTAAAAGTCAATACCAATTCTCCATGAAGTAATGAATAGGGGAAAACCTTTTTATTAAAGGATACTATGATTCGATTCTAATGGATTTTTAGCTTTTAAAATGTACGCAAACTTTTCTCATCAAGCCATTCCAATTCATCAAACTGCTTTTCTGATTTCTCATCACTTAAGAGTTTTCTATGTCCTGACTTTTCCCCTGGGGCTCATGCTCTGACTACCCCAAGACTGCCTTCGATAGGCCAGGGAATGGTGACTAGCACCTTATAGGAATATCGCACAAATAGGAGGCATTTTCCTAAGAACATGTACTCATACACCTAACTCCAAGCCACAGGGATGGAGAGTGAAAAACTATGTAAATAAAATGCATGTATACAAATACAACCCAATAATAGAATATGACATAAATTAATGTAGTAAGGTGGAACTAGGATAGAAACAAGCCAATTAAAAGAAATAAAATTGTAAAGTATGTCCTGCAAACAAGGGCATTAAAGATGCTATAGTAAGCCTCTAGAAACACCTCAGCTCATCTGATCTCACAAGGCACCATCCGATCATGGTCCTAGTCCTACTCCGCCTATGAATCCACCAAAGCATCAGTCAACTACACAAGACCTGAAAGGTGTGGGCAAAGCCCATGCAGGGGTGAGTGAAACAATACTCAGTAGGGGACCCAAAAACACCAATAGAAAGAACATAAAGGAACACCATCAATAAGGTACAATAAAATTTATTACAAGTATATGTCATTAACACATATAAAAAGAACATCCTGGTATAATTGTAAATTATTCCAAGACACAATGTATCATCCAATTCCATACATATGGTTCCTCTTGTAGCATGGTCTATTCTAGGAGGTCCCACTCATTGAGATATCTGAAATCAAGAAAGTAGAACAAGTCTACCAAAAGTATCCAAGATAACATCTAGTCTCGATATGCCATGAAGTTTCCCTAAGACTTCTAGTCTCACTGGGACACATAGTCTCAATATCACAACCAAAACCTTGGTCATTGCATTCTCTTCAAGGCATTCTCATTATGGGAGAACTCACTCCTACAGATATGAAGTCATCAGAGACCCTCAGAAATAGGTCCCGCTTCGTTAGGCCCCACCCAAAGAATACACACTGATAACTACCTAAAGTAAACTTAACATGTCATTTCATGAAATAAGGAAAGATATCGATACACATATAGGGGGTCCTGCACCTAGGGATCCCTTTGGGACATCCTAACCCTACTAGAATTATCATCCTTGAAAGGGGATATGTGGGCGTGTAAATATTGGTCACAAATTGTCTATAAAGAAAGAGAATGTAAGTCACATACAAATGTAAGTTATAAAACTCTGCAAAATTGGCCCCACCCAAAGAGGAAATGATGGTCAACGATCATGATATACAAAAAATGGATTCTGAAGAATACCGCGAACCCAATCTGAATTACCCTGCACCATAAAGGATTCTCAGATAATACCATGAACCCTATGGTGTGGTTTATAATGTATGGGATTCCAAAAAATACCATCAACCCCATGATATGGCCCACTAGATGGAGGATTAATACCCTACACTCAGAGGCCCCATCAATAACCAATAAAAATCATCTTTGGTGATAGAGTATCGCTCTAGTCCCATAGAGGATTTAGAACTCTATCTAGGACTTGTCTCTCAAGGGGATTGCCACAGAATACCGTACGGATCCATCAAGGGAAGAACCAAGGGGGAACTATGTACTTATAGAGGTCTTTTCTAACAACCCAACAAGCCATCTCAAAATATTTGTTTCGTCACAAGGGTATAAACACTGCAAATGGATCATCTATCAGACATACAGTTTGAAAACTATGACTCTTTTTTGTGAAAAGAGGCAGTTGTGTCTGGGTCTAGTCAGACCAACCCAACCTGACCCAGCCTAGGTTCTGCCGATCCGACATGGGTCCACTGATCCGACCTGGGTCTGCCAATCCAACCCGGGTACGCCGACCAGACCCGAGTCTACCGACCCGACCTATGTCCGACCTGGATAACCAAGTCCGACCCAACATGGGTCCAACCCAGTACGCCAGGTCTGATCGACCTACTAGGCCCAGTCTGGTCTGCTATACCAGCCCAACCTGAGGCTTGCCCTTCTGACCAACCCAGGTTGCTGGAGTGGGCCAGTACTCTGCTCGGGATGCGGCGGGGGCTACATCCCACCTACAGCTATTTCTGTGGGTCGCTATAGCGGTATAGCTGGACCGCGGCCCCCATCCGCTTCTACCGAACCACCGCCATCTATTTCTGAAGGCCTCTGATGACCACCCATATTTTATCTCATGGGCCTCCTCAACCGTCACGGCGCCCTGACTCCTATATGTGGTCTTCGCTGGCATGCAATGGGTGCTTCCAGTGGCCACCAGACTCACTCTGGTGGACCATTTCCTAATTCAGAAGACATTCTGGAGTCCTCATGTTTCATTCCTCATCGTTATGGATTCAAAATCATACCCTTACCACTTTATGATGTGAATATTTTTATGTGAAATATCTCTCGCACCACCTCGATCTAATTTCCACTTTCTTCATCACACCTCCATCGTGCCGAGTCCATCCCAGATCTGCGAAATCGGATCATTGTACCATGTTTCTATTATGAAACAATCGATCAATATCTAATTGTCAAGTCACATGATAAATGAAGAAATCCCCCAAAAAATGAAGAATGTAGGGAGAAAAGCATGAAATCAATAAGGATGAACAGACCTCGATCGATGTTCATGTCAATCGAGGTTTGTTTTTATTATAAAACATAACCATAAATCACTAAGAAACTGTCCTATTAAAACACCTCAAGAGTAATCCCATCCTACAACAACAATCGATCTATCAGCCAATTTATTGGTTAATTGGTTCGCATCCATCGTGGAATATCAAGAATGGGGAATAAAAAATATTCAAAGTATAACAACCAGTACCTCGAGTTGGATCACTTGCAAACTTAAATTGAATTCGTGACGCCATGTTGATCCTTATTCCACCGACATTCTCTAAATCATCAAATCTTCATTGAATCTCGACCTTCGATCCATCACCTCCGGTGAGAGAACTTCCTCCACCTTGCATTAGGGTAACTATAGAGTTCCAGAGAGAATATCAAGTGTTATTAATTCAATCGCTAGACCCTATCCACCATTAATGGAGATACATATTAAATTGTTAATGCATTCCAATATTTTAGTTTTCCTTTGAAAAAACATCACCACACTACTTAATTTTTGAAAGGAGAACAGGTTTCTCCGTCACTAGGTACCAGCATATCCACATTGTGAAAAGTTAAAAGAAAATAAAATAAACTTCTTTAAATTTATTTTATTCTACAATAAAAAGACTGAAAATTAACTTTTACCCTCGACCCATGTAGATAGAGGTTAGTCTCCGCATAAGGAAAGAACATCTTCACAAGATCAATGCTGCTCTCGAATTTATAATCTGAGTTGCCGTTTATGATTTTTAATCATTTCAAATAGAAAATAATTTTATTTAATAATTTTGATTATATTTATTCCATTTGTTGGTTTTCTCACTGGAGACCCACACCAACTAAATTTAAGTAATTACTAGGGTAAATACACTTCCATAAATTCAATGGTTCCCTCATATTATTAATCTGGGAACCCGTTTAATATTTACTCTACTTTTTTAGGAAAAATCATAACACACACTATTTAAAAACTAAAATTTTTTGACAGACCATTCTGGGCACTCCGGGCCTTGGAATCACATGATATATAAAGACATGGTCCATTAATTTTCCCAATAATTTTATAAAAATTTAACCGGGAAAATAAATTTTATTACTTTTTCCCCATATTAAGGATTTACATCCTTAAAAAGACAAAAAAGGTTTACTCGAACAAATGGTGAAAAAATCAAGAAGCAATCTAAGCCTCCCACTCCCATGTGCTCCTCCTAAGATCCCTATGCTACCTCCAAACACAAACAAAGGGAAAAGATATTCCATGAAGGATCTTATATCTTTATTGGTAGTTTAACCCAAAACACTCCAATTTCAATGTCCATCTCTCCCCAGATTATGATGTGAAAAGGGTTTATACATGAATCTCTTTAGTTGAGACATGTGGAAGACACTATGTACCTGGTCGCACTACGAGGTAGAGACAAGTAGTATGTTACCTTTCTAGCTCTAACCTGTACCTGAAAGTAGGACTATTATCCTCGGAGATAGCTTATCACCCCTATAGAAATCTTTGTAACCCTCATCGTGGTGAGACCCAAAGGAAGGCATGGTATCCTTCCTCGAACTCCAAATGTATCTTCCATCTACCAGCACAAAACATCGTATGGTCCTATGAATTCTTCATCCACTTCTAGATGACCTTTCCATTATCTCTAAACACCTCCTGCAATCTATTTCACAACTTGGATGAAAAGTGAGCATCACGATCTGAAACAATCATCGATGAAGCTCCATAGAGTCAGACTATCTCTTTCACATAGAGTAATATCAATATCTCTACTAAACTCTCATCCTAGGTAGTTAGGATGTTTGAAAACACGATGATTCGTTTAACGATCACCCTAACGGTATCGTTTCTCCTAAATGTATGTGGAAACCCCCTCATTAAGTCCACCGATATACCTTCCCACTTCTTTCATGGTACCCAAATAAATAGAATGAAAAAACCCATGAAACTAATTGAAACATTAATTTAGCAAATTATATAAATGGGTAATCCCTACTTCAACATGTTCTATCATCCTCAGTGTCCTCCTTAACACTCACCCGCATACTTCGATGCATCTCACCACTTTAGGCGTACACAACTTCAACTGTGCATCCTATGAAAAGAACAACATTCTCCCCACCTTTTGAATTTCCATCAAGGGTATTCCCTATGGAAAAATAATCATGTAATGAATCACAGTCAATTTCATTAGTTGTGCCTCCCTGAATCATTTAAGAGTGGACAGGTAATAAAAAATTATTAGAGATAAGTTTCTCCATCCACATACACAAAGGATTACTATAACGTGGCCATCCACTTTGATGCCTCACTCAGTAACTACTAACGGGATTTTAGCTGGGATCATTTACTTCTATGTTCCTCTTCCTTGGAGTATAGACAAACTCTGAGTCATAGTTTTGTAGGAACTATAGGCCTCACACCTATCTACATAACTGACCCTTTGTAGAGAATAAATACATGAGAATCTTTAGGATGAAGTGGAAGATGTATCACCTTCCCATCAGTTAGTATCACCGCATTTTCAACACGAATACTACCACTTCTAACTCAAGATTATGATTCATGCAGTTCTACCAGTCAAAGAATGTCTCAACCCTCACTGGATTCACTGTAACTCCATCATCTAAGGTGACATGTCCTAGAAAAAAAATACCTCTCGAATCCTAGATAGGCACTTTAAGATCATTTTGTGTATATGGTTATCTCGAAGTCAGTTTAGGACCATCCTCAAGTGTCTCGTGTGCTCCTCCTTGGACACCGAGAACACTAAGATGACATTAATGAAGATCACCTAGTGATGCCCTAGGTGAAACAAAAGGTTATTAGTAATCCCTTCATCTATAAGTCCCCCAATCTGCACCCCCATCTCATGAAGATCTTTTGGAGTCATCTGATATACTACTGTGAATATCGGTGCCACCCCGGGGTGTTGACTAGGACATAAGTCTAACACTATACATAGAGGTATACCTGGAACATCTTCATGGAATACATCCATATACCTTTCCACCGCTTAGAAACATGGGGACTCAAAACATCCATTGCACTGAGATTTAGGCTAGCCAACTAAACATAATTCAGACGGACACTCCATTTACCTGAGATTATTAAGAACTTCAAGGATTTTCCATGTTTCATATAAAGGGAACTGTAGTTCCATCACTGTGGATGAACCACGTACTTTTCCTAAAATAATCAATCTGAGCATGAGCGGTGAATTTATTTCATACCGAGAATGACATCATAAGGCCTCGATGCCACTACCAAGAGATCCCAACAAAAACACTTTCCTCCAAAAGTCAGTCCACATTGTCAGCATCAGTGTGTGGTCATTAGGTCTCCTCTAGTAAGTGTCTCTAAATGTGAGGACCATGACAATGATTTAACCGGAACCTATATGTTTTAAACAAGAAATGTTTCAGGAATGGAAACCACTATTATATGTGTCATCAATACTGTAACTAAAGTAGAAATCCACTGATCATACCATGAATCATCCCTAGACTGCTGGGGTTACAAGCCTCATCATCCTGAAACTGTCTCCACCCTTTCCCTCTATCCCCTAGTGTCTGGTATGGACCACCTGTACGTGTTTGTGGTAACATGTCAAAATGTTGGCCACCTCCTACTACTTCCCCTGCTCTCCTTCCATGTCAGCTACCTCACAGATCTACCTACTCTTATCATTTCCTCTTCCTCGATAGTTCATCAACCACCTCTTCAACTTCAGCACGAACAATGGCACAATATCAAGTGATATTCCCCTTTTATGACAAGCATAGAAAGCATTTTCTTTTGGGAACTAGAGACTCCATGAAAATTTTTACAAAACCACTAGTGTTTCGGATTATGTTGTGTACTTGCTATCAGTAGGTCCCGCTATCCCTGAACCATTGGTGATGGCTGCCCCGGATGCCTATGGTATTGGCTCAAACCCTACATATCGTCATCTTGCACCAAAATATCCATCCACGACTTAGTCTGGAAAGCTTTATCCACCTAAACTACTATTGGTGGATCAATTAACTAATCATCAGTAGAAACCATCACCTACGAACCACTATGAAGAAAAACTACTCTGCAACTAGATCCCATTAGAGAGTCCTCATCGAGCATCAGGAAAAACTCCATATCATACAGCCGAAACATCACAGGATGGTGTTGTGAACACATCCTATGGAAAACAATATGTATCATGGTTAAAAGAGTATACTCGGTGAGATGACTCAAGAAGGAAATGAAAGACACAATCCATTCATATATGATACATTTACCATCATTTACCTTCAACTAGTGTTTTCAAATTTTGAGTCAGAAAACAGGTTCCTAGAATCTGGGTGTATGGATATGTCAGCCGATGTGCCAATACTGGAGTCTCAGGCCTAAAATCCAAACTCTAAAGACATAAATTTCTCACAAAACTAATCACTTATACTCTTATTCATAGGGTAGAACCAACTTCTTCTAATACCTCTCTATCATGACACATCCCCCAGGTCCCCTACCGTGGCTACCCCATTTCTGCGTTTAATAGGCCAGACGATGGCGACTAGCACTAAGTAGGCATATCCGAAAAATGGGAGGCAATTTACAAAGAACCTATAAACATGCACCCAACTCCAAGATAGTGGGTTCGAGAGTGAAAACCCTAATTAAATAAGGTACATGCATATCACTACAATCCAAAAATTGAGAAAAATATAAATTAATGAATTAAAGTGAAGCCGATCAAGAAATGAGCCCACTAAAAAAAGAAAATTTGAATGTATGACATGCAAAAAAGGGCACTAAAGCTACTATTAGAAGCTACCAAAAACACCTCAGATCATCTGATCTCACAAGTCACTATCCTGTCATGGTCCTAGTTCTACTCCACTTAGGACTCCATCAATGTGTCGGTCAACTACACAAGACATGGAATGTGGAGGAAAAACCTTTTCAAGGGTGAGTAAAATAATGCACAGTAGGGGACTAGAAACACAAAGTGAAAGACTAGAAAGGAAACACCATAAAAAAGATACATTCAACTCAACATAGGTATATATCAATAACAAATATAACAAGAACATCTAGGAATAATCGTAATGGATTCTAAGATACAATGTATCTTCCACTTCCATCCATATAGTTTTTTCGTATTATTTCTCCATTACGGGAGGTCCCACTCTTCAAGCTATCTAAAAGAAATCATGTAATAAAATCCTAAAAAAGTATCTGAGATAATTTCTGATCTCAATACGCCATGAAATTTCCTTGAGATGTCTGGTCTAACTAAGAAAAAGTGTCTCGATATCCTAGCCAAAACCTTGGTCATAGGATTCTACTCAAGGCATGCTCGTTCTAGGAGAACTTTCTCCTTCAGCTATGATGTCTTCAAAGACCCTTGTAAAGAGGACCCGCTTCTTTAGGCCCTACCCAAAGAATACCCAGTGAGATCTACATGAAGTAATCTAATCTGGTCAACTAACAAAGGAATAAAAGATCATGATACAAATATTGGGGGTCTTGCACCTAGGGTTCACTAGGGGACATCCCAGCCCTACTGGGACTATCATCCTAGATAGGGTATATGTGCCCATGTAAATATTGGTAACACCTTGTCCATAAGGAAATATAATGTATGTCACAGCTAAATGTCAATCATAAAACTCTGCTAACATGAGCCGCACCCAAAGAAGAAACACTAATCAATAGTATTGATATGTAGATATAGGATTCTGAAGAATACCATGAACCCAATCTGTATTGACCTCACACTGTTGGGGATTCTTAGAGAATACCATGAACCCTATGGAGTGTATCATAATGTACAGTATTCTGGTGAATAATGTGAACCCTACGATACGACCCCCAAGATAAAGGATTAATGCCCTACACTCCAAGGTAATGTCAATACCCAATAAACTCTATCCAGGGGGATAGAGTATCACTCTAGTCCCACTAAGTACTTACAACTATATATGGGACTCGTCTCTTGAGGGGATTTCCAACAAATGTTGTACCAAACCCTCGAGGGAATAATCAAGGGGGAAATCCATACTGATACATGTATTTTATAACAACCTAAGAAGCTATCCCAAAATGTCTTCCTAATCCTGAAGGTACCAACCCTACAAACAGCTCATCAATTGAGCATATGGTTTCATGACTATGACCTTTTTTGTGAAAAGGGGCTGGTTGGGTCTATGTCCTGTCTGATCTGGTCAGACTGACCCAGCCTAGGGTCCGCTAACCCAACTCAGGTCCGACTCAGTTTTATGAGTCCCACCCATCTTACCAGGTTGACCTGGCCCTACCCGCCTGACCAAACCGTCCCACTAGAGTGGGCCGATCTTCTCCGCTCAGGATGCGGCAGGTCCCCACTATGGTCCAGTTGGAACGTAGCCTCCAACCGTGTCCACCGAACCACCTCTGGACTTTTTCAAAGGCCTCTGATCATGACTCATCGTGGATTATGAGGCCCCCTACACTATCGTGGTGTGCTGCCTCCTACATAGTGTTAGCACCGGCGTGCCGGTGGGTACTTCCATTGTCCACCAGACTCGTTTCAAGGGTTTGTTTTCTGATCCACAAGATGTTCTGGAGTCGTCAGGTTGGTCTCTTTATCTCCAAGGATTCAAAATCATGCCACGATCCCATTATGGTGTGAAACTATTGGCCAGTGATATATCCTGCACTTCCTCAATCGGATTGCCACTATCATCATTACAACTTAGTCATGCTGAGTCCATCCGAAATTTGTAATACCATACCATTGTGACAAGCATAATTTCACAATGATAAATTGATATCCTAATGTCGAGTCACGGTCCAAATGATGAACGCCTAGAATGAGTAAAGAACGGTGGGAGAACATCATGATATCAACAAGGATAAACAGACCTTGATTGATGTTCATGTTGATCTGGGTTGGTTTCTATCAGAATGGTTGACCAAGAATCACAACGATAATCTCCCATTAAAACCCCATAAGAGTAATCACATCCTGCAACAATGATCGATCCGCAGGCCAATTTTTTGGTTAATTGTTCTGCATCTATTGTGGAATATCAAGAATGGGGAAATGATAATATTCAAAGAATACCAACCCATACCTCGAGTTATATCACTTGTAGACAAAAATTAATGTCACATCACAATGTCGATCCTTGTTCTGCTAGTGTTCGTCAATTCATCACCACTTGATCGAATCCCAACCTCTGATCCATCACCGACGATAATAGAACTACCACCCCATTGCCATGAGTTCTATAGAAAATATCAATCCTTATTAATTCTAACGCTGGACCTTCACCCCGATTAATGGATGAAATGTGTTAACACATTAATGCATTTCAGCACTGTTGTTTCAATTTGAAACAACATCACCACACTTCATTATTTATGAAATGATAACAGGTTTCTTTGTCGTTGCGTCACAGTGTCACGATGGTGGGAAATGTTAAATGGATATAAAATAAACTTCATGAAGTTTATTTTATTCTCTTTTAAAAAGTTTGAAAATTAAAATTTTCCCTTGACCTCTGATGGTCGAGGTTAGGCTCTGCCTAAGGAAAGAACATCCTCACAAGCTCAATGGTACTCTTGGATTTTCAATTGATTTTATTATTTATGAGTTTTAAGGATTTGAAAAATAAAATAATTTTATTTAATTATTTTATTAACTATTATTCCATTTTCGGGTTTTCTTATTGGAGACTCGCGCCAACTAAAGTTAAGTCACACCTAGGGTAAAACCACTACTTTGAACGCAATGGTGCCCTCATAATTTTGATCCTGTAAACCATTTAAAAGTTATTCAACTTTTTCATGTTAACTTCTCATGTGTGCTACATAAAAACATAACAGTTTTTTGACAGACCATTCTGGGCACTTTGGTCCAATGAATCACACATCGTCTCAGCGCCTGGTCTCATAATTTTCCCATGATTTTTTTAACAATATAACTAGGAAAATAAGATTTATTACAATCTGTATAGATCTATTCATAGTGATGGAAACTATACATTTATGGGAAACACTTCCATGAATCCATACACCCATTAAAATAGAGTTTCATATGTAGTAAAATGCATGGTGGTATAGTAGGCCTATAATTAATGGAAGATATTTTCCATCTAAAACATCTAGTCCTTTTAGACCATCTTCTTATGTAATGTCCCGGATCTGGGTGCCACTCAACGGGTTCCCCAAACCAGGTTCGTCACATGACTTCAAGCACATTTCCCCAAATTCCAGAGGCCACCGACTAGCAGTAAGGGCCAAATAAGATCGACGACAGAAGAAAAGGATTCCCAGCATACGATCGGCTGCTCCTCTAATCTTCGACCTCTCCTCCCAAGCTCCAAATGAGTTCAATGCATCCTTTGACGAATGAGGAGTCTACAGCCAGTTTTAAGAGGAAAAAAATACACGGTATTTACTCTCAAGTACACTGTGTGAACTCTTCATTTTTTTAACTGTTCCTCTGGTGGATACTTTTCATCGCCGCATTTTTCATTTATCAACATGATTACATGATGTGTATTTCTAAGTACACGGCGTGTACTGTCACTCCACTAGCAGGTGCTTCCACCACCTTACTATTCACCTGCCGACTGATTACATGGCATGTAAATACTAAGTACATGGTGTGTACTTAGTTTTTACACACTTAATCACCGATAGGACTACATGAACTGTGTACCTTTCGCAAACGGACAAAGTACACTTGTACCCACAAAATTTTGGATTTTCCCCCATTTTATTTATATTCTCAAAAAAAATTAAGGAAAAAAGGAAAAGAAGAAAACTGTACGTCAAGAATAAGAACCAAGTTCTTAAAAAATTTCCCCCATAAAGAAATTTGACCCCGAATTTCCCTTCCAAGGGTGGTGATGATAAAGTTCAAAACAACTCTGGCCACTGAGCATGTATATCGGTCTCCTTCTCCCAGGCAGTGTCCTGCACTCAGCCATTCTACCATAGTACCAGTACGAGAGGAACTGACTAGCCTTGGAGAACCTTTGTGATCCTATCCACAATATGAATCAGATGCTCCTCAAAGGACACATCGACCTGAAGTTCAACCTCCTTGGGTTGAAAAACGTGAGACGGGTCTGAGTGATAACGGCACAACTAAGATACATGGAAGACGTCGTGCCTGGCTCAATACCTCAGTGGTAACTGTAACTGATAGGAAACTAGCCCGACTCTCTCCAGAATCTCAAATAGCCCCACATACCTGGGTGAAATTGTACCATGTCTCTATATCCACCAATGTCCCAACCTCCATGAAACAAATAAAAAAACCTGATCCCCGACCACGAACTCCAAGAGTCATCTATGGTGATTAGCATAAGATTTCTGATGAGACTGTGCAGTAGCCATCTGCTTCTGTATCAATTGGACTTACTCTGATGTCTCCTATATGAGACGTAGTCCCAGAAAAGGTGCCTCACCTGCCTCCAATCAGCACAAGGGTGATCGCCATTCCCTAACATATATATCCTTATAAGGATCCATCTTAATAGTTTCCTGAAAACTATTATTATAACAAAACTCGACTTAGGGTATGTGCTTATCCCAAGAGTCCCCAAGGTCTAGGATGCATGCGCACAGCATGTACTCAAGCATATGTATCATACCCTCTTACTGACCATCAGTATAAGGGTGGTAAGCAATGCTTAGAAGCACTTGTGTGCCCAGTTCCTTCTGAATGCTCTGCCAGAAACGAGACGTAAAACAGGAATCCCTATATGAAATGATAGAACAAGGGACCCCATGAAGGCATACTAACTATCGAATATACAAATTCCCTAAGATCATCAACACCAAAGGTCTTCATAATCAGCAAAAAGTGATCTACCTTCATAATTATTTCCACAACAACCCACACGACATCACTGCCTCGAGGTGACCTCAACAACCCAATCATGAAATCCATCGTGACATCATTCCATTTCCACTCCGGAATGGGTGACTATTGTAACATCCATGCTAGCCTATTATTCTTTGCCTGCACCTACTGATATGTGGAATATCTCGTAACAAAACCAGCTACTTCTCATTTCATACCCGGGCACCGATACTAACGTCTCAAGTCATGGTACATTTTGGTAACTTCGGGATGCACTGCCCAAGCTGAAGCATAAAATTCCCGCATCAGCTCCTCGTGTATATCCCTTGAATCCCACACTTGTCCATGGACATGCAACACCTCATAATCTCCCATTTTCCAATGAGGAGGAAGGTCCTCACTTGCCACAGACTCCCATAGAACTTGGCCTTCCAAATATAATAGTTGTCCCATCCTCACTCTATCAAGGAGGGTAGAATTCATAGCTAAGGAAGAAAGATAGGTTCTCCCATGACTATTGTAAACCTATAAATGCAACTCAGAGAACAAATCCATAAGCTGCCACTCACCACTGGTCTCCTCCACTGCATGTATCTGAGTCCTCCAACTCAGTGCATCAGTAATTGTGTTACCCTTACCAAGTTTATTGGAAAGCTCAAAGTCAAAGGACTGGAGGTATTCAACCCACCTTCACTATCTCAAGTTCATGTCACGCTGGGTAAAGAAATATTTCAGACTTTTCTGAACTATAAACACCACAAAATGGTCTCCCAAAAGATAATGTCTCCAACAGTGTAATGCATGAACAACTGCAGCCAACTCGAGATCATGTGTCGTGTAATTCCTATCATGTGGCCTCAACTACCGAGATCATTATGCAAATAATTGATCGCCTTGAATCAAAACTTCTCCCAGCCAAATACCCGATGCATCACCATAAACTGTTTAAATTTTCCCTTTCTCTGGAAGTATCAGGACTAGTGCATATGTCAACCTTCCCTTCAGCTCCTGAAAGGTTGTCTCACAAGCTTCTGAAAAAATGAACTTCACGCCCTTCTTAGTCAAACCCTTAGACGAAGTTGTTAAGTGGGAGAAGTCCTGTATAATGTGCATGTAGTAACCATCCAGTCCCATGAAACTCTGTATCTCAAACACGTTCTTAGGATTCTCCCAATAAACTACTGCTCTCACTTTCTCTGGGTCAACCGCAACTCCTGTCTCTGAGATAATATGACCTAGGAAGTGTATTTGGTCCATCAAAAAAGGCACTTTGAGAGCTTAGCATATAGCTGATGCTCTCTCAGTGTACATAGAACGATCTCAATATAGATAGAGTTTTTGTGTCAAGTGTGAGTGTACACCATGATATCATCCAGGAAGACTAACACAAAAGAATATTGATATGGGTGGAACAAATGATTCAACAGAGCCCTGAAAATTTCTGGTGCGTTTTTGAGCCCGAATGGCATGGCCAAGTACTCATATAGACCATATATTCTCGGAAAATTTGTAAGCAGTATGTCATATGGTCTAATGCATAACTGTTGATATCTAGATCTCAAGTCAATATTTGAGAACATTTGTACTCCCTGAAGTTTGTCAAAAAGAACATCAATCCTTGGAAAAGGATATCGGTTCTTGACCGTCAACTGGTTCAGCTTCTGATAACCCACTCAAAGTCTGAGGGTACCGTCTACCTTCTTAGAAAATTGGGCAGACAAATACTAAGGAGAAGTACTGGGTCGGATGAAACCCTTTTCCTGTAACTCCTCCAACTGCCTCTTGAGTTCCAGGAACTCTTGTGTAGCCATCCTATAAGGAGGAATGGACACCGGGGCTGCTCATGGAATAAGTTCAATAGAGAAATCCACCTCTAACTCGGGAGGTAGACCTGAAAAGTCATCCAAGAAGACATCCCTTAAACGATCAACCACTAGAGGGAAATCTTTTTGAAAAGTTCCCTGGTCATCCAGATATATGATCACAATATGATTTTTCACTCGACCTCGCCCACGATGCTTGGGTCTTGCTCAGCTCGCTTGGACATCTCATTCTCCCTTGTGTAGAAAATCTTTTCCCTCTAGTGATGTGAAACTCACCCTGCGATGATAGCAATATACAAAGGCTCGAAAGGATATGAACAAGTCCATACCGATAACGACATCATAGATCGTCATCTCTTAGATATAGAGGTACCATAGAACGTGACACCAACCAACCTCTTGTGGCCCCTCCCTGCAATGATGCACACCAGCCGTTCTATTCCCCAACAGAGTGTCTAGAATCATAATATTAGAAAAAGAAGAAACACAGTGACCAAGGATCTCCAAAAAAGGAACATATATAGATCTATGTGTAGAACTAGTATCAAAAAGTAATAAAGACAAAACACAAAAAACTAGAATAGTACCTCTGATAGTGGAAGGTATGGGATCCTACTCTAGTTGGGTATGTTACACTGCATATTCCTGCCCAGTGTTGCGTCCCTATGATATAGCCTGACTACCCTAAGCTAACCCGCCCTGCTATCTCTGAGATCCTGGTGTCTGGATAACACAACTTCGACCACCACCTTGTCCTGAACGTCACGACGTATCCCAATTCCCTGACTAGTAAGAAGCTTTTGGCCTTGCCCTCGCAGATGGAGTCTGCACAGAACCCCTCTCACTAGGCACTGGTGGAAACACCCTACAAAAACGCTGGAGATGACCCATCCTGCCGCAAGCTCAACACTGCACTGGGTGACGTGGACACTGAGGTCTCTTGTGCCACTCTCTACCACACGGGTAGCACATGACCAGGCCACCTGAAGAAATATTTTGTATAATACTGCCACCATGAGATAAATTCATCTATATCTTCCACTTACCGGTAGAAATAGTACCTGAAACTTGTGCTAAACCGCCCTGGACTGCACCACTAGATTCCCAAAGGTTCCACTCGGTAATCAGTACCCGGTTCACAATAGCATGCACTATAGGAAACCTGAAAAAAATTCACCAGTGCTTCGATGTCATATCAAATACCATCCTCAAAGTGTTTATCCCTCCTCATCTTATCACTCACCAGAATAGGTTCAAAGTGTTGTAGCTCGGTGAAGCAGGTAGAATAATCCATCACCGACATGGCGCCCTACTGTAGATTCACGAACGCTCGAGCTCGATCTTCCCTCAGCATCTCCAGGAAGAAAAATTCATAAAATAACTCCTGGAAAACTTCCCACGCCATGCATTTATGATGCTCAGTCTGGGTGGTAACATCCCACCATCCCTTGGAGGAATCCCACAGCATGTAAGTAGCGAGCTTGACCCTCTTCTCTGGAAACATCTCCAGATGATCGAAGATAGTCTTCATAGAACTCCACCAAGACTCTGTAGCCTATTGTCCATAATACCCTTAAAACATATGCGGATGATGCTGTTGGAATATTCGCATGAGCACTTCCATAGATGTGGTTGCCAGCGGTGCTCCCTTCAAGGTCTGCATGAACCGCATAGAGCATTCACAGAACTGGGCATCAGCGCCTGTGCCTGGTATTACAGCTGGCACCGCATCTGGCTCTGTTGAAGGATCCATCGGTAGCTCATGGTCTACCATATCTAGAGTATACTCATTGATGCTCTCCTAGAGAACAACTCATGGTCGTCTCAGCAGCATGACTATACAAAGTCAAACACACACCTTAGATTAATATCATCAAGGACTAAAAATAAGTAGTGTATAAAGGTAATATGAGAAAATAAACATTGAAATTTTACAAAACAAGACAAAACAGCGTGTATAATAACTACACGGCATGTTCCTTCATGTATTTCTCATGGGTGTGTACATCTGCCAAACTGGTCATGTAAAACCCCATACATACCGTGTTATCCACACACATGACATGTACTTGAATTCTCCTCCCCTGCCCAAGTCATTATACATGGCTTAGCCACACGAATCTCTTTTGAATGAGACTACACAACATGTATAAGGTCTACATGGTGTGTAGTAGACAAGCTTCACTGACTCGTGTTTTCAGTGACACGGCCAGGTACATAGCTCAAACTACATGGTGTGTCCCATAATGACATGGTGTGTACACCTTATATTCCAACTGCCTGTGTTGTTAGTGACACGGCCGACTACTCTACTAAAACTTCATGGCCTGTTACACCTACACACGGCATGTACACCACCCTTTTTCCCCGAACACACGTCCGAGTCCACATAGTCCCTCACTGGTCAGGACTACACGACATGCCCCACAGGTACACGGTGTGTCCAAGAAGGCGTAACACCGACCCGTGTTTGTTAGTTGTGAGGTTGGATGCCTATGTTAAAGTACATGGTGTTTATAAGCTCAGATTCCTCCACTCGTGTTGTTAGTTATACGGAGGACACATGTTCAACACAACACGGCATGTAAAATCAGTACACGACATGTGATCTCAAAGTTTCATTACCCCTTTTTTCTGCCCACATGGCCTATGACATGGGTAGAAACTACATGACGGGTAGATACGGTACATGGCGTGTACATAAAATTTTCATTTCATCCCGAATAGAAGAGTACATGGTGTGTAGTCAAAACTACATAGCATGTATTTTGGGTTTTTTCGGACTGTAAGCCTTAGAAACTACTCTGGAGCCCCAAAAAACACTGAAACTGACACCTAAGTGCCAAAATTAAAATCGTAAGGGCCCATATCCACGTAAATCGAAGCTTGGAATCTTATACATGTTATATACAAGGTATATAGTCAATGATACACCAAATTCTAGTCAATGAGGGCCCATACTCCTCAAGAACCAAAGTTTGGCGTTCATTCTACAAAACCTTACATAACAATACCCTACCAAATAGCAGGTATTTTATCATGACATATATCACAACAACATGCTTTTACTAGAACAAAATCTATCACAAGAACATGCAATTTTTATGCCACCTACAAGGCATATAAACTACGCATGGCATGTGATTCCAACATGTGCCTAAATGATGCATGACATGGAAAACCCTCATCTCATCGTGTTGCAACTAAATAGAACCCAGTATAAAATTATAACATCACACCATAAGTGCATCACCCAAATGTGAAAATCAAATCAACGGTAAAACTTCAAAATCAGAAAAATTGCAACACAAGGTAAATTTGCTTTTCCCTATACACGGGTTAGCTACTCCCGGGCACAACATATTACCAAGTACCTATTCTATCCTATCGATGGAAATAGGCACCAAACAGTAAGTCAAGAGAAAAGAAACCTAACTCTAATACCACTTTGTAAAGTCTTAGATCCGGGTGCCACTCAACAGGTGCCCCAGACCCTTTTAGTCACATGACCTCAAGCGCATTTCCCCAAACACCATAGGCTACCGACTAGTAGCGAAGGCCTATGTATGATAGTGGGGAAACTATGCCCTCATTTTTCAAATTGTAATGCAGCGGAACAAAATACAAACATATAAAAGCAGAAAATGTAAACAATACCAATGTTGAAATGGACATAGTACTGAAGTTATGAAAAGACCAATAGTCATATATAATGATGCAATTTGTACCTAAGTCTAAGAAAGCAGCCAAAACAAGATACGCTGCAAGCTAAAACAATATAATAAAAGGAAAAAAAACAGAAAATCAAAAAAAAAACAGCGCAGCAGGAACTCAGCAACATCGCAAGCCTAGGAAAGGTCCCATTCACTACTACTCCTCTACAAAAATCACGTACCTGTATATAGACCCTTTCCATTATCTACACCTATAGCATTATAATCTATTTGGGCCCAACACATGACCGAAATGGGATGTAAGAAATAAATCCCAGCAAGCAACCACCAAACGCCCGTACCCAACTATCAGTGAAAATGTGCTATAGTAGTGTGCAATAATAAAATGCAATGAACTACACAATACTCAAAATTAACTATCTATACCAGTTACATTGCAATTTTATTAATTATTTATCAATTCTAAACTTGTGCTTTAGCTTGGTAGGTACAACATAATAAATCACCACAATGAATATACAATGTAAATGTTGTCTGTACACATGCAAATCCTTACCCTCAGGTAATCAGAATCGAAACCCACAGGATACTGCCCATAGGAAAAACGAATATTTCCCATAGGCGTATGAGGTGTCACCCATAGGCATAGAAACTACTACCCACAGGCATGAGAAAAGTTTCCCGCAAGCTAAACGAAACACCATCCTCAGGCTAAGGAAGTAACCGGGCTGAGCCCAACACATAAGCAAGAAATTTATCAAGGAAATTCAATGCATGCTATAATCACGACATACCCTCAGGTAACCCGGCCAAACGACTAAAAAAAGGAAATGCACCCACTGGGTGGCCCTGGATCAAGTCAACGGTCCCAATCAGCATTTTATAATTATCATTAAATTATCTATGTAGTTCTAGATATCTAAACAGCTAATACCTCGACCATATGACACCCCAACCATGGGTGTGTAGTAGAAAAGGTACACAAAAACACTCAACAATTGGAATTAAACACCAAAACAACTACCTCAATCTCCACTGATCGATATAGGTGAACGAACCCTCCCGAAACGTCAAAGAACTACGTAGAACTGGGATAAATGTTAACCCATTCAAACTCAGATAACAACCCCTCGGGAAAGAATTCATAAGAACGGCTCAAAGAGAAGGAATGTCTTACCCACATGGTTGAAAGAAGATCAATGACGGAAGAAATAGATGCTTGGCATGCGATCGGGGGCACCTACAAGCTTCGGCCTATCCTCCTAAGCTCCAAATTATTTCACTACCTCTTCTACCAAATGAGGAGGCTACTGCCTACTTTACACGAAAAAAACAAACTACACAGTGTGTATTCTCAAGTACATGGCGTGTAATATCATGTACATGGTGTGTACTCTTATTTTTTTTAACTATTCCACTGGTAGCTACTTTTCACCACCGCACTATTCATAAGTCGACATGATTACATGGCATGTATTTCTGAGTACACGGTGTGTACTGTCGCTCTGTTGGCGGTTGGTTCCACCACCTTACTATTCACTTGCCGACTGATTACACAACATGTAAATACTATGTACATGATGTGTAGTCAGTTTTTACACCCTTGATCACCGACAGGCCTACACACCCTGTGTACCCATCCCACATGGCCAAAGTACATAGTGTGTGGAAAAAATACACGGTGTGTGCCCAAAAATTTTGGGATATTACCCCATTTTCCTTATTTTCTCAAAAACACATAAAGAAAAAAGGAAAAGTAGAAACTCGTACCTCAAGAATTAGAACCAGGTTCTTGCATATATAATATATTTTACAATTTCTTATTATGTTCAATTATTTTTCTATTCACCATTTCATGATAGCGAGATGAATGGTTGAACTCAATATTGTACTCTTGAAACAATTTCTTCAACTCGGTAGAACCGAGGTTTGAACCATTTCCTGCCAATTTCATGTGATCGAATCCTAATTTGGTGATGATATTAGACATTATGAATTAAATTATATATTTATACCAACTTTTTTGGGGGTATTGTCTCTTCCCATTTGGAAAAGAAGTTGGTAGAAATAAGAATGTACTTATATTTCTTACCAGTGGTTGGGGATATGAACCCATAACATCCATTCCCCATTCATAAAATGGCTAGGAATATATAATCATACATAGAAATTACATAGGCTGGTTGATGAAGTATTCATGAATCTGGCATGCATGACATTCCTTGGTGTATCCCACATAGTCTTGTATCACTATTTTCCTATAGTTACCCGGCCTCCCGATTTGTGGGAGAGTCATCTCATAGGATGATGAGTACCATAAGATCTTGCATGGACTTCATCCATTGTGGTGAGAATCTATCTTTATACAAGGAACCTATGGAGGATTCCATTAAATCCTCACCTGTATAGATATTATTTCTCATTCATCCCATCCTGAAGGGTAATGTTCAATGCTCGGTGGTAAGTCTGTTCTCTTCCAGCTCGGTCCATCAAGAGAGTCCTATTTTGGGGATAATAAATTTTGGTCTCCATCCATCCAGGGGCATATGTTGGCTCTTCATAATCAGGGGTGGTGTTGGTTTGATTTATTTTTTCCATTTCAAAGATAATTACTGATGATATTATCCTTTGGTTCATGATGACAAAGATCACCTCATCCTGTTCGGGACTATCTTGGATTATGGATGAGTTCTCTAGTTAATTGGTATGATCATTTTGTGATCGAGGTATATGTTGCAATGTTGGTTCAAAAGGGAACACATCCATCATTCCACTTACAAATCAAATTAAAGGGTCCAATTCTTCATTTTTTATGGCATTTTATTCGAGGATCTATTTTATCGCTATATTTAAGTTTCCAGTGATGGTAAGGTAGGATATTTATAGGTGTTGGGATAGTTATAAGCCAGTAAAGAGGGTTTGATATTCATCCACATTATTAATGTATCCTTTGGTCAGTGAGAAGGAGTTGGGGAAACATTTTCATATTGAGAAACAAATACAATCCCTAATCCAACCTGGTTGACATTAAATTTTTCTATCCTCTTTCTAATAGGACTTTGGGAATCACTATTAAAAAACATCCCCATGTTCAAGTAGTGTCATGAGAATAGAACACCTCTTTTTTTGGATGTTCAGTGTCTGTTGGTGTACTTGCTGGGGCAGGATGCACCGTAAGGAAATAAAGTAGGTCCTACACTTTCACTACCTTTAGTGAAATGAACTAGATGTCATAATATTACAGAATATCCTCCCATCAAGCCAAATGTCCAATCGACATTGGATGTCCTAGGATGTACTTGAGAGGGTTAATATAGAATACCAACTAGCCTTCTTGGTGCTACAATGAATGCCTTATCTTTTTCACTGCAAATATGAGTGCAATTTAGTTCTTCTTAACATAGGAATATCATTTATTGAAAACTTGAATCATTATTCTGAGAGAGTGGAGATTGTATTCATTCCACACATTATTTTTGGGTGTGAGGATAGCACCATGTGATCTTTCCATGGTGGACACATATAAGATGAGTAGCCTTCCTTCCACCATCGGTATCAAGGCATTCTAGTGTAACAATTACTACTTGAGACTCTCAATGTCTTTTTGGCAGTCCTCATCCCATAAGTAGGTGGCTCTATTCTTCATTAAATCAGTGAAGGTGAGAGGATTAGAATCTATATACGATATGAAATGCTAAATGTAAGTGAGGCTCCCTTAGATCCCCCTCAAATCATTGAGATTATGAGGGGGTGACGTTGCTATAATTGAACTATTATTTTTTGGGTATACCTCATTTTATTGGTGTCATACCAAAAAACTATGGAATTTTCATGTGGTCACCCTGAATGCGCACATTAATGAATTCATCTTTAAATTGTGCTACAATATCTTGTTGACGATTGTATAAACATCCATGAAGTGATCACTTCACTATTGAGTTTTTATTAACAGATCATTAATATAACATTATTTTAGTCATCCAATGAAGGGATTAAATATATTATTCATGGAACATTGATAATTAGAATTAATGTTCATAAATACAAAGGGAATGAACTTATAGAAAAAGATCCCCTTGGGCTATCTAAAGCCAGTGGATTCATCGTTTTCAGTGGACATTTTTATATGATTTTACCCAAAATAACCATCTATAAAGGAAAGGGATTATAATCTAGTAGTTGAATCAATCTAGATATATGTGATCATATGTGGGAAATAATCCTATATAAAATTTCAATTAAGTTATATGAAATCGATTGAGACCCTAATAAAAATAGGTCAGATGTCTTATTATGTTTCTATATTTACTTACCTGTGATCATCGATGGTGGTGGATACACCTTCATCAAATATAGTTTGGGTGTTCTTAAGGTTATTCTATTATTATTCCACCTCTGAGTTTATTGAGGCATGTTCATACATGGCAGGTAATCTAGGAAAATGTTTATCATTGTCATGGTGAGACTGGCCATGTGAAGATACATTTTCACCCTAAAAGGACAGTCATTACAAATAGATTACATAGATGGTTATTTTATTTTACACTTTCATTTGGGACAATAGGATATTGAAAATTTGGGATTAAATCCAATGCCTCAATCAGGTTTATGGGTAGCATGTAATCATCATCAAGAACACTAAGAGATTCATAGGGGTGGTCCTCAATACATTGGGGCTAAAAAATACATATTATCATCCACCATTTATTATTTTCCTTCCCTTTTATAGAAACATGTATCGCTATATACGTCTTTATAGGACTCAAATGGGGAACTATCACCATGTAGTATACTAACCTTTTCATCGATCCGGTACTTCAAAAACAGATGAAATGTTGAAGGTACTGCCAGATGTATGTGAAGAAAAGTATTATGAGAATTACATTATATTTTGTTTCTTGATGAATAAATAGGAAATCAGTATTATATGTTAGGTCCCCAAACCAATATTTAGGTTTAATCTTCCTAATAGGTCTTTTCTCACTCTTATAATACTTTTATATGGTTAGATTTGTATGAGATAAATATTCCATACTCGATCCCAAACATCAAAGGGTCCAAAATGAGATGAGGTTAATCCCAGAACCATTTATAATCATATACCTTTGGGTGTTGATATATTCATATTTTATTGAAATGTATAGGGTTTTAATAAGTTGTTGGATGGCCTCTTCTAAATCTTACACTAATAATGTGATAGAAACATGGAATTATAATGGAATAGCTTCCACTTTATAAACCATGGATACAATGAATTTTGTCTTAAATTCATGTGGTCTATAGAGGGATTCAATGATAGTATCTGTAATTTCATTTGAAAGATATAGTATATATAGAATAAAGCATTTGACTATGACTAATACAAACTATTTCATAATGTCATGATTTTGTGCCACAAGTTGGAACATCCCAAGGTGTGCATTCTTCTTGTTATATGGTTCAAGAGCTATAGTATTGGAAGTAGACATGCCTGGTGCTTGTGCGGAGGTTGAAGAAACATCAACTGAAACTTGTATTGGTCATGACTGCCTTCCCCTTTGTATGGGAGGATCAAAAAATCACACCTCCACTAATTGTTGATATAATATAAATGGTATAGGATGACCACTTGAGGGATCTTGGACACCTTAATAGTTATTTTGGGCTTAATAGATTGATTTACCACTGGTCTCGACTATATATATGTCCTCTATGGGGACTTGACCGATATATTGTGTCTGACCATGCCCATGTGGTCGCTTGTATCCTCAACTCCTATGGATTCAGCCTCCAACTCCCCAGTCAGGTCTGGAGAATTTGTTTTTGGAGGAATAATCATCACTAGTGAATGGTTTTTTAATGTTTACTCTGATAACATAGACAAATATGATCTCTTATTCCGATGATTTTTCCATTTGGTGAGATGGTTCTAATGTTTTAAATGTTAAAGTACAGAAGACTTCAAGACTTAGAGCCTTTTTTGGAGTTGAATATGACTCTTAATATTCTATCTCTTCATTTATATGATGATTACATCCACCACTAGGATGCATATTTTATGTCACCTCCATATATGATGGTTCTTTTATGGGTTTTCAATTTGGTTCTCTTAGAGTGGCATGAGATCCATCAACTTTATTTTGAGTTATCTAGTTTTTTAATGTCTTCCCTTGCTTGGTTGGAACTTGTTTTCAATCACCATATTCTTCTGACTGGGTGATTGTAACACAATTCACCTAAACTAGGGAATTATCAAGCATCACCTATTCAAAATTGACCATTCATTGGATGAAATCTTTGAAGGTGAAATAATCATGGATGGTGCGACCCAACCTATTATGGAATGGGAAAAATTCAAGACAACCAATATGGTTAACCTCATTAGGTTTCTTGGATTATAGTAACTTGATTAGGTCATTTTCCATGGTTGTAAGGAAATAATAAGGGAGCTAATCCTAAAAGGTGGATATGGTAGGATTTTCAAAATTAGCTGGTGGAAGAGTTTCATACACCCATTTGAGAATGTATTCTTTTTAGGTTCATGGGTGTGTTCTTCCCTTCAATGGATTCAATTTGAGAAAATAAATGATCAATGAAATTTAGTAGTTCCATTGGTACTTCTATCAGGGAGTCCTATTGTCAATAGGTAGAAGTAGGATCTTGATTAAGTTTCCTAATTATAATTTACTTCCAATTATCATTCTGTTCTAAGACTAAATGATCGCATTGTGGTGGGGGGAGGTTTTCACCCTAATGTAGGTATTTCAGGATCATCTTTGACTTCCTTTTTATATAAGCTGAATGCATAGATTCAATGCTAGCCTAACACTCAGATGCTGATTTTATAGGTGGATCAGCTCATTCCGGATGTTTGAGATGAGGGATATTAATTTCATCCTAAATAAGATACCCAATGTGAATGTTAACCCTTATTAACTATTTTTTAGTTGTTTAATATTATTTATATCATTCTCATAATATTTCGACAGCTCCTCTATGGAAGAAATTTTATCTCTTCTAGGTGATTAGTGGGATATAACCCATTATTTCTCATTATCCTTGGTATGTTTCCACCATGGGGTGGCATATCAATATTCTAAGGTTCCAAGTATTGGATTATCTTACATTCCATGTGCGTGTAGCCTTAGTTGGTGCATCTAGATCACCCTCCTCATGGGGCATGTTTTCTACATTGCATTCCTCTACATTTTTATCATGATCCACTTTATCTAATGTGTTGATTTAGATTAAATTCACCAATTTGTATCAAGTATTTTTAGTTGTCTCATTACTCTAAATGAAATAGGGTGATTCAGTGACACATAAATTTGGTTCATTTTCCTAACCCCTAGCCATATTGGACCTTTTTGTCTTATGAACCCTACAGGGTTTGATTTTTTTTTCTAAATATTCTTACCATTTTTGTTCTATGACTAGTGACCTTGAGGGAGTTTTTGGTTGCACTTTCCAAATAGGCCACGAATAGTAAAGGCTCATCTTGTTGTGATAGGAGGAATGGATGGGATGTCAAACATCGATATTTTCCTCAAAAACTAGAGAATATTTATTCCCTCTATGGTGATGATTATGAGGAAGAATATTTCCTCATACCAATGGTATTGACCTATGTGGGGCCTTCATTGACACTATTTGATCCTGTTATTGAGGATTTGATGATGCTGGTTAAGGATTTGATGAATCTTGGGATGTGAATTGAGATATAAATTCCCCCATCCCTATGGGATGTGGTTGATCTAGAACCAACACTGATTCCTCCAGGACTTTCTCATGGTGTGATCAACCCAATGATAGAGATGGAGATAAATATGCCCTCATCTCTATGGTATGGGGTTGGTTTGAAATTTTTTTCGATATATATTTAATATTCTTAGGGATTTATGATCTAAGGGGTGGAGATAGTTGTAAATATTCCCCCATACCTGTGGTTTTTGTTTCCTCCTAGATGGCTGCTATGGAAGATGCTATTGTGACCTATTTGATTTAGTGTAATTGGGCTCGTGGATGATCTGGGTGAAATGAAATCCCACGATGGGAGTCATTTTCTAAAATATTTTGTTCTATTGGTCACAAATTCATCTTTTGTGTTTGAAATGTGTTAGCATTGCTTAGAGGGTCCTATTTTCATGATCGTTTGGTTTCCCTCTACCTCTTTTCATGATATCTTTATATCATCAAAGTGAGGTTATTTCTATTTATTGACCAACTAGAATTATAATTACCTAGTCCCTTAATCTTTTTTAGAGTATATGACATTACAAGACATTGCATCTTGGGAATTCTACTATTTTAGGGGTGTAGTTAAGTGAAAAAATCCCTACATTACCTTTCCAGAGATACAGATACCCGACAAGGCATTGATGAACAATTAATGAAGAGTTGTGGTGCAATGACGTAAGAATTTGGTAGATTTACACTATGATTTTTTAGTTTTAGTTCCTAGGGTTTGAAGATAGAATCCATGTCCATTTGACAACAAAGTTTGATTATGGTCTAAAGGTGACCCTCATATACTAGATAAGGGAGGTTTCTAGACTTCAATTACTGATGAGCTTATCATATTTTTTTTCATAGGTAATGCATGCACTAATTCTCTAGATCATCTGGTATAACATAGTCATAAGTGGTTGGGAATAGAGCATGTTGGGGTGGTTTTTTCAGTTAAATCTCTTCATATATCCATGTCTGCCTCCTAGTCATCATACTTTCATGACTCCACCTGGTCGGACCAAATAAGTTGCATGTTAGGGTTGGCTACTAATTATGGTAAATTGTTTCTAAGAGTTTATGAGAAACTATATGCCATTGAACCTGATGTTTTGACCACCTCTCTATATAAATGCATCTGAATTTTAAGAACCCCCTATACAGAGGTATTTGAGAAAGGGTATGATTTATTTTTCCAATGTAGATATCAAAAGGGGGAAGTTGAACATGGTGAATTTTATGATTAGAGTTACTATGATCAATATGCACACTACTATGAGTAAGAATATCATGGTAATGATCACCTTATACTTCAGTTGAAGAGTTAATGGACCCTTGAGGTGTTACAGATATGCGTCGAACAACCTCAAGGAAACTAGCATTGAGAAGGTCTGGAATATGAGCCACATTCTATGTCAAGGCCAGAATATATTGACCTACCTTTTGGGGTTGAGTTGGGATGTGACCCTACTCCATTAAATATTACAAAATATATTGACACCCATTGGGTGTTGCAGGAATATAAGCCTACTACTAAGAAGCTATTAGTTTTTGTTTATGAGATTCTGTATTATCGGTAGGGATATAAGCCTACCTCTGGGTGGTTTCTGAAATATTTTGGTCAAACATATATGAAGTGGGGATATGATCCAAGTTCAAATTTTATTTCCACATTGTAATTTTCTGACATAACTCTATAATGGGGTAAGGTATATGAGCCTCCTCTAATATAACATCAAAACGATGCGGGTGTAGTTGTTCATCAGTTGAAGTAGGGATATGAGCCCAGCTTACATGATTTAAATGAATATGATAAGTAGCATCACTAATAAGAATATGATCATATCCCAGGGAATGTTCTTCTTTTACATGTTATGCCCCAATTAGAGTGGTGATATAATCCTGGTCCTGTTCATTTGGAGTATGTCGCCTGTCTTTTTTTACAGGAATGTGCACTCATCCTGAAGAATGTGATCCTCTCATTTAGTGAGCCCTATATGGAATGGAAATATGAGCCAAGTAATATGAATTTAGAGTATTTAGTCATTATTTTTTGATAATAATGTGAATATCTCCCAAGGCATGTATTACTAGCACTTGGTGAGCCCTAGTTGAAATGGGAAACGATCCAAGTCTTATGCCTTTGGAGCATAACATAGGTATTTTTCAACAAGAATGTGCACTTATCTTGAGGAATGTCATTCACTCACTAGGGGATCCCTGGTTGTAATAGGAATATGATCCCTGGTAGTGCCTTATCCATTATTGTAATATGTTAATAATCCTTCTTAATGGGAGAAATAATGTGTTCTTGATTTGGAGTATCCACATGTTCATACTGATTAGAGTGTTGTGTTACACTGGATGTCAGTATAGGAATATGTGTATGTCCCTATATATATAAAACTACTAGAATATACAGATAGAGTTCTTCATTTGTTTCTAGAATTTATTGACACATTACCAAATTCTTCCCAAGAATATAGGAACACACATTTTATGTCTCCAATATGTAATGTTTGATATCATCCATTGAAATATTGATATAATACCACTCATTTCCTTCTTATTCTATTAGGAGGAGCTTGTGGGATTCATGTGTGTGTGTATGTATATGTTCCTCCCCCACGCTTAATGTAATAATTTGCTTTAAAAATTTATCTGAGTGAGTAGGGTTATAAGCCGACTCATTGGCTACCGTTGGAATAAGATGAAAGGATTCATTAGTTGAAGCAAGGATCCAAGACAAGTCTGGGTTTTCCACAAATTTCTACTCCTGTAACGGAATCCTTGGTGCCCGTTCATGAGTATCTACGATGGAAATGTGTTGGATGATTCCATCATCAGGAAAATTAGGGGCACCAGTGGGATGATGCTGGAGACAGTGGTTGATAGTATTCATCCTTGATGGATCCTAATTTGGAAAAGAGCCATGGTTGAATCCTTGATCCACCTTCTATAGATACAAAAATATTCTGACTGTCATGCTCTAGGAATAAGATTCTAAATTAATTTTTTGTGGAAATGAGTGCCACTGAATTCTATGAATCATTCCTTGAATGTGATGGACTCATCAACATTAGCAGCTGGAGAACCTCACATGCATAATCAATGGTTGAGATCATACCACATTTATGGTATTCCTAGACTATTTTGTTCTCCACCAAAATCTTAAGGAGTTTTGTTCACGAATGTATTTTTTAACCTATAGAGGTTAAAGTAGCTATTGAGGTTATAGAACTGTCGATGGATGAAGATGTGACCTCAGGTCAGGGTGTTGTTTGTGAAAGTTGTATCTATTGTCATGATGACAATAAGGAACAAGTTCACTGATCGGTTCATCATTATATTCATGATATATGATTAATTAATTATGAACTGGTAATGGAATTGTTCTTTATTATTCATGTTTTTGCCATTTTCTCGCATGGGATTTTCATAGTGAGAATAGACTTATTTCATGAGAACCGTAATTATATTGTATTTCATGTTAGTTGTACAAATTTTTCTCTTAGGAGGCACAAAATTAAATGGCCAGATGCATGATCAACCAATAATTTTAGTTATTTGAGAGATTCACATCGGGTTCACCATTTTTGTTTCACTAAAAAATAATGGATGGTGGGAATAAAATGGTCTGACAGGGGACAAGGAAGTCTATCCTTTTTAACCCATGAAGGAGATGAGATAATTAAAATATTTCATTTTAGGTTCACCTATTATGTTTCACTCATAAGTGATGGATGGTGGGAACAAGATGGTCTGATGAGGGACTAGGCATTCTATCCTTTTAAACCATAAAGTGGATGAAATAATTAAATTATTTTACATCGAATTCACCATTTATATTTCTCTTGTAGAATGCATAGTGCATGGGGTTCATGAGACAAGGTATGTGACTTTTGTAATGATTTATTTATTCTATCATTACATGCCTTCACAATGAGTATACCATTTTTGTTTCGTTTTTATGGTTGATTGTATGGGTTTATGTATGGTTTCAAAATCACCTACATCCAATACAACATTTTCATATATTAGAAACTACCTATAGCTCTCACATACATAATAAGGTAAAGATGTACATTCCAAAGGTAGGAAATCAATTGGGGTTTTAGATCCAATGGAACTTTGGAACTCACATTGGTCAAGAGAATGGGAGATCGATCTCATGACATTTATTTAGGGGGAATTATTTCCTACTTAGGGAGTCTATTATAGATTTAAGATATGTTTGAGAATCTATTCATAATCCCGATATGAGATCAGTTACCCAAACAAAATGATCAAGCGTTAATTCCATCCACGTGTAAAGTGGGTTCTGTTAATGAGACTGTATATAAGTATCTGAGGTTATTCATACAGTTCCTATTATCATGTAGAAATGGGTATATGATTATATTATGAATACATTTAACTAGGAACTATAGAGTTTACTACCATCGTGGGAGGCGATTGATATTTCAATGATGGGATTTAACCTTTATCAAGTTTCCAACGTATCCTGTTTATAATATGAATCAAAACACATGTAGTTTATTTCAGTTGTGTAGTTTAATATCATGTGTAAAGGATATATATATGTGTGTGGGCACATAGGCATTGGGTATTAAGAACAAGTCCTAAGAAATTATCCTATATATCCTTCATGTGATAGGAAACAAAGTCATTATAGTTCGATATCTCCTTTCTGACATACCCAAAGGTGGATTCCCATGCATGGGGTAGTCAAATCATGCTGGTAAATGGTTCTTACATACTGAGGTTTCCCTAGTTGTGGAATATATATGTTGTGAATGGTATGAAAATTGCAAAAACCTAATCCCAGGTAATCCATGCTCGATCTGATAAAAAAGATATAGAAATTTATCAATTATATTGTATATAGACTAACGACATATGCACTGGGGTAGCCCAAATGGGGTGTTTAATTTGGAGCACATTATTTTAGAAGACATCCTATACATCTTATTTATAGTTGTAATTTGAGTCATCGAAGTTCATTTGTCTTATCAATCCAATGATGGATGATGTGGGGAGATGAACCCATAAGTGATTTTGGGTCCTATGGTATTAAATGTCAGAGACATGGTGAGACTTACACCGATGCAGATTCCCATTCGAGATTGGGAATTAGGAAGGAATCCTACACATCATGCTTGGATAGGGAAAAAATTCTCATAGATGGGTTTGGGGGTATACCCAAATACGTATACTGGGCAAGGTTATCATGTCTCGAGGTTGCCGCCAGATATGTCCTAATTATCTAACTGACATGTCTTGATTGACTGCCTAACATACCGGTGGGGTATTCCTAATTTGTATGTGTATTTATAGAAATACCATGATTTCTTATAGGAAATATTTAAATAAAAGCTCATAATCTATTTGACTTTTCTGGGGGACTTCGCATGATCTGGATAGCATGTTCAGAGTACATCAAATAATCTGGATAGCATATCCACAGGATGTCACATGACTTGGATGACATGTATAGAGGGAATCGTATAACTAGAGTTATATGTTTTATGGGTGTCTCATGATCTGACATTGAATCCCAGATAAACTTTAAAGAATTGGGTGACATGTCCTAAGGGTGTCACAAGACATGGGCGACATGTCCAGAGGACGTTACAAGACTTGGTTGACATGTCCGAAGGTCTTCGTATGATCCAAATAGCATGTCTAGATGAATTCACAAGACCTGGATGACAAGATCTAATGTTGTCACATTATTTATTTTACATGTGTGGACGACATCTCCTGACCTGGATGGAATTTATGGCGGACGTTACATGATCAAGATGGAAATACCATAGCAAATCGAATGTCTCGGGTGAAATATCTTGAGGGAATTTGAAGACTTAAGAGATGTGTTTGAAGGGTGTCTCAAGACTTGGTTGACATGTCTGAGGAACATCAAAAGACTTTGGTGACATGTCTTGATACTTCTGCATGTTTTGGGAAACAAGTCCAAGTGTATTCAAATAATCTAGTTAGGACATGAGAATTTCATGGATATTAGAGTATCAGTCTATGTGAAAGTACTTCTTCTTTTTTAGTCTTTTTTATAATTTATTGAATATGTTCCTTGAGTTTTTCAATCATGAAATTATTTAGGTTTCATGTGACCTATTTGACATATGAGAACTCTTCCACATGATCTAGATGGCATGTTAGAAGTCCTTCATGAGTTTTATAGGATGATCACACAAAGAACACATTCATACCGCATGATCACTTATGTGGTTCCCTGCATTTTACATGGTGTAAGACCCTTGTGATCTCATAAAATTCTGGCTTGATATGTCCTCTCCTGTGCTCTTTGTTGGAATAACCATCATCTGTGTGCATATCCCATTTTTTTACTAAGGGAGAAGGATTTATAGGCCTCACCACACATGTTATGTGTTTCCTTTCATAGTGTAAATCTCACAAATTTGAGATGGAGTCAATGGAGTAATTTTTTTCATCACATAATTCACATGATCCTTCCATGTGCTATCCATGGTGTCGCATGATATCAGTGAGTGTGAGAACATTCGAACATAGCCATGTTTATTATACCTTGTCTCATCAAATGGATTTCACATAACCATGTCTTTATGTACAATGGTATTTTCAAGGTCAGAACGTCATATCTAAGAGTTTTCATGAGATCAAGATGCCCATGGGAAGGCCTTTTCATGATCATTGATGACTTGTATGAGGATATTTCTAATAATAATGTGGATTTTCATGGAGGTCTGTATGATCTGGTTAACTTATAGATAGGTATTTATGAGACCAAGTTGGATTGATGTAGTATGTTCACATGATCAATGGTGATCACCCAAGGCATATGATCCCATTTGTGTGAAAATCTTCACATCCTCCCTTTATGAGAGGATTATACCATTCCCCATTTTATTTTACCTCCTTATTTTACAAGGGTAGGGGATCGTTCAATATTGTGTGAATTTTTTCCAAGATAATTACTCTAGTTTTATGTGATTTTTCACCTGATCAATGATACATCATGCGATTATGTATGAGAATTACCATGAACAATACATCTAATTGCCTGTGGAGCTGCAGGGGAATTGCATTTTTATATAGACATGTATGAGGTACTTTTCCTGATGAAGGTGGCATGTTGACATGATCATTCAAAATAAGGGTGACATGCATATAGGGGATCAATGGGGTCCTGTGAATCGAATAAGAACATCGCATGAAGATCAAAGATGCTTTCTTTTTCATGAGTCATCCTCTTTTCTCCACCTTTATTTTATAAGGGTGTTTAGATGATTTTCAGGCATCTGTTTTTTGAAAACTTTCCCCATCAGTGGAACTCATCTGAATGCCTTAGAATGATCATCATAACTTTTCAGGTTACCTTCACAAGAATAGGAGGTCTTGTCAAAGGTAATTAACATGATCATAAGTAGATCATGTGATTGAAATGATCTGTTAGTATGACTATCCAATGTTAAGGAGATCACATATCTTTCTAAATTTTATGTAATTTTTGTGATTTGGCAGCCTTCCCTTCCATTTTTTGGTAGAGAAAATAATACCAATGATTTGGGTATTTCTTCGATTCTAGATTTTTTATGCTCATTTGGTGGGAATCAACAGATAAAAAATCCAAAAACTACTCCATAAGTTCTAAAATCCTAGATACCATGTCTCGACCATACCAATATTATCAAGGAAATTGGTAATAAAGAATGGACACTAAACATCAAGGTTCAATTTACCGTACTCGTGTCTTGAAAAACAATGTATGCATACACACAATGAAATATATAGGTTGTGAGGAACAAATCCTAAGAGTATACCAATATGAATCTATAAAGGATTACCCATTCTAACCATTTAGTCTAGTTTGAAAACTCATTATAAAAACCATGTTCACTTTTGAATAGAATGTTCACTTGAAAGCAACACTTTAGAAATCCATTTGGTTCTTTTTTCAAAAAACAGATATTTTCAAAAAAAAATTAAAAAATGATCAAATAAATAAATAAAGCTACTCAGTATAAACATGATCAATTCACCCAAAATTATAATAAACATTGATATAAACATAAATACCATTACAGAACATAGAAATAAAAACAAGCATAAGTATAAGATATCTCAACAAAACAACGCACTATAATTATTCATAAAGTATATAAAAATCAATCCAAAATAGTTAGTATGAACCATGGGATCTAAATAATAATTTCTAGTGTTAATTATTCTATGTCAATGTTTTTGTAGTTGCCTAAGAAAGGTGTAACAAGTTTGAATGCTCTCCCATCCTTCCTCGACCCAATAACACTTTCATGGGATCTCTTGGTTTGTATGTCTATGTTTTGGAATCTCCTTCAATATTCCTCCCAATGGATCCCTCAATCCATTGCATTACACTCCCAAGATATTCCATGAAATTGGATAAGGTTCTATTGGTATAATACATGCACATACACAAACTCAGGGTCTCTCAAGTTCTATATAATTCCATACACAATTCTATCAACATGTGTCGATCACATAATCCATTTAGAATCCAATTTCATATAGCTTTCTGGCCCATACCAATTCAATCATTTATAAGCATTCAATAGCTATTTAAAAACAATTTCAAAAACCATTTTGAAATCATAAAAACAATATGATCCATTTAAATAAACACGTGGAGTATATCATATCCAAATCAATTTGAAAATCCACTTCAAACCATCAAATTTATATCCCAATCATTGGATCACAACAAGCATATACACACCATAAATAATAACATATCTTAGTGGATATTAATTAAAAATCCATGGGAGATCAGAAAATAATCTAAATACAAGGAATAAATACATTAAATAGATACATCTACCTTGATACCAAACCAAAAATTGTATCCTTTTAATACAACCACAAGATTTGATTTGGATAGGTCCTCACACACCTAATCCAAAAAGAAACAGCATAAAATCCCCATAAATTACAATAGGGTTAGCCAAATAAAAACATATGGTTTCAAACATCCATGGAAAAAGAAGAATATATTAGGATAACGGGGAAGATAAAGAAATTCTGAATAATTCAATCTAACTATAACCTATAACACCGTGGAGCCAAGGATAATCCACCAAAATCAAGGTGGAACAATCCCCAAGGAATGACAGGAATATATGCATGAATGGGGAGAGAAATGAGGGATATCACCTTTAAATTTTATAATGGAAAATGGTAAATATAAATTTTTTAATGAGCTGGAAAAGCACCATGGTTTGTCCACATGGATAGGAAAATCATGTGCCAACCATATTGAAGCCACTATCTCCCCAAAAACAAGCCACATAGTTTCTAGAAACTAGAACATGATTAGAAAAACTATTTTTAATCTGTAAAAAACCAAATTATTTTGAGAATATTCCCCCACATGGTTTGCCTCATGCTTTCTACTAATCATGTGTTTTCCATGCATCAGGGAATGTTTCCCCAAAACCTACGTTTCTTAGACTCCAACTCCAACAAAAATCTCAGACTAAATAAATAAATAATATATACTATTGACTCATTAAGTGTCACAATCTTCAGTTCCTTAAAATATGTAATAGAATTTCATCATGAGATACAATAGATTTAATCAAATACTTTCACATAAGACATTTATATATTTCACTCCAAGAATTTCTAGAGGATTAATTTAAGTTGAATTTTTAATTTTATTGTATAAAACAATAAGCTAGTGATTGGACAAAAAATTAATAAGATAAATCCTTTTGGTTATGTGGATTTAATTTTAAACACATTTATCCAGAGGTTTTATTTAACACTATGGAAAATGGATTTTAGAACAATTTTTTTTCATTTTTATAGAAATATATTTAATTATTTCATATATCATGGAAAAGATTTAGATATTATTTTTAGAAATTTTCATATCACTATTTCCACCATAAATTTTTGTGAATCTATTATTTAATATATTTAATATTCTGGGACAATAATTAATTGATTTTTTTATCTGAGGAAATTATTGATATAATATTGGTTACTATTTAAAAAATATATTCAATTTGATTTATATGCATTAAAAAAATAAGTAGTAAGGTAAATAAAATATTTGTTGAATAAATTTATTACCAAATATTATTTCAATTTTTTTAGATGATCTCCAAAAAAATGATAAAACTTGTGTAAAAAATACATAGAAATAAGGATCCTTGTTATTATAATTGTATGTATATGCGTATTGTAATTAATTTCATGAATTTTGAAATAAAAATAGCTACCTCATCATCCAATGTAATTTAGATTTGTTGCATTGTATATTTGTGAATGAAGGATATGAATAATTATATATTATATAACTTTAATAATCTATTTTGGAAGAATAATTTTAATTTATCATGGAAGGAACAAGGAATTATTAATCATACTCGACCTTTTAAATTTTAAGGATAATATAAATCTAGAAACAGTTATAAGAACATAGAATTTATTTATGGGTTGTATGCTTCAAGAAGTAAAAAAATTGATAGTGGGGCTAAAGGAATTCTTGAGAAATTTTAGATGATTGATAAATCTAAATTGAAAATTGATGGTTTTGTTTTTCAATATAAATTTTATTTAATTTATCAACTAGTATAATGAGATAATGATTGAATTCAAAACATAAAAATATAATTCAGGTAATTTTTAAAGAAAATATTATGAGAGATAAGGGAAATCGTCCTTGTAAAAAAAATTAATCCTATATAAGGAGTTATAAAAATTCCCACTATAAGATATAAGTGGAAAGAAAGGATGAATAAAATGTAGATTGAAACAAACTGGGAGTTATAAAAGACTATGAGAATCGCTACCATGAAATAAAATATAAAAGTAAAATGTAAGAAAAGAAATAGTTTAATTATTTAGTTCATCCAAAGAAAAATATAAAGGAAAATAAATATGGAAGGGTAATATTGAACATACATGATTAATATTGAACACTTATAAACCTACTACACCGTTTCTAGAAATACATAAATATATAAATTAAAATATATACAAACACATCCAATGGATCACCAAGAATTTTTAAAATATGAGATTAAATATATCATTTTCATAGGAATTGGCCATGATACATTTATAAATAATCATTCTAAATAACATAATTTCAAACAAGATATTACTAGAAGATTTTAAGAAACTACGATTTATTGAGGATTGTAGTTTTATAGTCCAAAGAAAGATACTTAAAAAGTGAAAGGGTTGAGGGAGCCTTATAATTCCATATAAATTTTATGTAAATAAAGCATTTTCATGTTTGGTTGATTTGGGTATCAGTATCAAGTGAGATAAGATTAAATTAATATCAATTTATTCTATGTTATAATATAGCAAGACATACTAAAGGTTTTTTATATTGATATTATTGATATGGAAGACAACTATCAATTATGGGATCAATTTATAATGGATCTATTCAAGGTTGATTAATCATTTTATAACATGGAAATGTAAAATCAACTATTTCAAAAAAAGGGATTAGTTATTCAATGAAATTTTATAGAAAATCATTTTTAGAACAAAAGTGAAGAATTGGGTGAAGGAAATAAATTATTTAACAAATATATCCAAGAACCACCATTATTATAGTTAAATAACTTGTCTCTAAAATTTATGTATGACTATATTAGTGACAAGAACAATTTTTTAGTAATTATTTCAACTAATTTTGGCAAAGGGAAAAATTAAAACTATTTTAAGTGTTAAAAAAACATAATAATTCCATTACATGGAGAATTTATGAAATTAATGTTATATTTCTCAATATATTCATAAAAATATTCAAATGAGAAATTAGATGAATCATGATATTGAGTTTCCAAGAAGATTGAATCTAAATATAATGGAGAATTTAATGGTATAAATCCTCAAACTATGGTATGTTGGGATAATATATTTAATAAAATATAGAAAATGGTTACATATAATTCATAAGGTCTGAAAGAATGGTGGAATGGTAGTGGTAATAAATGAAAAAAATGAATCGGTTTCTGTAATGATAATTTTAGGATAGAGGGTATAGATTGATTAAAAAACCAATATATTAATACAAAAAATTTATTTCCCTATACCCTTCATTTATTAATTTACTAGAATGCATTGTAAGGGATTCAATGTTTTTTCTTTCATGATGGTTACATAGGACATAATCAAGTATAAATTGTTCTGGGGTATCATGAAAAGATAACCATAACATGTTTATATAGGAAAATTGTTTATAGGTTAATTTATTTTTGGTTATGTGTTGATACATTTATATTTTAAAGGTTTAGGATATGAATTTTTTCAGATGTGGTGGAAATAATAATTAAAATATTTATTTATTATTTATCTTTTATTGGAAAAAAAATAAAAGTATTTCTATAATTTGTTTAAATTTTCTGCTTTTTTAAATAGATAAAGTTGGTTCTGAACAAGCAAAAATGGAGTTTAATGGCGAGAGAAGGAATTATATTATGGAATATTATTTATATGTAATTAAAGTTTATAAATCCAAAATATAATTGATCTCCACACTATCTCCACCAGACATAGAAAATTAAGTTAGGATTTTCTTCAAGAATAAAATATTTTATAGAATTAATATTAATGATTTCTCAAAAAATTAATGGAATCTATGTTTATTCATAGTTAAATATGTGAATTTAATCAATGATAATTTTTATTGTGAATATTATGAAAGATTAATGAGGGGGTTAATTTTTTATCCAATAATTATAGAACTAGATTGGGAGTATCCATTTGAAATAATGTTAGGTGCCTATGATTTTATATTTGGTGAAGTTCATGAAATGAGAAAAAAAGTGAAATGTAATTTATTATGAAAATAAACAAATTATTGTATATCAATATAATTATTCTAAAATAAATAAGCATATATCAATTTTAGATTATATAGTTTAATAAATCAAAAGTATACTTGATTAGGAACAAAGTTATTGTTTGTATATATTATTTATCCTTGAAATAATTTATTTCAAACAAAGAAGCTAATCCAATGATGATAAGGTGATTTATTCTCCTAAAATATTTTAATCTTGAGATTAAGGATATTAATGGGGATGAAAATCATGTAGTGGGTTATTTTTTTGTACTAGAAGACTCAATAAAAGTCTATTTTCCCAAATAGAAGATTAATTCCCTAATGAAAATATTCATAAAGGGTTTCCTTGGTATTCAGAATTTAACTATAATTATGTGAAATTAAAGGTACCAAAATGAAATTCATGGAACTAAATAAATATTTTTAAGTATAATTTGAAATATTATTTCTTATAGGAACTATTATTTTTCAAGAAATGAGTTTTTGGAATTATTAAAAACCATGTGATATAAAAGTAGGTTCTTTCCGTTGTATATCATTATCATTCATTTAAATATTGTAAGAATTATAAAACTGAATATATTACAAATAAAAAATTTCAATTCAGTTTTTAGTATCGTTATCTTTACAAATAATCAATAGAATATGGTAAATATTATGAGTAATTATAAAGGACATGAATCATGACAAGATAAATAAATGAAAATTCATCAAACTAAAATACACGAGAAATTTTTTTTTGTGGGAATTTGAAATCATGGTTCCATTTATGAAATACCATGAAATAGATTCATATTTGTTATAATTGAATATGCATAAAAGTTTTTATTGGTTATTACATTACCAGATAAATTGGGATCTTCACTAATCATGTTTATAATAATTAATATCATTAGTATGTATGGAGTTCATCAAGTCATCATATGTGACAATGGTTTACATGTTGAAAATTTTCATTTAGAATCACTAATGGAGAAACATAAATAAAATCAAAATACAAGAATAAAGTATCAAACATAAATAAGTGGGCAGGTTGAGGCTTCTTATAAGTCATTAATAAAATTTCTATAAAAAGATAATATACAATTCCAGGAGTAAACGTTGAAACTTTATAATACATAATTGTTATGTAGGTATATATACTCTAACTAGTATATATCTATATATATTGGTTATATTAAAGGTGAATAACCCTAGACCCACACTCTCAAGTCTGATTCCAAATTACTTACTTTACACATATGATTTGATATAATGTGAGACAAGCTGACCATAACTCAAATATATTTTATATAATTTCCATAATACAAACATTACTTCTCACAAAATTACACAATCCTAAAACCCAAAGTTTTTGTGTCTTTATATATTAGATAACTAAAAAATATATTTTGAATTACAGTGAAAATTTCTCCATACTATTACCCCACTTGACCCCCTTCTAGAAAATTCAGACGTTACACTCTTTTTCATATTATAAGGAATGAAACATAAAAATGGGGGGAGATAAATTGCTCATTAAGGGTAAAAATGGGATGTAATCAATGATTCTAAGTGAACAAAAGATGAGCATGTGGTAATGAGAACATATTCATGGTGAATAGATATAAAAAATGGTGAATCAAATACAAAAGATAAACATAGATCATGATTCATGATTCATGGAATAATGATTTTTGAATAACACAAGACATGAGTAATGGGAGTGTGGAAACATGATCCAATAACCATGAAAACATAACATAATAATAATAATAATGAAGCATATACTTAAGTATAGTAAATCTTAACATTGTGAGAACCATAATCATGTACACATAAAAATATGTGAATGTGGATACCCACAATCATAAACATGCATAAACATGAGAACATAGAAACCTGAAATCATGTTCATGCATAAACTTGTAAACATAGTTACCTATAATCATGTTTATGTATATATTTGTGAGCACACCTCTATGTAATCATGGATATGAATAAACATGTGAGAATAGCAACCCACAATCATGCCCACATATAAAATTATGAACATAGATACCCATAGTAATGTCTACACATAAACATGTGAACATAGCTTCCTCCATTCATGTGTATTCATAATCAATTATATATAACTGGCCATAATAATTTCCATGCACAAACTATTGAATATATCTACCGACAATCATTTCTACCTATGAACATATGAACATAGATTACCATAATCATTTTCATGTATATTGTAATTATCACATGAGATATAAAACATTAACCATTTTATTGGAGGGATATAATGGACCCACCGATCTCATAATGATAAACCATGAATAAGTGTGCTATAATAACATGAAAACATTCATAATCCCATCATTTATTTACTAATGCAGAAAATTTCACTATATTACACTTTCATAATACATTATCAAAAGGAATACAGATAAAAAATGTGGAAGGTATCACTAGATAGTATCCATATGGAAGAATAAGAAACAATAAAGGATTTTAAGATAGATGAAAACACATTTATAAAAATATTAGAAAATTACTCTGAACGGCCATAAATTCTTTAGATATTTATTTATTATAGGATAATCCCCTTTCTATCTAGGATGAGAGGGAATAATTATATGACCCATATGACCTGAGGTAAAAGTACCAATATATAGCCCAAATACCCAAGAGATCTGAAATGACAATACGAACCATCCTAGCATATATATATATATAGAGATATATCAAACTCCCAACCTTGAAAGGATGGACAACTACTATTTCCATATTCCTGAAATGTTAATAATACATGTAATTCATAGAAATATCCAGAGTAAAAAAATGTGGGTATTAGGAGAGAAATAAAAAATATTTTCCGAAAATATATCTTTAGACCTATATAATCTCAATTTTAATGTAATATTAGAAAATAAATCCAATAGGATTTGGTAACTCTTGATTCAAAATCATGTGAAATAAAGAACAAGATATCTATTTGTAAATACCATGGAATAAATGAAATATATAGTATAATTAATTCATAGGGAAGTACATAAATAACATAAGTAGTGAATGTGGTTAATATTTAATATTTCACAATAGGAGAAAATTGATATGATAAAAAACCCTTACAGCTTTGGTAACATTGGAATAAAAATCCGTACAAATAAAACACCTATGTTTGACTTGAAAATTAATTAAATATCATGAAATGTATTGTTAAATATATCCATTGGTATTATATAAAGCACAAAAAAATATAGTTGGTGAATATGGAACATATCTCAATAAAAGGGGAATTGATAAGAAAAACCCTTATGGATTTGCTAACATTTGAATCAAAATCACTTAAAAGAAATAACATGATATAGTTTTGTAAATACCATGAACTACATAAGTCATATGGTCTAATAAAATCAGGAGGAATTTTAAAACCACACATAATAATAGATGGTGGTGAATATAGAACCTATCTCATTGTGAGAAAATTTAAATGAGAAAACCCTTACCTTTACTCTCAACTTCAATGAACGTGTTTTTTCCTATTTGATGAATAATTTTCTTATCGAAATTGGATCCTTTTTAATGAAGGAATAGGGATTAATTAATGAAAATTGAGCCTAATAAACTTTTAAAAAGGATTTAAGTAATGGAAAATGGGTAAGGATTCAAGAGAGTTCTAAAGGAAAAGACTTGTATTAAAGGGGTAGGGGAGGGGTCTTTCTATATGTGAGTTTTTAGTGTGAAAATTTAGAAAAATAATAGAGGTGGGAAATTTTTTTAGAAAGACCTAATACACACATTTACATATATATTTCTATGATATTTTATTTATTTTCCTCTTAATTTTACCCTTTTACCTCATTTTACCTTTATAGTGGTAACTCAATTTTTAACTTAGTGAATTATATTTAGGCCTAATATGAAATTAAACTTCATAAATAATTTAAAAATATTGATTAAAAACGTATACTAAATTTTATACGTTTTGATTTCAAAATATGATAAATCATAATTTTTAATGAAAACATAATATATATACATATATGACTTAATATACATTGAGTGTTCCTAATGCTATTTTATATAAATTACCAATTAAAGGACTATTAATATATTTTATTATAAAATGAAGTATTACATTAAATTAATTATTAAAATTTATAAATTTAATTTATTATGAAAAAATACAGAATACATAAAAAGGAGTTCTTTGAAAAATGTCAATTTTTAGAATTATATAATTTTAACAACATCTTATTAAAATTAGTCATTTATCTTCTAAACAATAATTTATAACAATATATTATTATTAAAATCATTAAATAAATTTTATAAATACCTAAAATCATCCTTTAATAATAATTATAATAATATGTAATGCATAAAATATATTTTTTATAATATATTTTTAATTAAATATTATCTTTTTATTTAATTACATAATTATATATTATATTAATTATTTTTTATTACTAATAGTGGAATAAATTAAATCGAACTACTATATATATTCATACCCAATGAAAAAATATCCTATAACAATATTTCCAATGATCATATTTCCAATGGTTATATATATAATGCTCATATTTTATTATAATATAAAGACTTACAAACATCACTAAAATAAATAATCCTATATTTTTCTCTCTCAACATGTATATTATATTTATAATGTTTTTCATTCTTTTCATAGTAATAATCATGGTTATTATCTTCATTAAATTCATGATGATAAATATTTAATATTCATGGCTTTTTTATTTACATGTCGATTTATTCCACTTAAACATTTACTAATGATGGTTGACATTGTATTATCATTATGTATTAATGTTTATCTTGAGTTTTCATATTTTATTTCAATAGATGTATTATGGTTCATTTTAGTTTGGTGTTTCTTTTGGAAGAATATATTCAACATAATATTCATTTAAATAAAAATTTATTTAAAAATATTAGTGTGTTACATTCTACCTCCCACTTAAATAAATTTTAACATCACAAATTTAATTTTACACCACTGATAAAAGTAGTTAACGGAATTAAAAAGATATATAGTAATCATGATATAATTTCTAATGAGATATTGACCTTGCTATCTTAGGTAGGATAAGGAAACTCATTCTTACCACATAATGGACATAACTTTAATGTTGAATCGCTCCCCAAAACATTTGAGCTAAATACCCCTCATGATTGGTATTCAGACCTATATAATGGGATTAATTCCCATATGGAGTTTATTATCATCCTTGTACCTGTAGACAGTCATTGGTTCATTTAGGATATTTATTGTGATTTACCTATCTTACAAATCAATATAGACTCTATGTATATAGATCCAATTCATGTCCAAATAATAGTAAATTAAACATAAGGTAGACTGATAATAATTTTAGAAATTACATTGCCACAAACCTTAATCAATGAATTGTTATAAACCTAGGCTAAAATAATCACAGCACAAAAAAATTTCATCAATAAATCAATATATAATCATCAGGTTTTTCATTTTTTTTCTCTTATAAAACATTCCAAATATGATAGATTATGCTGATCCAATATCAAACAAAACATTTACAATTATAGAGTAGAAGATGAGGGTACCTTACACCACTTTTTGCATTGACCACTTCATTAGTTTTGATTTCATAGGATTTCCTATTATCTCTTGTCTTAGAAGGTTACTAACGTTGTTTAACATCATTAACCCATGGATAGATTCTTTAGTTTTCATAATGTCTATACTCATTACATTTGCAGAATTAAAGTCACTACAAAAAATATGGCCTTTATCAGCGCTAGAAAATTTCATTAACAGAGAAAAAAATGCTCTTAATCCAGGCGACCATAGGGGGTCCCTTTTATCAGCGCTTAGAAAATCGCTGATAAAGTCCCCTTTTATCAATGCTAAAAAAAGAGCTAATAAAAGGGGTCCTTTATCAGGGATTTTTTTAGGACTAATAAAATTCTAAAAAAATAAAAACATAAAAGATTTATATAATGCGGGGGGAGGGGGATTTTAATAGAGATGGACCCCCTTTATCCATGCTAGGTGTACCCCCATTCTAACACTCTCACGTGCTGCCCTTCCCACGCATCCCCCACATGCGGGAACCTCCTTGCTTCCACCCAAACTCAAACCCAAGACCTCCCCCTTGCGCACCTGCACCTTTACTACTAAGCAATTTCGTTTTTTCTCTATATAATGATATATCTTTATATTTAAATATATAGTTATATTTATTCATATATTAATATAGATTCATATTAATATAAATATATTTAGATATATTAATACATATATATTTATTCATATATTAATATATATATCTCTATTCGTATATTAATATATATATAGTTATATTTATTCGTATATTAATATACATTCATATTAATTTAAATATATTTAGTTATATTAATACATATATATTTATTCATATATTAGTGTATATATATATATATTCATTCGTATATTAATATATATTAATATTTATTTATTTATATATTTTTAGTTATAATTTTTAATCCGTATATTTATTTGTATATTAATATATATTTATAAGATTTTTTTTAAATAAATTTATAAATTATGCTTTTTATAAGTATTTATAATTATATAAATAATTACTTACATACATATATACAACACACACAGACAGAGATGCACACACACACTCACAAATTTATATATTTACGAATAAATACATATATATATGTGTACTTGAAAAGCCATAGAATGTTAAAATGAACATTAATTCTAATCCAGAAGCTTGTTTCAACTCCACAACCATTAAAATTGAAGAAAATGAAACATTAGTCGATATAATATGTGGTACATGACTAATGGACATCTGGAATATAAATTATAGTTGTTTGAATGTTAACAAATGGGGGTATCCTGACTAAAAACTCAATTTTGGATGCATTCTGTATATTTTCTCCTTGATAATTTTGATGGAAGGTTCTCTTTAGTAACAAGTGAGTAGAGCTCATCACAGGCTTTTATTTGATATGATATAGAGCTCAAACAGACACCCAGATCAAAAGTTATGGTCGTTTGAAGTTTGAGTTATATTTTAAACTTATTTTAGATCTTTTATTTATTTTTTTGATTTTATTTGTCATCCAATTGTTATTAGATGATTATTAATTGATTATAATTAGAAAATTATTAATTAATAATATTTTTTAAATTAGTTTAATGTTATTTTCACTAAATTCAATATATATTAAATTTAATATTTTATTTATACATATCTAAAACATAATTTAAAAATATATATTTAATTTATATCAATATAAATATACTCATTTAACAATATATATTTTTCATTTTTTTTAAACATAAAATTTATCAGCGCTAGGAAAAAGTGCTGATAAAGCCCTCATTTATCAATGCTACTAAAAAAAGTGTTGATAAAGGGGGCCCCTTTATCAGCGCTAAAAAAATAGATGATAAAGGGGGGGGGGGATTTATCAGCGCTAGAAAAATCTTCAAGAAAGTTTCACTTTTAACAGCCCTTTTTTAGCGATGTTAAAAGTGCCCTTTATCAGTGCTTTTGTTTTAGCACTTATAATTCCCCCCCTTTATTAGCGCTTTTTTTTAACACTGATAAATGGTGGCACTGCGGAAACCCTGTATTGTGCTAGTCAGTGTGGTTGATGCATTAGTTTGATCATTCAATTCATTCATCATATCCCTTACATATTCATGTTCATGACATCCTTCTCTCTTTCAGCTGAATCATTTACTAATTTCATTGAGGAAATCCCCTATTTCCCTCTTTTTTAGCATATTTGAAGATTAATTTTTTCCTTCTGTAGGTTTTACCATTTGAGTTTCATTGAAATTATATTTTTTCACTTTTTGTCACCAAAATTGTGAGAATAAAAGTACTCTACAATCTTCATTCCTGATTTGAGATCACATCAAACTATTTCTTCATAGCTAACAAATTCTGTTTAGCAAATGTATTTCGATGACTTGGTTTTAAGACACAAAAGAAATGGTCAATTTTTATTTCAAGGTAAATAATAAAACTATAATCAAAACATGAATGTCTTGTGAAGGTTTCCTTATAGGTACCAATGGAATCATCCTCATTTTGTTTTAACTCCAAGAATTATACCTTCAATCTAGTTTGAAGAGTTAAAGGAAAATATATATCAGATAATACCTCTTTATACTCCTCCCATTTCATGGAGTTAAATTTTTCCTTTAGCCTTGTATTCTTTATTAGGGTACACAATTGCAATGCCTTACCTCCAAAATGATAAATGGCTAAAATAACCTTTTCATTTCTTGAACATTAGATACTAGAAAAGAAATTTGTGTGAATCTACTACTTTGGAATTACTAGATTTAAAGTACTGTTTAAAGAGGATGGATGTTGATGAATGAAAGACTCAATTGCATGTTTCTCATTCTTTTTTTTGTTAGAGGGGCCAACATGGTTTAGGTTATTGATAATAACCTGAGATAAATTTTCCATGAAGGTTTACACTACTAACCCAATCCCATTTGGGGTTTTATTGGGAAAATCACCATATTGTCCATCAAACCCATTATTTACTCAGTTTATATTGCTTCTATACATTTACTAAAACCAAAACGGTTTGTGTGATTATTAAGAAATAATAATAAAATTAAGAACTCATATAATCAGGGAATAAATCTACAATGTCCTTAATTTTGACGTTGATGACATTTTAGGTTTATCATGCAACACTTTTAGTTCATTGTAGGTTTTTTAAGTTATTTTATCATATAATTCTTAACCTAATACCAAAAAATAACTAAACCCCACACTTGATGGAAATTAAAACACCCAAACCCATAATCTTGCATCTGGTTCCAAAATACAAAATCTGCACATATGCTTTGATACTAAGTGAGATACTCTAAGTATAAATCAAATTAATTTTACATCATTTATATAATTTAAACTTTATGTTTTATAAAATTGAATAATCCCAAATACCAAAGGGTTAGTGTATTTGGAGTTTAGATACATAAAAATTTATTTTACAACACTAAGAACAGTTCTCAATAGTTTCACCCTATTAGACAACCTTCCTGAAATGTCATTTCTTAGTCTTCTAAATATCAAAAGGAATGGAAAATAATAAAGGGTTAATATTTGATTCTTAGTAAGGGTAAACATAATAGATAATAATCAAATATCATAAATGATAATTAGATGAGAATTTGGGTATAATAATATAATCTTGTTGTACGGATATAAAAAGTAGAATCAAAACCAAAAAATAAATCACAAATCATGAGTAATAGAATTAAGAATTTGGAATAACATAATATATGAGTAATCAGAGTGTAGAAACATGAGTTAATAATCATGAAAACTTAACATAAACATAAGTATATAGAACATAAATAATCATAGAAAATCATAACATTGTGAACATAGTTATTCAAAATCATTTCCACACAAAAACATGTGATTATGGAGACCTATACTAATTTCTATGAATAAACTTGTGAACATAGCTTCCAAAAATCATGTCTAGGCATAAATTTGTGAAACAAGAAAGATGAGATCATGTCCATGCATAAATGTGTGAGCATAAATACCTATAATATTTTCCATGAATAAACTTTTGAACATAGCTACCTGAATCAAGTCCATGCATAAAAATATGGACATTAATACCTTCCATCAGGTACACACATAAACTTATCAACATACCTACCATAAATCATTTACATGCATAAAATAATTAACATAGTGACCCATAATCATGTCCATGTATAAAATTGGGAATATATCTACTCACAATCCTGTCTACTCATAAACCTGTGAACATTGTTACCTGCAATAATATCCATGAATAACATCATTATCCCATAAAATATAAAATGTTACCTAATGAATTACATTGGTATAATAGAACCACCCATATCATAATGATAAACCATACATGATTGTGATGCAATAACATGAAAACATTAATAATCCCATCATAACTGTACCCATGGGAAAGAAATGGGTTTCATGAAAACTTCCATAATAAATTATAATAAGTCATCCAGAAAAAGAAATTGGAAGGTATAATTAGAGAATATCCCCAATGAATCATAAGAAAATTTATAGGATGTTGACATATATTAAAAATACTTTTATAAGAACATTGAAAAATTCATTGAAAAATAAAATATAACTATCATTTAATATTAATAAATTTTATTTTAAATTATGATATTTTATCAAAATGATTATTGAAATTAATTTAAAACCCATAAAAACATATAGAATTAAGTTATTATAGAAAAGTGAATACAAATTTTTCAATATTATAACATGTGAAAAACATTAAAAATTATATTCTTTTCACAATTTTTAAATAAGACAAATATGTAGAAAAATGATTTTATTTAAAATGATTAGAATTAATTTATTAAAACCCGTGTAAATAAATTCACAGATAATAGAAAATGAACCTAATAAATCATTTAATAATAAATAAGGAAACTTGGAAAAAATATAGAGATTATATAAATACAGGATAAAGATTCTTGACCTGAAATAAGAGATAAGTTTGGCTCAACTTAAAAACATCATTTCAGTTGGATTGTGATCCAATGGAAGGTGAAATGTTAATAATACATGTAATCAATAGAAGTAAATAGTAGATAAGAATATATATATGGCATAATATAGAAGCAAAAAATATTTTCCTCAAATAGGATATCAGATACATATAATCTCAATTTGAATGTGATATTGAAAAATAAACCATTACGACTTTGGAAACGATTGAATCAAAAGATTTTGAAAGAAAGAAAATGATATAAATTTATAAATCACATGGATTATCATAGAAATTTGGAATAAAAATTTGTTAATTATTATATAAACCACATAATTAAATATGATTGTGAATATAGAATATATCATAACGATAGAGAATTTACATAAGATAATTCTATACGGATTTACATAAGAAGATTGTGTTTTGGTTCTCCTCGAATAACGATTATTATCGATTTTGGATTCGTGGATCATGGTATTTTGGGGGGGCTTCTTTAAAGGTCTTTATGTGGTCTCCTGATTTTGAATTAGGTTCTGAGCCCCCTATTGTTCCAATTTGGATCGGTTTCCCAGGATTGCCTTTGCATCTGTTTAAGCAAAGCGATCTATCTGCCATTGCAAGTTTATTTGGAACTCCGATTAGATTAGATTCTGCCACCACGAACTTGTCTCATCCCTCAGTTTCTAGGATCTGCACTGAGATTGATATATCACAAGATTTGCCTTCCAAATTCTGGCTCCAGAATGGTGATAAAGGTTATACTCAAGAGGTGGTTTTTGAAAATCTCCCACCCTACTGTAACTGCTGCTGCAAAGTGGGTCATTCTTTGGAGGAATGTGAATTAAAAAAATTTGAGCCACCTCAACCTCGCTGCAAAACAGTTTGGATAGAAAAATATAATGCTAAAATTAACATGGATCTTCCTAAATCATACACTACTAAGGACTTTGTGATTCCCATTACCAATGATGTCTCCAGGACCACCAACGTGCATCCTAAACCTTGTGATTATTTTCTAAACCAGGGGGATCATGGAAATATTTCTCTAGGTAAGGGTGAGAAGGAGTCTCCACCCACTGTGGCGAATGCTAATACATATCATAACCCCTCACCCTCACTTGAGTTAATGACGAAAGTTCCAATACAAGATGACATTCAGGAAAATGAGGAAAAAGAGAGGTGTGATGAATTTGAAAATAGTCTCTCTCAAAATGATGAGGAGGATAAAGCTACTTTCATTGAGGAAGAATACCTTAAGGACATGGCCAGGAAGGGTAAGAAACCAATAGTGGATGTAGATGGGTTTATTACTCCCAAACCTAAAAAAACTAAAAAGCTTAGGGATTTTTCTCATGTAGAGAGGACTATTGTCACTCGATCCTTGGATATTGCTAGAAAGAATGTATCTGCCTCTATTACAAATCAACCTGTAGAGAAGGAACAACAAGCTGAAAGGGTTGATGAACCAATTATGTCAGTTTGTGAAGATTCTGATTCTTCAGTGAGACTCAAAGATGATATCCTATACAATTCTTTTAGAAAAGGCGAGATTACTAAGATCATTTACTTGGCGGCAAAGCAGGACATATTCAATGACAGAATTAGGAAAGAATTCTTGTTTTAGTCTTGTTCTGATGTCCTTCATTGGTCTCTCTTGATCTCCTGCTGGTTTATTCTGTTTTTTTCTGTTTCAAGAGCTCCTTGATGGACCTTGTATGCTGGACCTGGTTTACCTTTTCAAGCTGGATTCTACTGGGTTTTGCTCAGTTTTGTTTCCTACACAATTTTTACTGAGTTTGGAGTCTATTTTGAGGCTGTTTTCTAAGTCCTTCGTTGCTATTTTTCCCTGTCTGGCTTTGGGTTTTATGGGAAATCTTTTTCCTGGGGATACCTGCTTGCTGGACTCTTGTTGTTTCATCCCTTTGGTTTCTTCTACCTATTTTTGTTCGAACCTGGCTCCTGTTTCTTGCTATTCTGCTATGCTTGAAGATTGGATCTAGTTTTCTGGAATGCACGCACCTGGACTCTGTGATTCTGTTTGAAGTTTAAAAATTATGTGGACTACTTTGGGAAGGCTTGCTTTTTATGACCTGTTATGTTCTCTATTATAGCGCTGGCAGTTCTGTTATGTTTCTAAGTGGTTTTTTGGGCTCTGCTGGCTCTGAGCGTGTTTCTTTGGCTCTGGTTCTCCCTGTTATAGAATGGTATTACTTTATTGGCATCAATGATTGTTCTTGCTTTTTCATGGAAGTATGCTCCTAGATGGCTCTACAGAATAGGCTGTGCTCTTCATCAGTCCAGCACAGTGTTGATGATGTATAATCTCCTGCTGTTCTAGAATTTCTACTAGACTGCGTGCTAATTCATGTTTAGATCTAGAAAAATGCTGCCTCTTGTATTCTGGATTGATTATGACGGGGTTTCCAATGCTGGAAACTAGGCTGGATCATATTCTTCTTTTCATTGGATCTGAGGGGTAGCTTGCATCTAGATGAATCTGGTTTATATGGAAGTGCTTGCTACTACTCTATCTTTTTTATGGTTCTTCTCCCACAATCGAGGTGCTGGTCTCTTGCTACTACTATTTTCAGACTGCTAGAGGATAGATTGCTCTGCCCATCCATGTTTCATTTGATTTGTCTGTGGCTTTATATTTTTGATGGTGTAGCTTCATTACACCTCAGACTTTCACTGTAAACCTTGTTCTTAATAAATTTCTTTGGGCATGGATTGGGAAGCCAATCCATGTCACATTTTTAAAAAAAATATTAAAGTGTTTTAATCTCTTTGATGAATTATATCCATATAGAAATCAATTTCTTTGGAATGATGTATTTTAACATAATTCATGGAAACATAGTTAACAAATGAATAATAATTATTTAGTAGAGTAAAATAGGAAGGGATTCAAGAGAGTCTCAAAGTAAAAGACTGGTCTGGAAGGGGTGGATAAGGGGTCCTTTATAATTGAGTTTTTTATGGAATTTTTCTAAATTAATATTTCTTAAAGTATAAGGGTATCATTTTAAAAAGTAAAGTAGATAAAAAGTTGTTAAATAATATATTTGGGATAATATTGGGTTGATAAATACATCATAAACACATTTAAATATGGGGTTTTATAACAATAAATGTCTTTATTAATTAGTTTATCCCTTTTTTACTTCATTTATATTTACCATTGTAAAACAATTATTACCTCAGTGAATTATTTTTATGTATAAAAATTAAATTGACCTCCTTAAATAATTTATATGTTTTGATTAAAAATTTGGATTAATTTTAACATTATTCCATTTCAAAATAACATAAATTTATCTTGTAAATGGAAACATAATATATATATATATACAATTTTTATAGATTATTAACTTTTTAAACATTAGCTGTTCTTATTGGTATATCATATAAATTACTAATTAAATGACTGTTAATATATTTGATACTTCATTAATACATTATATTATATTCATCTATTAAAAGTAACCAATTTAATTTATTAAGATAAAAATACACAATACTGAAACAAAACGATTCTTTAAAAAATATCATTTTAAATATTAAATATTTTTACCCACATCAAATTAAAATTTATTTTTTATCTTCAAACCTTTTAATTTTATCAATCCATTGGTATTATAATTTTTCCTTGAATTATATAAATAAAATAAATCATCCTCTAATAATAATTTTATTATGTAACATAGAAAAAATATATTTCAATAATAACATATTTTAATTAAATATTATCCTTTTATTTCATTCTAGAATGAAGAATTACTTTTTATATTTATTACTAAATATTATAAAACATAATTATACCTATTGGCTACATTCATCCCCAATGGCCACATATCCAATTAACATATTTACAACGACCATATTTCTATCAACCAAATATATAACTATCATATTTCATTTTTATATATAGACTTAAAGTAATTAATAAAATCATTCATCATATTAACTTCTCTATATAAATTACTATTATATTTATAATTTTTTTTATGATTTTCATAGGTATAATTAGTGGTATGATCTTCATGGAAAACCATGATGATAAATATTTCATGTTCATGGTATTTTTATGTACTTGAGGATTTTCTTCCACTTTTACTTTTCTAAATAATGTTTCATGTTATATTTAAAAATTTATTAATTGTTATCTTTAAATTTAATATTTTAATTTGGTAAAATTTATCATGGCTAGTTTTAGTTTTGTTTTATGTGGGAAATAAGATATCTAACATTATATTAATTTAAATGGAAATTTATAAGAAAATCTCAGGGTGTTATAAAAGTGTTTTTATATACCTATTTAAATTTAATATAATAAAATATGGGTAGTAAAAGTAGTGAATATAGAATATAAACGGGCTACTAAAATGTTAAATTTTACCTTGGATGAATTTTATGAATTTGTAGGCATTTTTATGAGAAATAAAAGATTACTATGGAGAAGGATAATATTTTTTATGATAGTGTGATTCAATAAATGATAATTAGGGAAGGATACAAAGTATTTCAGTTTGATTAAAGGCTATAGTTTTCTCTTAGGAAGTTTAAATTTAGGTGTTATAGACCTTTAAAGTATTTAAGGTAAATTGTAATGGTGTAGTAAAAATTATTAGTGAATTAGAAGGATCATTTATGTGATATTTGAATAGAATGAATCCTTAACTTTATGGAAGCAAGGTAGAGTAATTCATCGCCACAATTTTGAAATAATAAATCTAAAAAAGGCAAGAAAAAATACTTTAAAATAATCTCTATTGATAAGAAAACCAAGTATAAGACTATTAATTTCATTATTTGAGTATTTATTTATAACAAATATAAATTATCAGCATATATTGTATTAATTTATTTATTTAATAATTTCACTTGAAGAATAATGAAAAGGAACTAGAATAAATGAAGCACACTTACAGAATATTATATGACGCAAAAAATGGGACACTCAACCATCCTCTATATATTTTTATCCTTTTGAATAAATTCATTGTTAAATAATTTAGTGCATTTCCATGGATCTATATATAATGACCATATAATAAAAATAAAGTGTGGGGGAGTTTTTAGTGCATTATTTGTGAGAGTAAATATACTATATAATTCTTTCTAATACCCACTATAATAAAAACTCATTTTAATGATATATAGTGTCTTATTTATAGTACCTGTGAATTGATGTTTATTTGAAAATTATTAGGTGAATTAATATTGAGCATTTGTTCACTTTATTAGTGAACTAAACTTAGGTAAATTTTTTATTGTGATATTATAACATTTCAATGACTCTCCTAAAATAATGATGTGAATAATTTCATTTGAATTGTAGAATTGTTATCATTTGAATGAAACTAGAATTTCATTAAGATAACATAGATCAGGGTGTCTGTGAAAATAAAAAGATAAAAATAATATTTAAGGGACATATAAGACCCAATTATCCAATGATTCTTATATTCCTTAGTTATTACCATTAACCTTATGGGTTCCTACTATTTGGATTGGTTTAGTTTTGGATTTTCTATACTGAAAGTTTAAATAAGTTCCACATGGGTAGGATGCCACCTCACTCTCTTAGATCCCTGTTGAATGCTCGATATTTCCTTACCCCTTTCTAGGCCTCTTGTCACTCTTTTAAATGGTGATAGTGCCCCTCCACATCACCCAAAATCTTCATATATTATTTTCATAATGTTTCTTCTTTTTCTTTAGATTCTTTCTTATTAATTATTTTTGATATCTCTTTTATTCTCATAAATAATCCACTCACTTATTCTCCTTTTTTAGTTATCATTCAGGAACCAATAATACCCTTTATTCCTAAATCACTATGATTGAATCCGATCCTTGGTCCTACTCAACACTATTCACGATGTGATGGGATGTGACGGTAGAGATTTTCATGATTTTTACCTTCATGTTTCTGGTGGTTTATTTTACAATTATATATCTATTGAATCCTAGTAATAGATATCCTCTTTCCAATTTCCACCTATTCAATTAACGCCTAACCCATTAGAAAAACACCATTTTGGTCTAGTGAGATGATATTTTTGGGATTTTTTGGACTGTGATGGAAGAAGGGATAGTGGTGGAGGCTTTATACATGGTATTTTTTTATAATTTATTTTCTATTTGGTTTTTTTATACCCTAATGATGTTTTTATGGTTTATTTTGATGGTTTTTTGTTTATATTTAGGTTTTTAGTGGATGATTTTGTTTTCAAGATTAGTGATTCATTTCTAGTTTGTATATTATAGTTTTGTTGGTGTGTTGGATTTTTTTGATTTTCCATAATTGATGAAAAAGATGAAAATGTGGTGAAGATAGTATCAGTGTAGTAACATATTGGTGTGGTGATTCTAGTGGTGATGAAATAATTAAAAATTAGTGCTATTTATGTTGAGTTGAATTCAAGGTCTTTCCATGAGGTATAAGGCTCAAAGAATAATGTAGGGCTAGTTGGCCTTATGATACCCACTTGAATTTTGGGCGCTACAAGAAAAGGGTTTTTTTTGTTTTTTAAACTTTTACTTGTTAATTTTGGTTTTCATTTAATTGGGATTTGATATTTTGATGGTTTGTTTGGTCTAGTTTTCAATTAGTTCTTGGTGGTTTCCACTCAAAAGAGTGGATTTATTGTAAAATTAAAAAATGGATGTAATGGAAATATTGACCAAGTTTAATGTACAATAATGGACTATAAAAATGTGATATTTTTTACCATGTTATCAATGTATATGGAAATACTAGTGAATATTTACAAAAACAATGAATAGGTAAAGAATGATATCTAATATGTATCACAGTGGTGAATCAATATAGAGTAATCTTAGATAGTGGGATGAGGATATTATGTGAGAATAATTTAAAGTGTTTTTTGATGAAATTGTGATTTAACTAATTCATTATCATTTAAGATTCACAACAAGGGATAGAATTTGAGATGATATAGATTATTTATTAAAATATTATTGAGTGTAATTACTTATATATAACTAATTAATCATGTGTTGAGTAATGAGATTAGTATATATTTTATTTATTTTTTGTATAATATTCTATGTATATGTTTTAAATTAATTCTATTATATTTATTAAATATGGTTACAAATATAATTTTAGTTATTATGTGAATAATATGATGATTTTAATTAATTGTGTTTTAAATTCATGTAATCAATCCATTTTTTGTTATAAATTGAAATTTTAATTGAGTAATTTCTAATTGATGTTGTTTTTTTACTGAGGGTGATAATGGAAGAAGCAATATAGAATAAATTGAAGTGATATGGGGTAAATTGATTTTTAGTTTATGATATCAGGGTTGTAATCTATCATATTAAATTGCATGGATGATATCATTGGTTGAAACTTGTGAAGAAGTAAAATTCTAGGGTATGCTAAGACAATATGAAACTATGAATCGACAATGTTTATAAAAGACTAGTAAAGTCATGTAAAGTGACATTGAAGAATCAAAATTACAATACCATCACATGAATTGATGATCTTTGACTCAGGGAAGTGACTTGGGGTTATCACTTCTCTTGTAGTAATCAATACATATGATACGTTAAAGTCATTTCATATAATGAATTATAAAAGGTTAATTCTAGGGCATGTTATAGTGTAACTATAAAGGTTCAAATGAAATCATTCCCACTAATAATATAACTAATTGGTGCTGACTATGTTATGCTCTATGATAATGGAATTTCATGATAGCACCATGATGATCAATTTTATTAGGGTCGAGAACAATGTTTATTAGAGGATATGATATCTATATATTAGTGCAAACAATGATTAATTCCAATTAATTGGAGGAACATAGAGATTGATAACACCGACTATAATTAAGAAGAATTATGCATCCTTAATTATGATTTATAATCATATTTATTACAAGATATGTTTATGATGTTGGTATATTAACAATAACATATCACCCACATTGGTATGATGACATAGTATATCCAAGGGGAAGTCACCACTATGAGATTAGGATATCATCATCTATTTTATAGGACCAAAACAATATAGGATAGTCTATTGTAATGAATTTATGCATATAATTGAAATTAATTTATAACATTATTAAATTTCTTGATTGATAATTATATAAACATTATAACACTATAGATAACTAGTAATGAATTTTCCTGAAAGTGGAGGTGAAGTCAAGATTTGAAAATTATTTATGGATCAAATATGAATACATTGAATGTATGAATAATGGGGAAATTTTAGTAGTTATTTTATAACTTAATTGAGTAATCCTATAATGATATATAAATATGTAACATGATCCAATGGAGATGAAAATTTTTGATATGAGAAAGGGTAGTGGATCTAATACTCAAAATAATTATGATGGAAGAATAGCTTTATATAGTAAATTACATTTGGAGTGATCAAAAAGACATCTTTGTAAATGAGGAATTGATTTATTTATCTATTCAAGGGAGTTAGTTAGAGATAAAGGATAAATTAGGATGTGGTCCATTTCTACATTAGAAACATTCATTCTCCCTATTTTAGATATTCATAGTATTATTATCATGCACATATAGGTATATTAATAGTTGAATGGGATGATGAGTTGAGGATCATAATAGCTCACTAGAATATTTGAATACTTACTATCTCTATCCTTGGATCATAAATAGTCACTAAACTAATCATTAGTGGATGATTCTATATGGCGGGTGATCTAGTAAAAGTGTAATTCCATCATGAGATTTGGAGATAGATTCAAGACACTCTAAAGTATGAAAATAACCAAATATCTCTAGATATACATATATTTTTGACTGACAATGCTGAATTTCCTTAATGTATCTTAATAAGAAACCTCACAGGTATCTATAATTATTAATATAGATCGACATGGTGTATTGATAGAACACTTAAGGTATTAGTTTATCATAATTTTTATAATTTAAATAACTCAATTATTAAATATGTAATTTACTAAAACTAACCAAAATCCAATCTATATCATCATTATCCTCTTTAAACATTATCTATGTAGACTTCCTTCAATAATATTTAATACTAACATTGTTTGATAATAAATTTAAGTTTTAAATTTTTACAAATAGAGATAAAAAAACATTTTGTAACCATGAATCTATCCCTCATGTGGTATGTACCCATGCATTTAGCCCATCGGTGGTATGTAACCATGCATCTAGACCTCAGCAGGTACGTCACAATGTGTTAATCCCTCAGACAATAAATTATCATGCATCTATCCATCATGTAGTATGTAACCATACAATTAACCCTTAATCTTCATACATAATCAAGTATTCATACAAGACAATATTCCAAAAAGACACTTACAATACCAAAATACAAACATATCGAAAAATTTGATATATAATCCAAATTGTTCAATTAATTAAATTTCCAATTAAAATTACATTTATTCCGTTATGTAATGTTACTTGTTTATCAAGATGTAAAAATTAACAATCCCATTATAATCATAAATTAACTAAATTTCCATTTAAAATCCGTTATTCCAAATTTGATCAAGTTATCTTTCCAAATCCAAGACATTCAAAAAAACCACATCTAAGATAAGTAATCAATATCAGACCAATTACATTAATTGAAATTATATTTAAATTCACATTGTCAATATAACTATAATAATAATTTATAATTCATCATAGGTCTGTAGTTTTATCCAATTCAAGTTTCGACCGAGGGTTAGGGTTTGGAACACCTCTTGAGTGGCTGCAAGTCTGGTCTCAATTCCAACAGACCAAACCGTGTACAAGGGAGGTATATTCATATGGTTTCATAAGCATTAGTAGGTTAACAATTTATTTTGTCCATTTTTAGGATGTGACAGCCTGATTTCAATTGTTTCATGAAATATTGGAATGAAAACATATAAAAGGGAGTTGTTTTAGACCACCCACCAGAAGAACAGAGAATAAGTGAACCCAAAAATTGACTACCAAATAAATATGAAATACAATGATCTCCTATGTATAGTGATTGAAACATATATTATAATATTGAATAATAGAATTCATGGATGAAATAAGTGTATTTCATCAAAACTATGAAGAAATTACAAATTTTGGTTCACCAAGTTGAAGAATGAATCAAGAGGTGAAGAATTGTAGTTGGAGAAGCCTCAAGAAACATAGAGAATATAAAAAATTAAAAACATAAATAATAGGTTTAAATTATGGGAAATTAGGAATTTAAAATTGGTTTTGGAGGGAAAAATATGTCTAGTACCTTTAGTTTTATAGACCATCATGACACTACCAGCTAGCCAGTGGGAACCCTCGGTTAGTTGGAGGTGTACTCAAGTGCACATGTTTGGATGGTAACTCCAATAGCTAACTGCTGGTTTCCACTTGGTGGATAGTGGGTCTCCTCAAGCTGATAAACTCTTCCCAATCCCACCAACTATCTAGTGGGACTCACTAGCTAGATGATGAGGCCTCTTTAGGCTTAGTGAGGTGCTACACAACCCATTAGTTAGCCGGTAGAGTGCACCGGTTATTCGGTGGTTCTGCAGCTTTTCTGTAACTAAGAAATACTACAAGAAACCATTATTCTTATCTAATCTAGCATCATTGTTCCCATAAGAACCATCAAGTCCATGATTTTATCCATGAATATTAATCTTTTACCATGGTTCAAACTATCTAAAAAACTAATAGAGACTCAACTAAAATCAAAGAGTGGAACATACTTGGATAAATATAGGTTCTTACAACCTCCGCACGATATAATAACTCTTCCCTGAGTTGTGTCCATATCTATCACTATAGGGTATCAGTTAATAATTGAGTACAATATTTACACATATCAAACTCAATATCCTAGGTCTTCCTTTTAACTCACCCATTATTCCAATACACTCACACTAAAGGCATTGTCTTCCCTGGTCAATTCTTCTCATTTTGGTCCATGATACGAATTAAATTCTCCTTAAAGGACTCATTAGTATCGAGATCAAGATCATAAAAATAAATCACATGATATGGGTCATATTGATATCTTTAAAGCTAAAACATGTGAAACATACCGAACATGGAACTATAGCACTCTGTTATGGATAATCGGTATTCCACTGAGATGACCCTCTCTATTATCTCTGATTTAATGATTAACCTAGGTTCCATCATTTCCTACTTCCTAATTCAGCATTTCCCCAACCTAGGTAAAACCTGAATAAAAGAATAATGATCAAACTTGAACTCCATTGGTCATATCTGATGGCAAGTGAATGATTTATGTTTTCATTGTGTATTCACCGACCACTTTCTGATCAACTAGACCACCCCAGACATCTCCATCACAATATTGGGTTCAATAAGAGTTGACTCACCTGCCTCTAACGAGCACAAAGGCAACCAACATAGACTTCCATTTAATTCCTTAAAATGATATATTTGGATAAATTATTGGAATATATTATAATTATTAAACTATATGAGTGTTATATTCTACTCCCAAAAACCATTTAAATTCAAAACATAGGATCGTAACATATCGTTCAGAATCTAAATCATCTACTTACATTCGTACATAGTCTAACGATTATTGGTTGTACTTAGAAGAAAATTAAATCTCAATACCTAATAGAGATAATATTTTAAGATCTTTTGTATTATTTTCGTTGATTTACTTTGTAAAAATTAATCAATTTGAGTTTATTTTCATTAATTTTGGATTTATGGTGTGTTTTGAGCTTAAATTTGAAAGTTGATTAATTCAATAATTTTAAAAGATTTAAAAATATTTTTTATTTTGACCATAAAATTTAAAATATAGATCCAATTAATGTGATTTTTTAATATTACTTGATTTATAGGATCCAACTTTTAATTTTGGAAGAAGATCAGATTTGAACACATTGAAGCCCAAAAAAACAACCAAGTTAAAAACCTTTCGAGCGGACATAGTGGACCCCACCTCTGAAAATGATCCATAAATCATGATACATACATCCAATTGAAGTTATTATAGATTAAATTGAAATAGGACTCATGTAATCATTTTTCCATCAATTTTGGAGGAGTTTTGACTAATTAAAAATCCATTGGATACTCAATATTGAAGGTCGATTCCTGATGAATTCTGACCAAATAATATCATAGAGTAATTTGAATATAAATTAATCTACACATGGAGGAAGAAGATGATATTCGGAGGTATAATGAACAACAAATTTTCAAAAAAAAAAATAAATTCAATTATTCCTCAAAACGGAGAGGGTACCAAGTGGATTATTTTGGAGAAACATTCCTGATTCAAATTCACAAATGTTGACAACCCCCTAAGACCCAAAACATATTAAATGGTTTATTATGACTCCCGATGTCATATTACATACCTATAAATAAGGGTATAGGGTGGATTTAAGAGAATACACTTTGGAGAGTTAATTTTTGGATGCCTTCTACTAATTTAATATTTTTATTTCATTTATTTTTATTTTATTTTTCTTTTAATGTGTAACATATTCATATTTTTATTAAAGTGTTTCCATTTTCTTCTTCCACTAATTTTTATGTTCCAATTATAATATAATATCTTTATTTCTCATTCTTTTTTGATATATTTTTAAATTGAAATTGAAATTGACTAACTTGAGGCTTGGTCCTAGGGGAGGTTTCACGGCGTTCTTGGTTATTATGCTTCAATTCACAAATGATTTTACTCTGTTTGTATTGGATGAAATATTATTACATTAGTGTGGCACTATTCAATCATGATATTATTTTTAATTTCATTTATTTTCAATGATTAATTATTTTTCTATCCCTTCTCTATAGAAAACCCTTCATATGGTGGATCTAGGGTTTACCAAAGAGATGAAATAGAATATAGTTGATCTTATCTTTTAGGAATAACATTCTTGGTTGAGTTGTTATCCTATTTGAATATTTGAGGATTTGTGGTTTGACATTATGGACGAATGATAAAATCACACAATCAATAAATCAAATAAAAATAATACATTAATGAGCTTTCACCAAAGGAATTATCAAATTGAATTTAAACAATAAATAAACTATAAATGAACTCGTGTTATATAACCCTAGGATCAAGTCCTTTCTTCCATATTTGCATATTTCTTTCATTTTCATTTCTTTTTAAATTATTCATTGCATTATTTTAATTTCATGTTTTCCCAAATCCCCAGAACTAATATTTTCAGAAATAATATAAAAAACAATTACATTAGGTGAATTATAATTAGTGATTGAACCAATTGTGATGCTTCTCATGTGAGATGACCCTGGTAAGCCTCTACACTGCATTAGGAATATAAATTTTCTTTTTCTGTGAAATACGACATGCATGAATCAAAAATGGCGTAGTTACCGAGGAGATAAATAGTTATTTTAATCCCTTTTTTGAAATTTTCATTTATTAAAAAAAATTCATTTTCTATATTAAAAACCATAAAACCCCATTTTCTATAATGTTGTAAAATTCAAATTATTATTCATGGGAAGATTACTCATAGGTGTAAATAGAAGAAATATATTATCCTAAGTAGGGACACCAATGAAGGGGTGATTCTCTAATGAAAATGTTCAAACAATTAAAAATGGGTCAAGAGACATATATGTCACCACAAGAATTGATGAGAATGATCAATCAACTTCTAATTAACATTCAAAGATTCGAGGTCAAGAAATAAGTGCCTTTGGTTTTCCCTAATTTTACTGAGGAAATCCGAGATGTTGAGGCCAAAATAAAAATGGAGGAGCCTAACTACCTACCTCCATCCCACGATGATCAACTCTAAGATGAAGTTTCCATTGAATAAGAGGTTTAAGATGAACCAACTCAGAGAGATGATACATTCTTAAATTCAAAATCATTTAATTTTATTGAAACTAATTTGAGTATCACTACTAGTTGTTTTTAATTTTCAGAATTTGAAGAATCTCATTATGCCCTATAAGATTATGAGGGAAAATAAATTTCACCTATTGAGGAACACTTGGAGCTCCCTGAATACATTGAACATTTACCAGAGGGATTACTGGAAGAGATCATAGTATCTCTGCTAAAATAACCAAATCATTAAGCTATAAACATTATAACATATCTGGAGAAACCACTGTATATATAAGGAGAAGTTTAACATTTAGAAAAAATATAGAATGTTCTATACTTCATCCTTCCCCTGCTATGCAAGTTGTACCACATTGCAAGGGGGGTCGACTATGCTATATATATGGAATTCTTCAAAACAAGAATGATGAAGTGCAAGATGGAAGGAACAACATGTGGTGGTTCAAATCCAAGAAGCCTCACCCACCATCAAACTTTGGATCATAGCTGAAATTGCGTTCTAGAAGTAGTAAAAATTTAGGTCTCACTTGGGGGATCACAATAAGATTTATCTTTACATGTGCTCTAAAAATTTATATTTATTTTTAATTTTTTTGGATTAGTCAATAATACATCCCACTCCATCATAACTTTTTTTATCATAAATGACAGGATCCTTTTAAATAACTATGTAATTAATTTTTTAGGACCATTATGGTATATATAAGACCCAAAAAATACAGGAGGAGATCCAAATATTTAGTTCAAAGGGAGTTCACTTTTGATGATTATTTTTTAAAACTCCTAAAATTTTTTCAATGATTTTGATTTGAGATTTAAACTGAAATTGTATACCAAAATTTGAATTTATTCTTCCCTTAAATTATTTAGGAGACATGAGTTTCTTAGGAATCATGTATGCCATGTTTTATATTTTAATGAAAGTTATATTGAATGAGTAAAATGGAGAATTTAATTATTAAATTGAAGCATTGATTTTAAAATGGGGACTCATGGTTTAAGGGAATTGATTTATTCAGTTAAATGAAATTTTTCAACCATTTTTAAGGATTTGAATTTCTGAAATTTATGTGAATTGATTTTTTTATTATTAATCACGCCTTGAGTGATTTTCAAATATTATATTACAATTACCAATTGGATTTCTAGACTAAGTACTTCCTATTTGTTCATTAGCATATTTATTTAGTGATCATGGGATATATAACCTACTAGAACATGAATTTGAACTTATCAAAACTATAAATATACAAAACCACATTTAATATAATTGAGGCATATTTTTTTATAAAATACACATTCATAAAATAAAACCTTTAAATAAATAATTCTTTAGAATATAGATAACATGAATGAACTTTAAATTGATGATACATGTTTCAAGCTATTTTTATCCATTCCTACCCAACTCATGGTATTTACATTATATTTTAATGTTTAAGTGTGGGGGTAAAGTGAATCATGGTGGAATGGATGATATAAATTTTAAGAAACAATTGTGGGAGTGCTATTTTGGGTAATGAGAAAGGTTATTTGATTCATTCATTATACTCTTTTCTGTATTCCCATCTAGAATAAAAAATTAGAAAAAAAGTTAATAATGGTTTGTTATTTAGGAAAATGAAAAATCACCATTACTTGACTAATCAATTTTATCACATGTAGTTCGGTGAAGGATGTATGGTTTGCTTTAATCAGAACTTTCAAAAATTGAAAAAATATTAGAAAATTATTTGGAAGAAAATTCTAGAGGGTGAAAAAATCATTCATTATACATAAATTGATCATGACCTTTACATTGATTTTAGTGGAAGTGGGATTATATACATTGAAGGGGAGAATTTCATTAACCTTTTTGATATCATGAATTTTTCTTGAGAGATAAACCTCCTCCTTGAGACATAATTTTTAAATCATAAAATCCAACCAATTATAATACTTGGAGTCATTTCAACCTTAATTGAAAAGTCCTTATGATTTTATAAGTCTTTTGTCTTGAAAATGTAATGAAATTAGTTCATTTATTATCCTATGGATAAGGATAATGTTATAGTGATATGCTTATAACTCAACCAGTATTTTATCATGAGATAGGAGGAAAAATATTCAAAATATAGTTAGATCATGATTAGGCATGTTTAATAATAATGAATTAACGAGCTTAAATGAATGAAAGGAAATGTTCCATAGACTTTCAAAAAAACTAAAAGACATGAATCGATTTATTATTTACAAATTGAGAAATTAAATTGACATTTTATGTAGATTTTTGAAATTTTTATTTGACATTGATAATTTTTTAATTTTATTGCTTTGGAATTTTAATATTTTAAACATTTCTACCCTTTGATATTTAAGGTTGAGATTTTATGCTTGAGGAAAATCCTATTTTATGTGTGGGGGAATTGATAGAGATAATATTTTTATAATTTTTTATATGTTTCTCACTAATTTAATTCCAAACTATTTATCAATTAGAGTTTATTTACATCAGTTTTGGATTTATGGCGTGTTTTGAGCTTACATGTGAAAAATGATAAATTCTAGAATTTTAAGAGATTTTAATATATTTGGTATTTCAATCCTAAATTTTAAAATATATGTCTAATTTATGTGATTATTTTTTAGGATTACGTGATTTATTGGATCTAATATTTCTTTTGGGATCAATATCTAATTTGAACATATGGTGGCCCAAAAAAATCAATCAATTTAAAAACCTTTCGGGTGGACAGAGTGGACCCCAACTACAAAAATGAGGAATAAATTGGGATACACACTTTCAATTAATGTTTTTATATTAATATGTTACATAATACTCATATAATAATTTCACTATTAATTTTTGAGGAGTTTATCACTTATTAATGCACCCATTGGATTCTCAACTTTGAAAGATGATTCCTGATGCATTCCGACAGAATAAAATTATGAAGTAATTTTAATATAACTTCATCAAAAGATGGAGTATTAAGGTGATAATTGAATTTATAATGAAAAAAATATTTTTGAGAAATTTTGTATATGACTACATTCAATGATTCCACCAAATTGAGGGGGTACCACGTAGACTCTGTTGAAGAAACATTCTGTAGTCAACTTTTCAACTTTTTGAAACACATTAAGCCCTAAAACTCATTAAATGGTCTATTAAAAATCCCCATGGACATTTACATGAATATAAATAATAGTGTAGAGTTTTATTGACGAAAAATTCTATTTGAGAGTGAATATTTGGATATCAGAAACTATTTTAGTATTTCTTTTCTTTTCTTTTCTTTTTATTTTAGTTTTTTCCCATATAATGTATTCATATTTTTACTAAAGTGTTTCTATTTTCATCTTCCATAAATTTTCCACTTCCAATTATACTATAGTTTCTCTCTTCATTATTATGTTGTGATCTCTTTTCAATTTACAATTTCATGTGACTAACCTGAAGCTTGGCCCAAGGAATCTTTTCATCGTGTTATTTGTTATTGCACTTCAATTAGAAAAAATTATTCTTTTTGTGGTGGGTGAAAGACCATTTCATGGGTGTGATACTATTACACGATGGAATTATTTTTAATTCCATTTCTTTTCATTTATTAATACATTTTATATCCCCTGTCTCAAGAAAACCCTTTATATGATGGAGTTGGGGTTTCCCAAAGAGATGAAATGACATATTGTGGGACCAGGTCTTTTAAGAATAACATTATTGGTTGATGTGTTATCATGTTTGACTGTTAGAAGAGGTGTGGATTTGTTCTAGAGGCATTCCTAAATCACAAATTTAATAAATCAAATAAAATTTATTCATTAGTTATGTTTCACCTAATGAATTATCAAATTTAATTTAAACAACAAATAAATAATGAATAAACCCTTTTTATCCAACCCTTCTATCAAGACCTTTCTTTCCTAATTTCATTTTGTTTGCATCTTCATTTAAATTCAAATTCCGCATTGAAATATTTTAATTTAATGTTTTCAAAACCCCCAAAACCAACATTTTCATAAGTAATATAAAAATATTATATAGATTAAGTAAATTAGAATTAGTGATTGAACCAACTGCGACTATAACATACCCGACCCGAGAGCCACTAAACTGGTGCCCGAGCCATGTCATTGCATGACCTCAAGCACAACTCCCCATATGCCAAAGAATTTAAACTAGTAGGGAGGTTCTAAAGGTCAAAAATTGATACTATACCATCTTTACCAGAATAATACACATTAGAAAAACATTATAAAATAACAGAAACTCTAGAAACTAAGTAGTGAACCTTTATAAATAAACATATGCCAAACTAGGTACAAACCACAAAAAATCATAAATATGTCATGTCATACAACATTTCCAAGTGAAAAAAACCTAAATAAATGAAAAAATAGGAATCCCCAAAATGGTCCAGATCCATGTTCGGAACCTCATCGAAGCTCATACCAAAATCCAACTCAACTCCCAATCACTGGGCCTTTTTCCTTTACCTAACCTGCAACTATGAAATCTTCTCAGGTACCCAATGGTGGCCCGATCATGGTGTGAGTAAAACTCAATAGTAAACCAACAATGGTGTTTACCAAATATCTAGTTCAATAGATAGTGAATGGAAGAACTAATTAATGAAAAAATAAATAAAACACAATTCATGTGGCCATTAGTAATAGTGTTTTCCATAAGTTATTCTATTAACAAATCCAGATTCAATACTTATAATGATTATATTCTTAGTTCACCTTTTTCATGTGGTCTATGGATTTGTAATGTTCCGTAATCACAAGGAATATGGGAATAAATCATTTTCTACCTCTATAAGGAAACACATCAGAATAATCACATTATCCTCACTTTGATGCCTTGGTCCAAGTGGAATGAAACAGTTATGGGAATATAACTCTTCCTGCTTCCCTAACCCATGCATTGAGGCGTGGTGTTTTTATCCTTAGCCCAACTAGAATTATGGGCCTATATCTGCATGTATATATGCCACTCCACAAATCCATGTGCACATGATTATTTATAAATTCACTAAACATAACCACAATACAACCAAGCACAACCAATAACAATTACAACAGCGAAATAATATCAAGTAAAATGGAATTCAATATTATTATACAATCCATTAACACATTTATCATTTAGATCCCATAACCATTTAACCCTATTTCTCAGTTCCTAAGATGAAATCATTAAGCATATTTTGGTAAAAACATGATTTATTATCACATTCCCATTAATCCCGTTTTATCCCATTAATACACCAATCCATATAATCCCTTAGAAATATTCCCAACAAGATACATCTACACATAATCCCTTCTTAATAAATAAATTTACCAAATTACTTATTTGACATGGACTTTACCTATATACAAGTACATTTCACAATAAGTGTTTTCATTATCCATGTTTGGGAGGGTCGGCACACCGCTTGGGTGGTCCTAGATTGGTCGAGTCATCCTCCATGCATCCCTCAGAGGTCACGAGGGGTTCAATTGGTTATATAGACATCATATATACCAATGATTCCCAATTTAATGAAGAACAAATAAATAAGATAATAATAATAAAACCCTACATGCACAAATGCATGTACAAACTATGTTATATAACTTATACACCACCTACCATAGATCCATTGAAGAACACCCTCAAAATTGAAACTTCGGATCCTGATTTAACCACACTTAGAAGCCTCAAACTAGATCACACTGGAAAAGAAGGTTTTTATAGATTCAAAATTAGATTATAGAAAGTTTCAAATTTCAACCGAGAAGTATAAGCATGGAGGAGATTAGCCTTACCCGGATATTTGATCTGCAATCGATGACACTCCAAATGTCCTAGGGAAGGGGTATAATCATCCTTCAAAGCTCATGAGATCTATTTCTCATCACTAGGATTAGAGGAGGAGTAGAGGAGGAAAATATCGAGCTGCGGTTAAAAATTCCATAATTGAATATTTGTAAATTTTTTAACGTTACTGGGCCACACGGTTTACCCGCACGGTTTTCCAAACCCTGTGCAAACCGTGCGCATGTTACTATTTGAGAGTGTTTGGTACACTTGGTTACCTGATAATTCCACATGGTTAGCTTAACTATGTGATAACCATGTGTATGGATCTGTCCAAGGTTGCATGGTTACCTGGGATTCTCCACATGGTTTTCACTAACCATGCATAAACCAAACAACATGCCCAGAAAACTCCTTTTACCTCCTCTTCTGTGCCCTGAACCCCTATAACACCCCAAATACTTCTCCAGGGATTGGAAAATAATATTTAATTCAAAATAAGGGACTCAAACTAAATTTTAAATAAAAACATACCTTAAGAAATAATCTGAGATCTTATAACCTCCCCACCTTATGAAGACTCATCATCAAGCCACTCTTCCCGAGAATTATTGAGTTTCTAAAGAAAATAGATTGTGCCACTGGGATCTCATATCTGACTCTCTCTCCCATGTCTCTTCTTCACCGTTTCCATTATTCCATAAAACTCAAACAAAAGGCATAAACATTCCTTGTAATAATTTCTCACTATATTATAAAATACTCACCGGATGCTCTTCAAAATATTCAACATCCTATAGCTCTAAATCCTCAATTTTTATCATGTGAGATGGATCGGGATGATATTTTCATAGTTACAAGACATGAAAAACATCATTCATTCCACTATACAGTGATAGAAATCCAATCAGTATGTCATTGGTGTGATCATCTGCACAATCTCAAATGATCCTACATACCTTGGCAGTAACTTTCCATGCTTCCAAATTCGATGGTGACCCATTCTTTGTGAAACTTGAAGAAACACACCATCAACCACTATAAACTCATGAGATCTACAATGTCGATCTGTATATGAATTTTTTCTACTATGACCCATTCTCATATGCTTCTAAATCAACCAAACCTTTTCTGACATTTCCTATATGAGGTTCATCCCCAAAAACTCAGATTCCCCAGCTTCTAAACAAAACAATCGAGATCAACATGGTCTACCATAAACTGATTCAAAAAGGTTCATTTGAATTGTAACCTGGAAACTATTGTTGTATGAAAACTCAACATGCAGAAATTTTTTCCCATGAGTGACCAAAATCGAAAATACAAGCTCTCAGTATATCTTCTAATACCTATATTGTATGCTCTGACATCCCATATGTCTACATGTGATAATCCATACTCAAAAACACCTAGGTGCCAAGTGGCTTATATAACCCCTGGTAGAAGTGTGATGTGAAACACATGTCACAATCCAAAACTATGGTTCTTGGCTTTCCATGGAACCACACTATCTCTCAAACATATAACTCACCCAATTGATTAAAAATATAAGTCTCCTAGATTAGTAATAAATGATACTTTTTGGTTAGTTGATCCATAACTACCTAGATTTTATCATTATTCTAGGGCTTCTATGAATGACCAAATACAAATTCCATCGTTACGTCATTTCACTTCCACACCAGAATTGGAAATGACTGTAACAAACCACCAGGGCACTAATCCTCTACCTTTACTTGTTGACATGCAAGGAATCATGCTACAAAACAATAAACCTCTTTCTTCCTTCCCATCCACCGGTACTGCCTATGAAGATCACAGAACATCTTAGTCAACCCAGGGTGCACTTACCACTTTGATGTGTGTAACTCATGCATTAACTCCTCCTATACACCTTCTATCACCACAACACGTCCACAAACATAAGAAACTCTATAATCACCAAAATCCAAACTATAAGGTAACTCCCCACCTTTATGACTTTCTGTAACGACCCAAACATTCACTAATGAAAATTCCGCTTGATCTGGTTAAATGTTTCATTAGGTAAAATGATTATATAAAATGCGAACTTCATTGGTTTTAGGTTTTTGGATTTGAAAATACTGTTATGAATTGTGACCATTGATGATATATCCATTGAACAGTGATCACTTTATTAGTATAAATAAATAACTTTAACAAATCCAATTTACTCAGACAAAGGAAGCAATGACCTCATTCAGTAGACTTTCCCCATACAAAGCCCATTTGTTGGAACTTGGAAAGGAGGTGGTGTCAATGGTCTTTGATCTTGACCAAGCCCATGCCTAGCATGAACACATTAATCTTTAGTGGAACTGACTATGGTAGAAGTTGAAGTTAATAGAGATTACAACCTGAGCAATGCTATCCAATCTACCAAAAGAGTTTATTACCATCGCACAGCTTAATCTTCGATCTTATGTGGGTGTTATAATCGGTTATGTAACAAGAACATAGAACTATTATTATGTGCATAATTTTTTATATAATAATTAATATACACTCATTTTATTATTCTTACTTTGTAAATAATTTTTAAAGTGAAAATAGTATTTTTAGTTTATATTTAACCAAGAAATCTATACTGATGAATTAATTTATTTTTGAATTAAATAGTATTGTCATTAAATAATATTATTATTAAATTACTTTTATTAAATATAAATGATAGTATAATTTTATGAATGTAATTGTAATTTTTATTATGGTTTGAAAGCAGTTTTTGTCAAAACCCATGAATTTTCAATAAATGGAATTTTTTATTTTAAAATTAACAATTCACATATTTTAAAAATTATTTAGATAAAATGAATATTTTTTTAGAATCAGGATGTCATAATTATCCAATGGTAAATTTTTCTTAATTTTCAGAGAGAGTCGAATTTTTTGGTAAAAATTAAATACCGTTTAAATATATAATGAGTTTTATGACATCATAATGAACCGATAGTGATGAATAAAAATAAAATAAACATTATTTTAGGATAATATATGTTTTAACATTAAAATAATGTGATTTTTGGTTTTTTGATTTATTTTGAAAAGATTTAGTGGACCCTTCGAGGCTTATAAAACATTTTATCTTTTTAAATGAATTTCCTTGAGAGTGTGACTCACCTCCACATAAGTAACCCTATTATTTTAAGAATTTCGGTAATTGGCCATATAAAATATTTTTTTCCACTACCCTTTGGAAAAAACCATGGGAAAAACCATGGTCTGGTTTTTGGTATTGATTAGTTTTATATGAGGTGTCCCAAACATAAATAATAAAGAAATCCCTCTCTTTTCCTATATAAACCCACCCAATCTTCCACATCCTCTTCACTCAAAGCCTTTGGATTTCAACCAACACCTGACCTCCTCTCTCTATAATCTTCCCAAGGGACCCTATTCTCCCAAGAAGCCTCTCTCAAGCCTTTCCCAAGCCTTTGGAAGCACACTTCCAAGTAAGGGGTTTCTTCCTTTCTCATTTTTTTCCAATTTTCCTTTAATTTGTTATGCCCATTTGTTTTCAACTAACAAATATTGGGGTGTGATTTCTCACCTCCATTATACTTCCCTATTTATGTTTGGATGATGTGAGATCCCTTTCTCCCAAATTAATTCCTCCCATGTACACCTGTTACCATGCTGAAATTCCATGAGGGATTTCTCTCTCCTCTTTTACATCCAAGTAATTCTTTTGTATTACGCATCTAAATTCCATTATGTTTATTAAGAAATGTATCTATATAACCCCCCTTACGTCCCAATTAATGTAAATATGATGATACACCCATTTCTCTCTCATAAACTCTTTTTTATGATTTCTTATTTCATGCTATTATGCTGCCGAAATTGCACTATGATTTTCCAAGACAATGTCATTGTGTAGTGAATACCATGCCCATTTCTCTGTCAATGGTATTCTACTTTTTGCACATTTACTTATTTATTATAAATATTCATGTATTTATTACACATAACTTTATCTTAGAATTAATTATGATGATTAATTCCATGTTATATGATCCATGTGGCACACTTATGAATGAAATTTAATGTTTAAGAAGGGTGCGCCCTGATAGCACTCCAATGAATTGGGTAAAGTATAGTATCATGATACATCATGTGAAATACATTTCGAATCATGCTAATTCAAGTGAAACGAGGGTTTACTCATGCTTCATGTTAAATGAGTGTTGACTCATCTAATTAAAGTGCAACGAGGGGTTACGCATTCTTCATGTGCAATGCGGGTTTACTCATGCTCCATGTGCAATGAGCCTTGGCTTATGAAAATACCATGTTTAGTGAAATTTCCACATATCCATGTTATAATTATCATGGTTTATCATGAATTTAAGTTCATGTTTCTCTAGTTTTCCATTGATATTCCTATTACCTATCATGTATTCAAATCTTCATGTTATTCCATGTTTACTCCCTTACTGGGCTTTACAGCTCACGCTTTTCTTTTACATGTCCTTAGGTTATCCCATGCAATACAAATTATGTGAGAATGCAGTGGTCATATCAAGGAATTTTTCAATAAAGGTGTTTTATTTCATGTTTTATGTTATTATTTAATGATCTTAAGCCCCAAAGACACTAGACCTCTCTATCTTCTATGTTGTATCATGTAAATTTTATTTAATAAATCATGTTTTAGTGTGTAATAAAGATCAAGGTTGTTATAGATGGTGTCAGGGGATAGGTTTAGATATTTTTGGTATTAGGATTAGAAAACCCTAGTGAAGACATAGAGACAATAGTAATTATTATAATAACATCCCTATCTATTGGTGAGTATTGAGTAAGTGGTTTATTAAGAAAATACATCAATGTCTGGATACGAGCAGGTAGAGGTAGCTCTGGCATAGATGTATCCTAGGGGTAAAACCTAAAAATAGTGCTTTAAGCTAGACTCAAATGGGAATTGGAGCCTGACAATGGGTCTTGCTGCACTCTTGGCCATGACAATCCCAGGGGATATGCTTTTTAAATTCACAAGCTTAGTCTGAACACTTATTAGTGAATTAAAAAAATGTCCCTAAGAATATATGTTATAAATTAGATCATTAATAATAGATATTGAAGCCCATGGATTCATATGTTTAGGTAATAAAGGTTATTTCTATGTCATCAGTTTTTTTGTTGCATTACGGTTTAGGTATTACCACTAACATTTCTTTTATTCCAGCCAATGGCTGGTCATAGGAGGACTCAGGCTAACAACCAATGTGAATATCAATGAGATGAATGTTCTAATGAGATCCCTAATCTGATGGGATCGGGAATCATGAACTTTGTCAGGGCACTCTCTTAGTTATCTCAAGCATTGAATAGAAACATGGGTCAAGAGGAATGTTTAACCCCCCCCCCAAAGAAAGAACAAGTTTCCATCGAGAGATTAATTATACAAAGGACTCCTACATTTAATATATCATATGATCCCTCAATCGTCGAAGAATGGATCAACTCCACTGAAAAGACCTTCTCCATCCCTCAATGTTCTGAACAAGGGAAGGTTCTTCTGGCTGCTTATCATATGGAGGGTGAAGCTGATCAATGGTGGAAATTGATCCAAAATACAGAGCTTGAGGAGGAGATCGAGGTGTTGGAATAGAAGGATTTACAAAAGATGTTTTTTGATAAATATTTTCTACAAACCCTTCGGCATAAGTTGTAAAGGTACTTTCTTTCACTAAAGAAAAAAGATGATGAATCTGTCAGAGCGTACGAGTCAAAATTAACAAGGCTTCCACGATACGCGTATGGCTTTGTCGTTACACCCTAACACAAGGTTGACTACTTCTTTGGTAGGATGAAACCTAGCATATGGGAAGCGTTGTTGATCTGTGACTTCGACTGCTATGAGGAAATTGTCTGATGTTCCCTCAAGGTCAAAATAGTGATCGGAGAATCTCAGGGGTATCATGGGGAAAATAAGCATAAGGTGGACTACAATTCTTCTGGTCCGATAAATAAATCCAATGGTGATAAGAATATCTATCCCCACACCTTCCAAATGTGTGGAAAGAAGCACCCTAGAAATTGACTGAAGGGGACGAGGAAATGCTTTAGGTGTGTAAGAGAAGGGTACCTAGCTATTAACTGCTAACAAGAAAAACTCGCGGCTACAATAGAGAAGAGGAAAGCTCTACTTGACCCTCCACGTGTTATTCATTGCTTCAACTGCAAAGAATTGGGGCACTTTCCAAATCAGTGCCCTAAGCCAAGGGTTTTTAGAGGCAACCAACAACCTACAAGGTAGCAAGGGCGGTCTTTTTCTATCACTAATACCGAAGTGAACTCTGACAACAAATTGTTGATAGGTACGCTAGTTACTCATTCAAGAATAGAGAATGTACTTTTTGATTCATGTTATACGCATTCTTTTATATCTCGAATATTTAGTAGAATAATCCAAACACCACCACAAATCATGGAAGTAACGATGTCGGTGAGTACTGTAAATGGGGAAATCATTTCATCACATTAATATAACTCCTCCCCTTTAATAATATGTTGATTTAATTTCCCAGCGAACACCGTCATACTAAATCTGGTGGAATTTGATTGAATTCTTGGCATGGATTGGATTTCTTTATATAGATCCAACATAAATTGTCATGAGAGGAAAATCACTCTCCATGTGGATAATGGACCCCCGATTCTATACAAGTGCAAGGGGGAAGATGAATATTTTTTAGCTCTATCATCTCAATCGTGGATATAAATTCCCTATGAGCACACGTATCTAGCTAAAATGATTGAGTCTAAGGAGGCAAACATCATTGAATACATTCCTACTGTGAGGTAATTCACTGAAGTGTTTCCCAAGGAATTTCTTTGTCTTCTTCCTATAAGAGATGTTGAATTCTCAATTGATATTATACCTAGGGAATTGCCAATATTCAAGCCTCTATATAGAATGGTTGTTCAGGAGCATGAGGAGGTAAATAAATAACTACATGAGAATCTAGATAAATGGTTTTTACACCCAAGTGATTCCCCATGGGATCCCCTAGTCTGCCTCATCAAGAATAAGGATGGATCAATGTGCCTTTGCATCGATTATCGTGAGTTTAAAAATTTACCATAAAGAAAAAGTATCCTCTCCCACGAATTGATGACTTGTTTATCAGCTGCGTGGAGAACAATACTTCTCCAAGGTAGATTTGTGGTCAGGATATTATCAAGTAAGGGTGAAGAAGGAAGATATCACCAAGACTACTTTTCATACAAGATACGGGCACTATGAATTCATAGTAAGGCCTTTCAGACTCACTAATGTTCCAGAAATCTTCATAGACTTGATTAATAGAGTCTTTAGAGATTACCTTGACAAATTTGTGATAGTCTCAATAGATGATATTCTAATATACTCCAAAACCAAGGAGGATCCTGAGGAGCATCTAAGAACTATACTAGAGACCTAGAGAAATGAGAAACTCTATGTAAAGTAACGAAAGTGTAATTTATGGTTGAAGTAGATCTCATTCTTGAGCCATATAATCACAAGAAATGGGATATCTGGAGATCCCTACCAAATAGATGTAATTGAGGTATGTATGAGGCCAACATTGGTAATGGATATCTATTTCTTCATGGGGTTAGCTAGATATTATCAACAATTTGTGAGTAATTTCTCACAATTCTCCACCCCTATTACCACGCTAAATCAGAAGGGAATAATGTTTTCTTTGAGTGTTGAATGCAAAGAAAGCTTCAAGGTTCTAAAAAGAAGGATTATCACTACGCCTATGCTCACTATACCCACAATTGGAGAACATTTTGTGGTATTTAGTGATGCTTCAAAGAAGGGATTAGGGTGTGTGTTGATTAAAAATGACAAAGTCATTGCCTATGATTTAAGGGAATTGAATGTTCATGAGAAAAATTATCCAACACATGATCTGGAGTTGGCTGTAGTGATTTTTACTTTAAAAATTTCTCTGTATTATCAGTTTGGGGAGAAGTGTGAAATATATTCGGACCACAAAAGAATCATGTATATATTCACATAGAAGGAGTTGAACATGCGCCAACGAAGATAGTTAGATCTGATCAAAGACTCTGATTTCTCAATCCATTACCACCCTGGGAAAGCGAATAATATGGTTGATGATCTAAGTATAAAGGACCATGAAATTCCTTCATTGATGAGAATTTAGAATGATCCAGTCTTCTTAGACTTGATGAGGATGGATTTGGGAATCATAAAGAAGGGAACATCATAAATCCATTCACAAATGATTTCTCAACCATCTCTTTTGGAAAGGATAAAGGATGATCATAAGGATGATGTGTGAATTCAGAAGAATGTGGAAGTTATCAGAAAAGGGAAATCCTCAGATTTCAATGTTAATAAAGAAGGAATCATGAGATTTGGGAAAATAATATGTGTTCCATCAAGTTCATAACTGATGAAGGATCTTTTGGACGATGCCCATAGTTCAAATTTCTATATTCACCCATGAAGCAAAAAGATGTATCGAGAAATCTGAGAGCATTATTGGGGGGATAATATGAAGAATGAGATCGTTGAGTATACATCAAAGACTCTATTGTTCTAGAAAGTGAAGGCATAGAGGTTGAAGTCTAAGGGGATGATGAAACCATTTCCTATACCAGTATGGAAATGGTAGAAAATCATCATGGACATTGTCACTGGACATTCGAAGACATTCAATGGAAATAATGAAATCTGGGTTGTTGTGGATCATCTTACAAAGTCTGCATAATTTATTAAAATTTGGGAGGATTTCTCATTGGATCAACTGGCACAAATACATATCAGAGATGTGGTAAGGCTACATGGGGTACAATTATCGATTGTATCCAATTGAGATCCAAGATTCAGATCTTGGTTTTGGAAGAGTCATCAACATGCTCTTGTTAATGAGTTAAACTTCATTATGGCTTATCATCCTCAAAATGATGTCCAATCTGAGTGGACTATCCAAAAACATGACAATATATTAAGATCATGCTCAATGGAAATCAACGAAGGATAAGAACATTATAATCCTCTGGTTGAGTTCTCTTATAACAACAGTTTCCACTCGAGCATCCGAATGGAACCATATGAATCCCTATATGGTAAGAGGTGTTGAACACCAGCATGTTGGGATAAATTCAGTGATCGTAAGCTGTTAGGACCAAAAATGGTTGAACAAATGGTGGAGAAGGAGAAAACCATTCAGCAGCATATCATGGAATCCCAGAGTCGACAGAAGAGTTATGCAGATAAACATCGATGAGACATTGAGTTTAAATTTGGGGAAATGTTATTTCTACTCATATCCCCATGGAATAAGTTCATGATGTTTGCAAAAAATGGAATTTAAGTCCTAGATACATCGGCCCCTTCGGGATTCTTGATCGTGTCGGGGTTGTGGCCTATTGACTAGCACTTCCACCTACCATTACCAAAGTATATGATGTCTTTCATGTATCCCTCTTAAGGATGTACATACCAAACTCATCACATTTATGCTCTGCATAAGTACAACAGTTAGAGGATGTTATTTCTTATGAGGATAAACCAACAAGGATCTTAGGTCATAGAGAAAAGGTTGTAAAAAATAAGACAATGCCCCTCGTCAAGGTGTTGGGGTGAAACCACAAGTTTGAAGAAATGACATGGGAATCAGAGGAAGTGATGAGGTAAAGTTTCCCAAATCTCTTTTAGTCTGGGAAAAGGAAATTTCAAGCATGAAATTTCTTAAGGGGGAATATTTTAACGACCCAAACTTTCATTAATGGAAATTCCTATTGATCTGATTAAATGTCTTATTATGTAAAATGTTCATATAAATTGTGAACTTCATTGGTTTTATGTTTTTGGATTTTAAAATACCATTAGGAATTTTGTCTATTGCTGATATAGTCTCTGAACAATAATCACAAGATTAGTATAAATATAGGGCTTTATCAAATCCAATTTACTCATACAAACGAAGCGATGGCCTCATCTAGTAGAATTTCCTTGTATGAAGCCCATTTATCAAAGATTATAAAGGAGGTGGCATCATTGGGATTCTCTCTTGACCAATCCCAATACAATCTTGAACTTTTTAAGCATGAGTGGAATCAACTATGAGAGAAGTGTAATTTAATAGAGATTACCACCTGAGTGATGTTATCCGAGCCACCCCAACAGTCTGTCACCGCCGCACACCTTAATATTCAGTCTTATGCGGGTGTTATAAGGGGTTATGTAACAAGACCTTAGAACTATTGTTATATGCATTATTTTTTATATAATAATGAATATACAATAATTTTATTATTGTTACATTGTACATAGTTTTTAAAGCACAAATAGTATTTTTAGTTAATATTTATCCAAGAAATCTATTTTGATAAATTAATGGATTTTTTAAATAAATAATATTTTAATAATATATTATTATTATTATTAAATTAATTTTTATTAAATATAATTGATCGTATATTTTTATGAATGAAATTGTAATTTTTAATAAGGTTTGAAAGAATTTTTGGTCAAAACGCATGAATTTTCGATAAATGGTCGTTTTTATATTAAAATTAAAAATTCACATATTTAGAAAATTATTTAGATAAAATTAATATTATTTTTGGAATTAAGATTTCAAAATTATCCGATGAACAATTTTTCATAATTTTTTGAGATAGTTGAATTTTTGGGGAAAATTTAAATACTATTTAAATATATAATGTGATTTATGACATCATAATGACCCAATTGTGATGTAATAAAATACTATAAACACTATGTTCGACCAATAAATGTTTTAGCATTAAAATAATGTGATTTGGGGTCTGTTTGATTTATTTTACAAAGCATTAGTGGTCCCTTAAAGGCTTATAAAACATTTTGTCTTTTTAAATAAATTTGCTTGAGAGTGTGACTCACCTCCATATAAGCAACCCAATTATTTCAAGAAGATACCCATTGTCTTTATAAAATATTTTGCTTCCACTCCCCTTTGACAAAAACCATGGGAAAACCCCATGGTCTTGTTTGTGGTTTTGATAAGATTAATATGAGGTGTCCCAAACATAAATAATAAGAATTTCCTCTCCTTTCCTACATAAACCCACCTGATATCCCACTTACTCTTCACTGAAAGCCTTTAGATATTGTCCAACCCTTTCCCTCCTCTATCTATAATCCTCCCAAGGTACCTCAAGCTCCCAATAATCCTCTCTCAAGCTTTTCCCATGCCTTTGGAAGCACACTTCAAAGTAAGGGATTTTTTTCTCTCATTTTTGTCCAATTTTTCAATACGTTGTTATGCCATTTTGTTTTAAATTAAATAATGTTGTGGTTTGATTTCACACCTCCCCCATACTTCCCTCTTTGTGTTTGGATTATGGGAGACCCCTTTCTCTCTCATTAATGCCGCCCATGTACACCTATTACCATACCAAAATTCTGTGAGGGATTTCTCTCTCCTATTTTACATCCAAGTAATTATTTTGTATTATACATCTAAATATCATTACGTTTGTTTTCACATGTTTATATATGACCCCCCTTACTGTCTGTTTCATGTAAATATGATAAGACACCCCTTTCTCTCTCATCAACTAGTTTTTATGAGTTCTTATTTAACGTTGTTATGCGGCCGAAAGTGCACTATAATTTTCCAAGCCAATGTCATTGTGTAGTGAATACCATGCCCATTTCTAAATCATGGGTATTCAACTTTATGCACATTTAAGTATTGATTATAAAGATTCATGCATGTATTCCACATACCATTATCATGTAATAAATGATGGTGATTGATTCCATGTTATACGATCAATGTGGCACACTTATGCATGAAATGAAATGTTTAAGAAGGGTGTGCCCTGATAGCGCTCCAATGCATTGGATAAAGTATAGTATCACAATACGTCATGTGCAATGAGTTTTTATGCAAACTAATTCAATTTAAATGAGGTTTTACTCATTCTTCATTTGAAATTAGTGTTGAATCATGAAAATCCAAGTGCAATGAGGGGTTACTTGTGCTTAACTTGCAATGAGGGTTTACTCATGATCCATGTGCAATGAGTCTTGGCTCATGATAATTACCTGTTAGGTGTTGTTTAGAAATTTCCATGTTATGATTATCGTGATTTATCATGACTTTATTTTCATGTTTCTCTTGTGTTCCATTGATAATCCTATTGCTTAACATGTATTGAAATCTTCATGTTATTTCTTGTTTACTCCATTACTGGGCTTTATAGATCACCCTTTTCTTATGCATGTCTTCATGTTATCCCATGAAATGCTAAGTACGTGGGAATATAGTGGTCATGTAAAGGATGTTTTCAATAAAGATGTTGTATTTCTTGTTTTAAGTTGTTATTTAATTATCCTAAGCACTAAAGACACTAGAAATCTCGATCTTCTATGTTGTATCATGTGAGGTTTATATAATAAATCATGTTTTAGTTGTAATAAAGAGCATGGTTGTTATACATTCTTTCATAGCCAGACACTCTAAATCCCTTAATTGACTCTCCATGACTTAACGTAGTAGCATAGACTGCACTATTATAGATGAAAGTGTCATCTTCCCATTCCCATCATATACCTCCAGACACATCTCAGTAAACTAGGCCATCAATCTCCAATCATAGTTGGATTCCTGCACCACCTGACTCTGAGTCTTCTAGTTAAGATCATCCACAATATTATTGCATTTTATTGGTGTATAAATAAACTCACAATCAATATATTGTTGGTAATAAACCCTCCTTCACTACTAAATATTCAAATCCTGCTAAGAAAAGATGTATTTAAGGATTTTGTGATCGATAAACACCATTAACCATTATCCTGACATGTAATGCCTCAAGAACTATAAGGTGTAAACCATAGAGGGGACATAATATCATGAGTAGGGTAATTTATTTCATGAGGCCTCAATTTTCATTACCCATAAGCTACAACCCAATTATCCTGCATCAACAGTGCCCCACGCCTGACAATAAATAAATCCCAAAACAAGATATACCCCTTTCCTGGTTCGGGTATGGTCAGAATCGGTGTTGTAGTCAACTGCTTCTTCATCTCTTTAAAAGAACATTTGCATTCCCCAAACCAATCAAACTTATCCCCCTTCTTGGTTAAGCATGAGAGTGGTGCTTCTAAATGATATAAATCCCAAATTAACCTTCGGTAATAACAAGACAAACCCAAAAAAAATTGAATGTCATAAATGTTCTTGGGTTGCTCCCAAGACACCACAACCTGCACTATCTATGGATCCACTAACACACCTCATTCAGAAATGATTTGACCTATGAAATTAAACTTGTCAATATAGAATTGAAATTTTAATATATTAGCATAGAGCTTATACCGTAACAGCATACTCAAGATAATGCCAAGGTGTTTGGAATGATCATCATGAGTTCTGGAGTACACCAAGATGTTTTCAATGATGACAACAATGAAAAGATCAAGATACAGGTGAAATATCTGGTTAATCAAAGCCATGAACATAACCAGTAAATTGGTCAACTCAAACGACATCACTAAAAACTCATGCAACCTATACCTATTCAAGAATGCTTTTAGTGGTACATCTAATGGTATCACCCTAAAATTATGTTATCCTGATCATAAATTGATCTTAGAGAACATTGTTGCACCCCTTAGTTATTCAAATAGGTCATCGATTCTAGGAAGCGGGTATCAGTTCCTAACTGCCATCTGGTTCAATTTACTATAGTCAACACATAGCCTAAAGGATCCATCTGCCTTCCTGGAAAATAGTACAAGATATCCCAAAGGTGATGTACTGGGATGGATAAATCCCATACAATCCAACTCCTCTTGATGATGTTTATGTTCTTGGAGGTTTGTCGGTGCCATTTTATATGGCAGGATAGAAACTGGCTCTGCCCCTAGCAATAGTTCAATCGTAAACTTGACATTAATCTCATGTGGTAACACCAAGAAGTCCTCAGGAAACACAACCTGAAAACTGTCAAAAACAAAAGGGAAGACTAGCTACTTTTTCCCCTGTTATCTAACATAATGTATGATAATTGGGTTGTGATTTCTCTCATTTGTTGACAAACCAGTCCTGCATGGCCTTCTCAAACATCGCACTGACCACGAAGTTCATAAGAGATTACCTCTAGAGAGATTAATGTCAATCAATGCTGGTAATAGTCAATATGGAATTGATACAACACCAGCCAATCCATTCCAAGAATTAGGTCAAGACATGACATCTTAAAAAAACATCTTCCACAGAAAATGATACCCACCCACCTCCAATGAAAAGACATTACACTTCTTGATATCCTCAACTCATATCACAAATGGAGTATCAAATTACATTACTCCATAAACATTTTCCATGGATAATCCAAAGACAACCATGAATTTAGAAGAAATGAAAGATTGTGTAGAACCCATATCAAATAAAGCACTAGAATGTGTAGAAGCTGCAACAATCATACCTTGAATAGTAGACAAACCTACCACACCACCTTCAAGTGTAGTCCAAACATTAAGAATGTGACCTACCCCACTACATTGGGCCCCAAGCTAAGCACTATTCAAAACACTATCTTGCTAGTTAGAATTCTCTCACCCCATAGATCCACATCTACCACCCCTGCCAATATGACTCGTTGAGATCCAACTTCCTGCCAGATATGGAATCAATAACCCTCTACCAATACTCTACATATTTACATGGCATCTATCATATCCTGACTGTCATTGTTTCTTACATATCTTTTATACATTTCCTAACCTACTACACGATCAGCACTCAATTAGTGGCTGGGGACACTAGCCATGCATGTACCCCTGCCTAACACACTGATAACAGAATTCCCGGTCTCCACCCTGAGAAACTAACCATCTATTTTGACTGCTCTGTACATTTTCCCCAATTGGAAATTTCCGAAATGGTGCTTCCTTCATTTGGAAGCCTCACCACTTTCCCACCCAGCTGGCACCACAAGTTTACAACCTGTACCCCCCTTCTATTTTCACATCATGATAAGGAAATTATCAACTACCTATGAAAACCTTTTTAGAAATAATTTGTTTACATGGGACCTGATCTAATTTTTAAGCACATAATTTAAATATTTTGTGACTACCTCCTCATCTCCTGCCATTGTCGGAATTAAATATTGAAAATCAGTGATGTGACTAGCATAATCCATCACTAACATTTTCCATTAGGTCAAACTAAAAAAAATCCACATCCTTATCCTGACTCAAACTTTCTGTATAGAAGTGTTTAAGGAACATATCTTGTAAATCATTCCAGGTCATTCCTTCATCCTTCTCCATTTGAAACATGATGTCCCACAAACACTTTTCCTAACCTTTCATCATATAGGACACTAAAATTACATGATTCTCAAGAGGAGTCTCTATATGATCAAGAATAGTCTAGAAAGACTCTATCCAAAATTATGCAGCCTCTTCCCCACCCTCTCCGGTAAGGGTCGGGGGTGTTGCAGCTAGAAATCCCTGGTTAGCTCAAACATTATCGATGAATCCCACCCTATGTCTCATTCCATCATCATTATAAAATGAGATATATTTTTATGGAACTTATATTCTCTATTTTTTTGAATCACTAAATTCTCTTTCTCCTCTACATGAGGAGTGTTCTCGGAGATATCCTCTCGTCGCTCAACTACCACATGTCTTCAGGGTAAAATATTGTTCTATAATTCTAAGCACGAGTTTTAGAAAAAAAACCATAAATATTTAACAAGAATAAAAGAGGTTTCATCATTATCAAGAAACAATCCATTTCTCTAACACCACATAAATAACCACATCATATCTGGAACACTTCTCTCAACCATTCCTGCTGAGGCCATGGCTAGCATGGGGGAACTTACTCACATGATTATAAGCCTTACGTTTTACACCATTTAGAAACAATTTATATTTCACAACCTATTCCAACAAAAATTTAATTCACCCGGTTCCCCTATCGATCACAATTCCTTAATTGTTACGTATCATTTTTCCCATTTTCACCATCTCATTAGACGCCATTTTCATTTCTTTCAATAAAATCGAATACATCCTACCCCTTTATGTTCAACACACCTATCCCATGTGTGCCTACAATGATGCATGTCTCCTATATAAATAGGTTCTATAATGATTCATGAATGTGTACCCCCATTCCATTGTGGCCATGAGAGAAAAAAATATAAAATAGTCACATTACATAACATGTGCATCACCCCATGGTGAAATATCATAAATCAAAACATCACACTACAAGTACAAAAATTCCCACCATGGGTAACATGGGTTTTCACCCATAAATTGGTTAGATACTCCCAAGAAAGAGATAATTTCCAAGGCCTCACACATTCATATCCTCTTGTCTACCATCCCAAATAGTAAGTCATGAAAAATACCTCCTTTGTTACTACTAAGTAATGTCCCCGACCTGAGAGCCACTAAACTGATGCCCCAATATGGGTCATCACATGACCACAAGTGCACCTCAGCATATTCTAGAGTAATCCATAGTAGAAAAACATTATAAAATAGCAGAAACACTAGAAACTAAGCAGTGAACCTATTTAAATAAAAATCTCCCAAACTTAGTACAAACCCCAACAATTGGTAAATATGTCATTTCATGCTACAATTCAATATGGGAAAAACCAAAAATAAATTCCGACATAGGAATCACCAAAATTTTCCTAGATCCAAGTCCGGAACCTCATCCATTCTCATCCCAAAATCAGACTCAACTCCTATGCACTGGGCTTTTTCCCTTTTCCTAACCTACAACCATGAAATCTGGATAGGTACCCCACAACAGCCTGAGCAGGGTGTGATTATAACTTAGTAGGACACCACCAATAGTGTCTAAAAAATATCTTGTTCAATATATAGTGTATATAGAGCTAATTGTTGACAAATAAATAAAATCCAATTCAAGTAACCATTAGTAATATTGTTTCCCTTAAGTTAATAAATTATCAAATTTAGAGTCAATAATTATAATGATTATGTTCTTAGTTCACCTTTTTCATGTGTTTAATGGATTATAAATGTTCAATAATCACAAGTCATTTAGGAATAAATCAGGTTCTACCTTCATAAGACAACACCTCATAACAATCACCTTATCCTCACCTCAAAGCCTCAGTCCAGGTGGAATGCAACCATTAGCAGAATAGAACTGTATCCCCTTCCCTAAACCATGAATTATGGGGTGGAGTATAGAGACTATGTCCAACTCAAACTATGGGTGTAGAAACTCATTTTTATTCCCCACTCTACTGATCCATGTACACATACTTATTTATTCATTCACCACACATAACCACAATAAAACCAAGCATATCCAATAACATTAGAAACATAAAAACAATGATAATTAAAATGGAAATAAATATCATGACACAATACAATAACACATTTATCATTTATATCCCATAACCATTTAACCCAATTTCCCATTCCTCAAGCCTAATTCATTAAGAATATCCAGGTACAAACATTATTCATCGTCACATCCCCATTAATCCCATTAATCCCGTTTTAGCCCAGTTATATTCCCAGACAAACGATCCCTTATCCATTTTACCAAATCAAAACATCTACCCATAATCCCTTATTAATCAATAAATTTACCAATTTAATTCTTCTATATGGGATTTACTTATTTTTAAGTACACATCAGAATAATTTTTTTCATTATTCTTGTTTAGGAGGGTCGGAACACCCCTTTGGTTATCCAAGATAGGTTGAGTCATCTTCCATGCATCTCACGGATATCATGGGGGGTTAAATTGGTTGTTTTGACACCCAATATACCAAGTCATTCCAATTTAACCAAGAAAAAATAAATAATATTACATTAATAAAACCCTACATGCACAAATCCATGTACAAACTCTGGGATATAACTTGTAGGCCACCTACCTTAGATCTGCTGATGAATTCCATCCAAATCAAAGCCATAGATTCCAATTCAACCACCCTATCTAGCCTCAACCTCGATCTCACTAGAAAAGAAGTTTTTTTATATTTTAAAGGATAAGAGTGGAAGATACAATCCATAACATAGGAAAGGAAGTAATAAGGAGATTACACTTACGCGGATCATCGATCCGCAACTGACGAAACTCCAAATGAAATAGGGAAGAGGTAGAATCACCATTGAATGATCAGAAGATCTCTTTTTCATCACTAGGTTCACAGGAGGAGGTGAGGAGGAAAATCCCATGTTGGGGATAAAAATACCGTAATGTAATTTTTGTAAATTTCTCCACTTTACTAGGTCACATAGTTTAACCATAGGGTTTTCCATACTATGTGCAAACTGTGCACATTCTAATCTCTGAGAGAGGCCGGTTCACATGGTTACTTAATATTTCTACATCTTAATCTTAACTGTATGAATACTATTTGTATTCCTTTGTCCAAGGCTGCACAGTGACCTTGGATTCTCCACATGGTTTGAACTGACCGTGCTTAAATCATGCAACATACCCAAAAAACTAGTTTTTCATCCTATTTTGGGCCCCAAACCCCTTGGAAACTCCAGATACTTCTCATGTACATGGGAAAAACTTATTTAAGTCATTAGAATGTACTTAAACTGATTCATAAACAAAAACATACATTCAAAAATAATCGTAGATATTACATTTATGCTCCTCAAGTGAGATAACCTCGGTCAGCCTCTGTGCTTTATTAAAAAAAATATTTTCGTTTTCCATTCCCTATGATAGGTGTGTGTCAATAACTTATTAAATCCCTTATAGAATTATGAGGTAAAATAGTGATATTGATTATAAATTATACTCCTTGAAACACAATGAAATTGAACTATCTCCCATAAGTATAGGTTATCTAGATCATCTATGGTGAATGTCTCCCTAATCGGAAAGAATATGGTGACCTTCATTACTTGATCCATGATCACCCATACTACATTATTATTCCATGTTTTCTTGGGTCATCCTTTTATGATGTCAGTGGTGACATTATCCCACGTCCATTCGAGAATGTGAAAAGGTCATAGTGACCAAAAAGACCACAAATGCTCATCCTTCACCTACTAAAAACTAAAACATCATATCACAAATACTTTTATCTCATTATTCATACTAATAAACTAGTATTGACCATGAAGATCATGATACATATTTTTCAAACCAATATATACCTCCCATTTATAAAAAAAAGAAATTTCTCATTATCACCGCGTACAAACCAGTACGAACCGATATACGACTATATCTAAGAATAAATCATTGCTTCTAAGAGTCAAATCAGATAGTGGATCCCCACTGTATATGTTTTCCCTTGTAAGTTTTATAGATAAGATAATTTACCTCTCTTGATATATCTTGAAGAATAAGAACAAAAAATATCGAAGTCAAATACGTTCACCCTTAGGACTCCTGAACATCCAAATTCAGGTCATAAAACAGTGTCACCAGCTTCCACTCATAAAAATATTCCCACACTACCTCTATTTTTTTTCTTCCAAGTCAACATGTCGGTAAAAAAATTACCCATACCTGGAGTATAGGAAATCTCAAACATACAATATTTTTGATACTTGATCAACCTCCTCATCTGAAGGTCCAGGAAACATTGTGAAAATATGAACTTGAGGCTCTTCTTCTCCATGTACACCACAAATATCTCACCCAAAAGATATTTTACCCAACATATAATAGTGTTTACCACGAAATACAACTTCATATCATGAGTAGGATAATTCCTTACATGTGTTCTCGGCTATTTGGATCAATAATAAACCACTTATTCTCCCTTTATTAAAACTAATCTAAGTCGGACTCTAGATGTGTTACAGTACATGGTATTTTCATTACCCAGCTCAAGTAAGGTGAGTGTTAGTTTTGTTGTCATTGTAATATGAAATACCTTGAAAACCACCTTATAATCATCTCACTAAATAGACTTCACCCAATCCTTCGTAAGACTAGACATTGGAACTATTAGATGGGAGATACCCTGGTTAAAACACTATAATAGCCTACTAAAACTAGAAATATTTGAATCTCAAAGTTGATTTAGGTCTCTTCTATGACACTATGGATGAAACCTTCTTTATGTTAATTACCACACGAATTTCACACCTTATGTGACACAACAAGTGCCCTAAATAAATCGATAAGAAACATTTTTATAGCATGACATATTGTAAATTTTAACTTAGTGTACACAGGGTGATGTCGATATGTTGGGTATGATCATCTATAGACAAAGATTACACCAAGATGGAATCAATGAAACCCACCAAAAATTGTTCCCTAAATGGATGAAATATATGATTCATCAAGACCATGAATATCATTGGTGTATTTTTCATAACAAATATAATCTCCACAAATGAATATAACCTATATATTCTCATAAAAGTAGTCTGATCTAGGTCAGATGGTTCTCACCCCTCAGATGATGTTACCCCAACCTCAATTCAGTATTAGTGAAGATTTTGGTACCTCTCAGATAATCTAAGAGGTCATCAATGTGCATTAGGGGATACTGATTCTTAACTATCATCTATTTTAATCTATTATAATACTCACATAAGCACAAAATCCCCTCATACATCTTGGTGAAGAGCATGGGAGAATCCCATGGTGAAGTATTATGTTGTTTGAATACCTTATATTCCTGATCCTCTAAAGTCACTTTTAACTTCCAAATATTTTTGGGTGATATCATATATGGTGGTATAAAAACTATTTTGGATTCCAAAACCAATTTTTTAGTGAACTTGATATCCCACTGATGTTGTAACCTAGAGAACAGTTCAGGAAAAAGTTCCTAAAAATAGTCCACTATTGGAGGAACATTTTCCAATTTAATCCCACCATCATCAACAAAAATTTATATCAATAGAGCTATGAGAAAATAAAAAATTCACAAAATTGGTCATGTATAATAATGATTAAGACACCACTCTCCCTTATAGATATAGATTCCCCCTTATGAAGATAGAAAATTCACACTCCTATAAAAATAGTTGTTATGAACATGGTACATAATAATCCAATCCATAAATAAAATCAAATCAAATCCTTCAATTTCCACCATAAAAACTCGCAAAAGAAATTAAATCCACCAATATAAATAGAACAATCCTTATAGTGCCTAATTTCCTCTAATCACACCCTTAATATTGTATTAATGGTATTTCCATCACCTGATGTCTCCAAAACCAAAACCAATTAATTAAAAAATTTAGTAAATATAATGAAATGTGATGCTTTTATATAGAAAACAATGTATGAAAGGGAACATGATATTAGAATTATACCACTAATGGAGGAAGTTATTTCATCCATACCAGTCAAAGTATACTATCTATCATGCATCTAGCTCACCCTTATGCTATAGGATCCAATCTAACTCCGTTGTTATACACCCATTAGTAGATATTTCCAAGCCCATGTTAGGATACTACATCTGTAACCCCAAACTGAGAATTTACTGGATCTTTATTTACCATTATATTGAGGGGTAGTCAATTATTTCCTAGACTATGGTGTCTACTCTAATCCTCTATCACTATTAGACTACTAAATACCCCTATAGAACCTCTGTATATGGCATATCCTACAATAAATGCAGTACTCCACTACATGGTAATGACACTAAGGGAACTTATGGTTAGCCTTTCCACACTGAAAACAATACACCTAGTCATAGTCCAGAGATTGTTTTCCACTTTGCTAGATACTCTACCCACTACTATTATTGAAATAACTGTAGAAGTGGATGTTCTTGCTGGATGAAGTATATCTCTTGGGATGCCATAATATGACTTTCTTCCCAACACTCAGTTCCCACATTAGGTTTCCTTCCATGGTGAGTTACTGATACATCCCATCGGTGAAATTTCTAAGTTTGAAGACATTCACTTATGACTTAATCTCATAAAAATATCATATTTTAAGTTACATTCCCTAGAAATATCATTTTCTATCGAAGATGGAGAAAACTTCTACAAGTCTATAAAATGTCCATCATAGTTTATCACCGGCGTACTCCCCTACATCAGGTGTATGAACTCATGAGACCTCTAATCCAATAGTGTATCACGATAAAAGTTTCATAAGATATTGACCTCTATGTTCTTCCAATTTTTCTCCATTTATGTCCATATTTATCTAATATTTCCCACCAATTCATGGCTTTTACTCATAGCATATGTGTAAAAAGCTTAACCCTCTTATATGTTGGTGTCTTGAGGTTCTGGAAAATTGTCTATATGGGCATGATCTTTAATTCATCCACTTAGGGGGGGGATCCGTCCCTGGTGAATATATGTGGATGTTATAGGTGTTACTCTCTGGTCACGTCCAACATCGAAGGAACTGTATGTGTAGTATTCCTTTCCATGGAACACACTACTTGTAGGAAACGGTAATGAATATTATCCTCCATGAAGTTCATCATATTCATAAGAATGTATGGTTTAGCTGTGTGAGGGGAGTGTTGATCACCACTCTTCTTATGGTTAACTCTAAGGTGGTGTAGATGTATTTTCTCAATAATGTTCAACATAATCATCATATTAAGGGATACATAACAAGGTCAACATAGGTGGTCATGACCACAATAGAGAACCCCTAACACATGGTTACTCTAAACATGGATTAACAATTGAAATAGCATGTCATAACATTTTCATTCCTTCCCTTTCATAATTTATTTAATGGGATTAATTTTCACATCTTAGATATGAAGATATGTCACATGTGATAAATATTTCCTTAGATTGAACAATGTGTGTCAACATATTACCCTACATGCCTACCATGATGCTTACATACACGCCTTGTGTCATACAGACCCACAAGTAAAAATATCACAATATAATAACATCATACAACAATTGAATCATTAAAGGTGAAATAACATTGCAATTTTATTAAGTGAACAACATAAAAAACAATCCCATCCCTATGAACATGATTTTTTCACCCACACATGGGTTAGATACTCCAAAATGTGAGCTCATTTACAATCCCGTACACATCCTACTATATTGTATACATTCCCCCAATAATAATGCAATAGAAAACATATTCTCTGATACAACTTTGTAACATACCCAATTGAGTACTCCATCAAGTGACAAATACTGGTAGTTATGTGACCATAGGCACACCTCCCCAAATTGTGGAGGCTAACGAATAGTAGTAAATGTGTAAAGCATATATTGGGGAGACAAAAAACCTAGTAAAAAATTGCAATAATAGTGAAAATAAAATTAAAAAATAAACCTGTATAAAAGGATACATAACCAACTCAAACCAAATATATATATAAATAACCATCAATCTAAATAATATTAATAAACCATATAAAAGGAAAAACTAAATATTGTGATGAAGTCCCACAAATGAAAGTATAAAAAACTAAAAATAAACGTCTTCAAAACCCCAATAACAAAACCCATTCCCAGTCATATCTAGGTGCTCTAATCGCATCTGAAAAGGTAACCAATCATGTATAGGGACATGTTCTCTTATCTATACCTAAATCCATTAAGTCTACCCAGGTAAAAAATGGGTCCCAAAGTGGTTGAGAGTAAAACTCAATAATCCAACACCTTGAGTGTGTAAATAATCCATCCAATAGTAATATTACATGCAACAATATGATAACTAGAGAATTAATTCATAAATTAATACAGAATATCAAATAGACGTACAATCCAACGAGCTCAAGGGTGACACCTATGGTTAGCCAAACCTAATTTGGCATGATTTTGTATATCATAGTTGAGTGTCGAGTTCTCCTACCTAAGAAGAATCTATCATACCACTAGAAGATTACCCCATCAAGAATGAATCATCGTAATTATGGATCATTCCCTCATGCATAAAATATAGCATATATCATGCCCTTAGGCATTATGTAACAATGATTCTTTACCTAAAGAAGTATGTACAAATACATTTTTCCATCAAGTATTACATTCTCATGCATCTATCCCTCGAGCAGTATAAACCCATTCATATAGCCCTCAAGTGGTGTGTAACCATGCATCTAGCCCTCAAGGGAATGTCACCATGCATCTACACCTTAGGTGGAACAATACCATGAATCTATCCCTTGTGTGGTTTGTAAACATGCACCTTTCCCTCATGAATCAAAAATACTCTAATAGTCTTACCATACAATATGGAAACAATCCATTTATAATATCAAACTCCAAACATTCCAAATATGTTGATATATAATCCAAATTGGTCAATTCATTAAATTACCAATTAGAAATCCATTTATTCCATTATGTAAAGTTACCCATTTATCTAGATAAAAAAATTAACAATTCTATTATGATCATTAATAACTTATTTACCATTTACATGCCATTTTTTCCAATTACTATCATTTCATTATGTCAAATCCATGACAAGATAAATAAAAACTTATTATCTAAGTAATCAATATCAATATAATTACATAAATATAATATATATTTCAATTCAAAATTTTAATCCAATCCTATTAATAATTTAAAATTTATCATAGAGCTCTAGGTTCATCCAATCCATGTTCCATCCTCATGTTAAGGGATGGAACACCTCTGTGATGGATGTAAGAGCGATCTTAAATCCAAAATACCCAACAAGGTCCAAGGGAGGCCGATGAATATGGTTTCATCAAACGTAGTGGGTAACTAATTTTTTTAGGTCACGTGCATGGTATTCCAGTGAAATTTTACACATTTCACATGATATATTAATGAAAACATACAAAAAGTAGTAGTTTTAGACCACCCACCTCAATAACCAGGGAGAAGAGAATCCAAAATCAAGTTTTGGATCAACTTCAAACACAACAATATATTATAGATAGTATTGTAAAAATATATTCCAGGATTAAAGAAGATAATTAAAGGATGAAATAAGATGATTTCATAATAACTAAGAAGAACTTACCGATTTAAGATCACTAGATCAAAGAATGGATTAAAAGGTGGAGAATCGTCCATAGAGAATCCTTGAGAACCTTAAAGAACCTTCAAAATTTTCATATCCAATATTAGAGTCAAATTAGAGTTAATTGGGAATTTAAAAACAATTTTGGGTGTAAAAATATGTTTAGGCTTCTCTAGCCTAGCCTGACGCCACTGGCTGGTGGTGGGACACCACCGACTTGTCGGTGGGGACCTCCATCGCACTTGTTCAGTTGGGAACCTTACTGTTTGGCAAGTTGGCTCCCACCAGGTGGATGGTGTCTCTCCTGTAAGAGAAACACTATTTCTAAGCTCACTGGTTAGCAAGTGGGTCTCAACAGGGAGCTGATCGGGAACCTGTAGGCTTGGCGAGCTTCTATAAATCCCTCTAGTTCGTCAATGGAAAACAGTAGATAGTTGGTGGTTTTATATATTTTATACAACTAAAAACAACTTATATCAAAAACTATTATGTCATACTATAGATTCTTCAACCCCTATTAAACCTATGAATTAATGTTTTAATCCATGAATTTGTCTTGTTTTCCATGTTTAATTTAGTTTAACAAAACTGAAAGAGACTCAACAAAAATCATAGAGAGGAACCTTCTTCAATAAATAAAGGATATTACATCACTCATATTAATATTTTATTGAAATAAAAATGTTTATAGTCACTTTAAAATGCATTTAAATTGTTTTATAAGTGGATTTATTATCCATGTTTATATATATATTCTCAAAATTTTACTGAAAATGAGAATGAGTTATCAATGATGCTCTCTAGGAGGAATACATCAAAATTATTTGTGAATATATATACTTATGGGGAAAAAATGAAATTTTAAAAATTTAAAATGAAAATATATGTTTTAATATAGTGGGAGAAGAGTGTAATGATGGTGAAAGTGGAGACGATTCATCAACTATTGATCATGGTGAAAATTTATTTATTTTTAAGGTGAATGAAGTTGAGTTCTCCAGTTAAGGATAGGAAGAAGAAAAGGACATAGAGTCTATGTTGAAGTGATAATTGAAGGAGTTAATTATAAATATATCTAAACTATAAATAATTATAATAATTTAGGAATGGTATCTTAAATATTGAATAATGTTGTGAAATTTCAAGAGAAATAGAGTTACACTTGGTGAATGAAGTCAAGAGTTTAAATGTCTCAGTTACTAAGAGAAATGAGATTGATGATGAATTGAATGTAAAAAAAATCTAAAGGAAAATATTATTTATATTTTCTGAAATTATTTTGGGGAATGATATCAATTTAATATGATAATTTTAATTTTTGAAATATTTTTATAGGAAATTGAGGGAAGCACAAAGGGTATTGACCAAACTTTTGAAGTATCCAAGAGTATTGGTGATCATTCTAATAATCAAGAACCATGTTATATGGATTTAAAAACTCATAAATTTAATGATAAGAAGGTTGATGATAAAAAAGTTAAATAAGAATAATATAAAATTAAAATTATAAATATAGAATTATAAAAAATATTGAAATGGTTACATGATGAAGAAATCTACTAGAAATGGGCAGGTATAAATTTCTTTAAAAAAATAATTCAATACATCTCGAATGTCACATTTTTTTAGAAAACATAGTATAAGATTAGTGGTAAAAAATATGATGAATAGATGTTATTATAGTCTAAATATCATGTAGTTTATGTGTATTTTATTCTATATTTTTTTTATTTTTAGGCTATTATTAGTGGTGCAACATCTATATCCATGTGTTGAGTAGTTTTTCTAATAAAATTTGTTTCAATAAATCTTAATGACTTGGAAGGTAGAATTTTATAGTATCAACATTGAAAATAAATATTTTAAAAGAAATTCAATTTGTGTTTCGTCATATCGAAATACATATTTAATCATTTAAAAGGTAATATTAAAAAGTGATAAATATGAACATTATTTTACTAAAAATAAAATATAAAAAATCATACTATGTTTGTCTATATACATATCCCTTTATTACACTAGAAAATTTCCTAAGGATAAGGTGTGTGATGGTTATATTTTCATGGGGTGGTTCGAAAAACATGGTTTTGGGTTGTAACCTCGATGAGAATAAACTTCTCCCATAAATGGTTTTGTTCATTCTTTGGTTTTTTAATATCAGACTGGGCTTGGTTAAGGGAAAACCTACTGATGGTATCTTCTTCAAAATCTCTAATAAACGAGATTCATAGGGTCTGGTCCTACTAGTTGATTAAATTACTTCTATTGTCTACTTCAAATGTAATTTATCATAAACATTAATATAAAAATATTACTACTCACTAGAAAAAAGCTATATTATCAATGGTTATGATTCTTAATGGTATTTTAAATCTAATGGGATATAACTTATTACATTCAAATGTAACCAAATATGTGAATCTATTTTCTATAATATCATTTATTAATAAAGAAATTACTCATAAAAATGAATTTATTTGTAAATTTTTGGATTGTTACCAAATAAGTTGCTTGAATTAAAGAAGAAACTATAAAAGAATCTCAAAAAGAGAATCATATTCCCTAGTGTATCACCATGGAGTGAAATTGTTCTTTTATCCAATTAGAAATCTAGTTCCCTGCAGGTTAACATTTATTATCTGGAACTTAATAATATCAAAATTAATAATAAGTATCTTTTAACCAGTATTGATGACACAGTTGATCAACTGTATGAATTAAAATACTTTTCATAGATTTATCTTTAATGTGGATATCATCAATTAAGGGTGAAAAGGGGGAATATATCCAAGAAAATATTCTATATGAGGTATGAAAATAGTGAATTTATAATGATTCCATTTATACTTACCAATTCCCCTATTATCATCATGGGTCAATGAATGGAGGCTTTAAATATTACCTTTAACAGTTTTTAGTAGTCTTTATAGAAGGTATCCTAATATATTCTAAGTGAAATTAAGATCTTAAATGTCATATTAGGTTTGTGTTCAAGACCTAGAGAAAGGAGAATTTGTGAGAATTTTTTTTCCAATATTAATTACAGAAATAGAAATTATAATTCTTGGGTCACGTAATTGCATGAAATGGAATATTGGTGGATCCTTCGAATAAAGTTTCTATTAAAAAATACTCTAGAACAACAATGGTGATTGAGATTCATAGTTTTCTTGTATTTTTTAGATATTATAAATGATTTTTGAGAAATTTATATTGGATATAAAATTCAATAACAAATTTGACACAGAAGGGATCCATGTTTCTTTTGATTGATGAATATAAATAAAATTTTAAGAAGTTGAAGAAAAATGTAGTCAGTGAAACTTTGCTCATACTAAACTATGATAGAGAACGGTTTATAGTATACAATGATCCATCATATAAAAGAATAGGTGTGTTCTCATGCCTAATAAAAATATAGTATTGTATACCTTACCCTGATAGAATATTCATGAGTGAAATTACCCGACTCATTAATTAGAAATAGAATTAGTAATTTTTTATTTGGATATATAGAGGCATTATATTTTTAGAGAAAGGTGTGATATATATACTTATAAAAAGACCTTTAATTATATTTTCACATAAAAAGAGGTGAATATTCACCCAAGGATATGGTTAGAGTTGATTAATAATTATGAATGCTCAATACATTACCAGCCTAGTAAGGTGGAAAAGGTGGTTGATGTGCTAATTCATAAGGATGATGTTTTCTTATCCATGAAAAGTATTTAAAAAGATCTGATTCTTATGGATTTATAGAGGATAGAACTTGAAATCATGAGGAAAGGGGTGAAATATTATCTTTCATAGATGATAGATAACCATCCCCACATATGAAGATTAAAGAGACACATAAGGATGATTTAGAAATATAAAATAAGGTAAGGATTATTCTATATTTCAAGCTTGACCATAATGGAATGATAAGGTTCAAGACTCTAATTTTTTCCCCATTAATATTGAAATTTAAGAATGAGATATTGGATGAATAACATATCACTTAATTATTTATATATATTATAAGTAAAAATATACATATGGAGATATCGAAGAGAATTTTACATGGGATAATATGAAAATTTATATTTCTGTGTAAGTATCATGATGCCATGTGTGTTGGAAAGTTAAGTCTAAATGTTAAAATTCTAAGGGTATAATGAAACCATTACTCATACATGTATGGAAATTGGAAAAAATAACCATGGATTTTATCATAGGACACCCCAAGACATCAAAAGTGTATAATTCCATTTGGTTTATACTCGATCACCTAATAAAGTCATCACATTTAATATCTATTAGGGAAGATTTCTTTCTTGACAACATTCCAAAATATACATTAAGAAATTATTAAGGGTTCATAGAGTACCATTCCCAATTATATATGATTGATATATGGGGTTTACTGAGATGTTTTGGAAAAGTCATCATAAATCATTGAATACAATGCCAAGATTTATCAAAAAACAAATCATCCTTATATAGATGGTCAGTCTAATAGGACCATTCGAACCCTATAAGATATTTTGTGATATTTCCCTATATATTACAACAGAGGTTGGGAATAATACCTGCCTTTGTTTGAATTTTCTTATGATAATAGTTTTCACTTGATAATTAAAATTGATCCTTATGAAGCCCTATATTTTTTGATGTGAAGAACTCTAACATTCTCAGATGAAGATAGAAAATGAAAGCAATTGGGATTTGAGATATCAATGTAAATGGTAGGGAATCTTAGAACCATTCAGCTGAACATTAGAGAATATTAGAGTCAATAGAAAATTTATGTTGATAGTCGATAGAGATATCTATATTTTTATGTAGGTAATAAGTTACTCCATTGAATAACTGCATGGAATAAGGTTATGTGATTTAGAAAGAATGGGAAGCTAATCCCCAAATATATCAATCCCTTTGAGATTCTTGATCTTATTGGGATGGTATATTATTACCTAGATCTTCCACCAAACCTCTCTCAAGTTCACGATATATTACATGTATCGCTTTTGGGGAATTAAATACCTCATCCTCCATATATGATAAACATAGAGGATATATAGCTAGATCGTGATCTTTCTTATGAGGAAAAACAAGTAGAGATTCTAAATCAAAGAGATAAATTAGTGTGGAAAAAACAATCAACTTGTCATTTTTTTGTGAAATTATAAATTTGAGAAAGATATATAAGAACCTGAGGATTTAATGTTGAAAAATTGTCCTCCTATACATCCATTATAATTACTGAATTTCTAGGGTGAAATTCTAATTTAGTGGGTAGAATATAATAGCACGAGATTTTATAATATATTAATATTTAATAAATTTGATGTGTTTAATATACTGTGAAGCATGAACCACTTAACTTAATTGAATAATTAGTTATTAAAATATATAATGATTGATTGTAAATTATTTGTAAATGAAATTGATTAATTAATGACTTTGTAAAAGGGGTCAAGTTCACATAAGATAATTCATATGACATTATTTTGTAGAATTATATATTTTGATCGATTTAATAATTTTTCGGGATAATAGTAATTATTAATTACATTTATTTAATATATAATAATATCACTTTATTACATCCATGGAATAGTTAAGTAATGATAAGAAATATTATTCTTAGCTAAACATAGATGTTTTGTTTATAAACATTGTTTTATTTATATATGATTTTTTTAAAATAATTTCCACTATTTTTAGTATTAAAACTATTATTTAATATTGTCTGTATATATATAAACATGAATTATCAATCATTCATTGATTATCAATTTGTTATAAATAATTAAAAACTTATTTGAAAGGAAAAAAGAGATATTTTTAGAATAATATTTTTATGTGCAAAACGTATTTTATCATAAGAAATTAAATTAATCGAAATTGATAAATGATTTGAAAAAAATATTTATAGATATTTCATTAAATAAAATAAATTAATATTCATTTGGTGGTTATTACAAGGTAAGTAATTGAAATAAAATCTTTATTATTCTTAATAAATCATTTTTTCTAAAAATCGGTTTTATACATTTTGAGTGAGGATATTAGAATTAATTTCATCCACCTATAGAAATGGAATATTGTAAAATTTATTAAATGTGTTGAATAAATATAGTAAATATTATGTAATAATTTCAACATAAATTTTGTTCATAGAAATAATTTACCATGTTAAAAAAAATTCATTATGGTAAGGGTTATAAGGGTTAAATGGGGTAACATAAGAGTTATGGAAACAATTATCAATAAAACAAGTACCAATATAATTTTTTGAGTGTCTTTCAACCTCAAATTTTTATATAATTTAATATTGGAAATTTTGGAACCACCATACCAAGAAATTTCATTATATTATGTTAAATTTAATGATATTTACATGGGTTCCACTCCTATCACTTATAAAATGAAACCTCATCTCCACATTTATCCACAATCATTAAGCATTTTATATTTAAAAAGATCTACCCAAATTGCTTCCCAAATCTCATCACCACATTTTTAGGCTTTGGTATCACAAAAATTCCTACCTATGAAGGATTAAACTATAATCTGAATGATGATACCCGAATAAGAAGTAATTTCCTTAACTAAATTCTTTCAAGTTTACTTTTTCTTCCACCACCAAAAAATCTTTTATATTTAGATCAATATAATATAGTTCATATAATTATTATAGTAAATGTAAATATATTTATTTAACAATAATTATCTACCACATTTCTATCTAAAGGAAAATTAAAACATTGTTCATACGTACATGCAGACTACTACCTCCGTGGAGCGATTTATTTCATTATTCATTATTGTATCTCTTGGTAGGTTACATATAAGTGTTAAATGATTATATATTATATTTATGATATTATCATGATTCTATAAAGTTAAATAATTATTTACATTACAATATTTATAGGTATTGAAAAATGAAAACATCACTCATGTGTACGTGCAGACTACAACATCCACGATGTGATATAATTAATTTTTAATCACCTCCTTATACGGTTAGTTATAAACATTTATATAATGTATAAATATTATATTTTTAACAATATTAATATTATTTAAATGATTAATCCATGAATAATATACATGTTCCATATCCATCACACCAAAGCATACGTGGAAGACATAGCAGTTGACACCAGAATATTGATTTTGATAAAGAATTTTTAATAAATTGGTAATTGAAAATTATAAAGGAATGATATATATTTATATAAGTATGAATATGGTTTTATTATAGATATATAATATGTATAAATTTATTATATAAGAGTTTATGGTGCATACGAGGCAAGTTAGGACTTGAGGTAAGGGTTTATGTTATAATCTCACTCTTTATCGGGATTGTTTAGCTCTCTATTTTTATTGCACGAATTTTATAATATCTATTTATCAAACATAAACTATTTTATTCTCACCTAGTGATTTAAATTTTTTCATGTATTCTTTTCATTTTTCATCTTTTTGATACAAATTTTTTCGTCATATGATTTAGATTATTCATGTGTTTTCACTTTGTCTTGGGTCACTTTTGAGATTAAATGTGTCTTTTATTGATTAATTATATGGGTTTGGTATGTATAGAATTAAAATGTAAATTCTTCATAAAAAATTCTTTATATTAAATTGTTGAATTTTTTTATTTCAAAATGTTTTAATAATTTGATACGATAAATTGATTTTTCTTGTACTCAAGTTCAAATATCCATGTGTTATAATGAATTGATTTATTGGAAATTGATTTTGGTTTAATTGGTTTTTGCTTTGAAATTGATTGTGTGGAAAAAATGTCATTTTTTTAAAATAATGATATAAAATGGTAATAAAATGTTCATAGGCAATTTGTTATTTAAATTTGGTTTCAAATTCTATTTTTGAAAATTGGGAATTTAATTTTGAAAATTTTCTTTTAAGTATAAATTATCTTATTAATAAAATTATATTTATTTTTGTAAATAATGAAATTGGAAATTTATTTTGTAAGTGGAATCTTAATTTTTGAATCTCATTGTTTGACACTAATAATATTATATTTTTTATATAATTTCAAGAGGAATTGTATTATGGGGTGCCTCTATCATAGTGGTATGAGTTTGAACCATCAGATATTTATTATCCAATTATAGATAGTGGATTCTATATGTGGGATGTCACCAATACAATCTTCTGTGAGGTAGATTTGGGAACTTGATTCTCTGAGAGATGAAATTATCAGGAAGTATCAAGTAGATGTTTCACCCAATCCCTTTCCATTGATGTTTCTACTTGATTTTAGTTTTATCAATTAATGGATACATGGATTTCTATTTATCCAAGAATGGTGTTTTGTTCAAAGTGTTGTATCTCTCAACTAGAGGTTACAATTTCATACGTTGCCCTTTTCCATTGGCTCTATGAAAATAAATTTTGTAAATTTATATCAAATTTTGTTCTTTTTCTATGGATTTTCAACACCAAGTTGGTTAAAAAAATTATACATAATAGGATTCAATCTCACTATTAGTATGCTTATATGAATCCTTCTATATCAACTATATCAAATAGGTCTCTTCTGTAGCCTTTTTCTAGTCGATTTCTTATTTGATATTAGCATGTTTGGGTTTGGAAGGTATATTATGGGACTTGTTTCAAAGTTCAATGTGAAACATATTGGTGATTGAATATTTCTGGGTTCAATATTTTCATTTTGGATAAGCCCATATCAAATACAAATTTAGATGTGGAGATTTGTATATTTAGAGTATTTTTGTATGTTTTTGTGAGAAAGAACCTATGAGAGCTGGAGATGGTTTGATGGATTCATGTATAGTCATTTCAGTTAAGTTATTTGATGTTTTTTATAATAGAACATGCTCAACCAACGTAGAAATTTTATTGGGTATTGAATCATGCTTGTTTGTTCTCCTAGTAATGTGTGAAAAATGGAATATTTATGCATTTAAATTTTCAAAACATATATGTCGAATAGACATAGTCGGTACACAAGATGATTAAAAGATGATAAAGGTAAAATATTCTTAAATTAAAGAAATTAGAAAAATTCCAGATAGAAATTCTACAACCCTCCACTTCTAATTAAGGATCTCTAATCCTAGCCATTGAAAAGTAGTGAGAGGCATGATAGAGGGGTTTGAACTACTCTTTAAAGGGAAGTTATCTTCCATATATTCTTCTTTTTTCACTTCCTATAGTTTTTTTATTTGAAGATTTTATATATACTACGATGTTGTATTCTCTTGAACATGGTTTTAGAGTAATTTTCACCTAGATGTTCTTAAACCAATTATTTTCATTTTTCTTTATTCATCCTCTTTCTCTAGTGAAATGGTGTTTTTAATTCAAATTGATTTTGATGTGGATTTATTTTTGAGTTCAATCAATAACAAAAGATAAAGGTTGAATTACTATTTTATCATTTGATGTTTATTTTAGATGTTTTCTTATTGTATTGAGTCAAAATATCAAGAGATTAATATATTTATAAAAATTCTTCCATTCATTTAGAAACTGATTCATTATAAATAATTATTGAGAGATTTTTTTGGTGAAATAATCTGGAAAAACTCATTAGGTTATGTTATGGAATAATTCTTATGATTATAAAAACACTAATTTATATGTTTTTTTTGGTAGTCTTATTCAATAATGGAGAGTCTAGTAGAGTTTCAATGAGGCAACAGTTGTGATATTTTGATACCAAATAAAGACAGGGTTAATTCATTAAAATATCACTTTTAAATAATCAAATAACATTATAAAATGTTTCGTCGACTTATTTTACTTTGTGTAATTAAAATAATCATTATCATTTATTTCGAAAATCCATAACACCATTTGTTTACACCATTAACACACCACACAATCCCATTATATTCTATACCTTAGTCATCCAAATTAAATTTTTCATTTTTACTATTTGTAATAGCTTAGAAATAGGTTAATCCCCTAGACAACCCACTTAACTTCCCTTTGGTTAGACCATGCACTACTATACTCGTATAGATTTATAAGTGATATTATTATGGTCATGTTGACATAAAATAACATAAAAATTATGTACCATTACCGGGGAAGCAGGGATCGAGTGTTTTAGGGTTTCACAAAAAAATCAAAATAAAACATTTAAAAACAAAAAAAACTATTTCCCCTGAGAGAAGAAAACTACTATAATATGCTATAAAAATTATCACTTGTTAGTGTTTTTTAATAAAATCTATTCCTACTTTCATGATCTCATTTAATTGAATTTGTTTTAGAGTCATCTTATAATTTAATCTAGTTCTAAAATTTTATAAAAATACCCAAAATAGTTGGTCAAATATATCAACACTATAGTATTTTTAATAACCAAATTTATTCAGAGTGATTGGGATAATTTTTGTGGTATGTAGTGTTGATTTGAAAGTAATAAATTATACCCTTTATATCCTTAGTTTTGAAAATCAAACACATTTTATTTAATAAAATGTTTTAATAACTTCATATTCCACATGACTTTTAGACTATTTTTTTTAAAAAATATGTTATTATACCAAACCAAGAAATATTTCTAAACTAATGAATATAAAATTTTTACACTATTCTTATTCCATTTCACTACCTCTAATTAGTCAATAAAATTTACCTTATTTAGTCCAGTATACTGACTATGTTTATACCATTAGATTGGCCTTTTTTAAACAATTTGATTAATGAAGTTTAGTCCATTGGAGCGACCTTACATAGTCTTTAGGATTAACTGATTTTAATCAATTGTACTAATGATGTTTAGTCCATCAAACTAATGAAGTCTAGTTCATCAAATTGAAGAATCATATTTTATTAGATTGATGAATTTTATACCATCAAATTGAAGATGTCTAATCCATCACATTGACAAAGTCTATTCCATCGGATTGAGGAAGTATATTCCATTGGATAAATAAGGTATCATCTATCAGACTAATCATGTTTTGATCCATTGGACTAAACATAATTTATTCAGTCATAATAATAAAGTTTATAATTATCTGGATAGAATTATTTCTACTATATGGATGACTTCTATTGCATTGTGATTATGATATCAATATAAATTTGGATGAAGATGTACATAACATGATGATTTATCATGTTGCATATCATTTGAGGTTTTCTCACCCAACTCTGAGAATCATGAAATATAACTATTGGAGATGTTCCTAGAAATAGAGGTTAATTCAATGAGATGGGAGTTGATTCTTTTTTGAATCAACCCATCCAAAGTATTCTCACCTGTAACATATTGTTACTTACGTTTTTTAAATTTTCATAGAGTTTTTTATTCTAAGGAATCTAGGTGAGGGTTATAAATTCTTTAGAACCATTTTCATTTTTTTGTTTCTGATATAGGTTTATATCGAGGGATTACACAGATAGGAAGACTAAGTATTCTGATAATTCTAATCAAGGGATTTCTGGGATAGGAATACATAGGTGATTTGGATATTTATAATCAAGGGAATTCTTGTTGTAGAAAGACAAATATTATGGTTAGGTTGAAAGCTAGGGATCCCAAATTCAGAGTTTATTACTTCTTTAACCCTTATGGTTAAATATTATAGATATTTTATAAATATTTTTGTAATTTATTCTTTTCTTTATTTTAATCTAATTTTTTTTTTCTTTTTTTAACATGTTATTATTTTTTGTTGTGCATTTTTATAGAAATTTTATTTTACTATTATTTTATTATATATGATTCTTCAAATGTATTTTACGTCCGATATAGAATCTCTGATAATCAGATGATATCCATGTCTGATAAATATTAAAAAATAGGTCTGTGTTTTATTTGTTTAATTTTTTTAAACTATAATTCACTACCCCCCACTTGTACTCATTAATATACTCTTCAATCCTACAATTGGTATCATAGGAGTTTCTACTACTTAACTATTTTATTTTCAATTTTTATATTTTAAGAATGTTTTTAAAGTTTTAGAACTTTTTTTTAAACTATTATTTATATGTTACATATAAACTATTTTACTCTAATTTATAGTTTTTATAAAGTGTATTTTTCTTCATTACAAAGTTTTTCGGTTTAAATATCGAAACTCTTGAGAATATTAGTCTTATAAGACCACCAATTTTCCATGGGGATGATTTATATTTTTAGAGAGATATAATGAATTTTTTTTTATAAATACAGTAGTGGATAACATTTTTAGGTTGACTAGAAATTATAAAATCCCTAAGAATGATGTTTTTACTTTTACAAATCATGTGAAACTTGAATATCAACTGAATTTTCATGTAAAAAATACATTGTTTTGTTACATGAAAATTAATATGTACATTCAATTATATTTATTAAATATATGAATAATATTTGGAAAAAAATTATGTTACTCATTTTGGTACTTCTAAAGTGATTGAGACCAAAATAACTATGCTAAGGGAATATTATCAAACATTTTTTCCTTTCTGGTGAATCAATTTATATGAAACATCATATATTTTTGAAAATTGTGAATAGTTTATAGTATTTTAGTGAAAATGATCTTACTGATGGAGTTCTAGTATATATTTTTATTGAAATTATTCCCAAATAATTAGAGTCAAAAGAATATCTCTAGATGATATAAGAAGGATACCAAATTTGACCATGGATGATTTTATTGGGAATCTCATGCATTATGAGGGTTAACTAAAGATATATATTGAGAATATGAAGAAACATAATTGAGGATTTTTTCATACTACTAAAAATGTTACTAATAATGATTGTCCATCTCAAAAAGATTTTAAATATTCAAATAAAAATAAAGTTCAAGTGGAAATACAGATTAGTTCTTCTGAAAAATCTAAGAATGAGTCATCTAATTTTGAAAATATAATAAAAAATATTTTTGTGAAGAAATATTTTTATATATGTAATAAAATCATAAGGAATAAAATGAGTAGAAAGAATCATTTTAAGTGATCTATTGTGAATGTTAGAAGTTCGGTTATATGTGACCATATTATCTCAAGATTAAAAGAAAAATAAGTAGGATAAAAATTATTAGAGTGAGTATAATAATATCTATGGATATAAGGGAATGAAAAGTATGAAAGCATCAGACACTTAGAGTACTAGTTGATATGATAGTTCTTCAGATAATTCGTTAGATAATGAATGTGAATATCATAAGAATATTGGTTTCCTTGTTCAAATTCCAACGAATAATAATTTCATTATGAATAAGGATTCTATAAGAACCTTAAAAAATCTTAATTTGAATTATAATTATGCTAATATTGACATTGATAATAATTATATATATTTATATGAAGAAATTACTTTATCTAAGGAGAATAATACTCCACCTAGCTTTGAGGAAGATTCAATATTTTCTATAATTTTAGAAAATAAAAATTGAAAAGTTTATTAAAAACTAGATGTTACTAAGAAAAAACATGCTAAACAAAATTCAAGAATATCTACATTTAATAATACTTTTTTTAATATTTCAAAAGAGTTATAAAAATATAATCTTGGGAAAAATAATTTTTCAAAAGAGTTGGAATAACATAATTATAGTAAAAATATTGTTGTGGATAAAAAAATAATGAAACTAAATAATGAAATTTAATGTCCTTAAAAGTTAGTATAAAAATTTACTACTTGTAATGAAAATTTTTATATGATTACATATATATAAAACCTCATAGGGGTGTTTCTGTAATGGGTTTTACTAATAAAAAACAATTCTTCCAAACAACTATTTTATTCCAAAGAATTCCTCATTCTGTATGAAATGTCAATGTGGAAAAAAATTTAAGAATAAATGTTATATAAATAAAGTAAAACCTTTAGTAATTCACAAATATTATTTTTCTGAATAATTGAAAACTTCTCAATATAGTAATGTTTGGCAGATGAGGATTATGAAAATTTTAGTTTCTAATAATGCTGGACCCAAGCAATTTTGGGTTCCAAAATACTAAAATTTTTAATTACTTAAATATAAAAAGTGTACAAACAAGAATAACAATTTATACATTAAGATTGTATATTCTAATAATATGATTGGGAACAATGATTTCATCTACAGTATTATTAAAATAAATGGTAGTAAAGTTACATTTGGTGAAAATTATCTAAGCGAAATTCTTGAAATATGTAATATTATTATTCTTGGTAAATATTTGATTTCAAATGTTTTATTTTTTGTATATATTAAGGAAAAACTTATTATCATAATCCACTAAAGTAAATATGGTTATCATTTCATCTTCAAAAATGATAAATTTACTATTCATGGTTTAGAAGATAAATTTATTCTTTCTTCCAAGAGGCATGATAATGTTTACACACATAACTTAGAAGACCATAGGAGCCAAGATATACATTACCTTATATAAATAGAAGACCAATATTGGTTATAAAAATTAATATTAGGACACTATAAAGTTAAAAATTTAGCTAAAAACTCACTAATAAAGGATTGGTTAAAGATATACTTGACCTTAGTTTCGATTCTTCTAAACATTGTGATCTTTTTCAATTTGGAAAGCAAGATAAGTAATGTTTTAAATCTATTAGTGAATTTTCAACATCTGATTCATTATAGTTATTTCACATATATATATTTAGTTCTACAAAACTATAAATATTAGTGAAAAATACTATTTATATGTTTTATTTAATAATTTAACTATATATATATGGCCCTATTTTATATAAAAATAAATTCAAAATGTTTTTTCTATTTTAAAAATTTTGTAGCCCATGTTAAAAATGAGAAAAATATATCCTTTATAACTATTCATAGTGATCATAGTGTATATTTTTTAAATTATAATTTTGAAACATTTCTAGTAAAAAGGGTATAATACATAATTTTCAACACTTAGATCCCCATGATAAAATGGTTTAGTTGAAATTAGAAATATACCTCTTTAGGAAATTATAAGAATAATGTTGAGTGGACACTCAGTTGATAAACATTTTTTGTTTGGATAAGTTAATACATAATGTTATACTATAAATCATCTTTAATAAGAAATTTTATTAATAAAAATACATATGAGTTGTGGACGGGAATAAATCCAAAACATTCTTTAATGATTATAAATGAAAAGTTTTCATGTTAAATACTAAAGACAATTCACATAGATTTTGTCCAAAATATAATGAAGGAATTTTCTTAGGATATTATACAACTAGTAGTACCTATAGATTTAAAAAAACAAAAGTACCATTGACGAAAAAGTGCAAGTTAAATTTAATGAAACTGGTCCTTTTATATTAAAACAATCACAATTCACATTTTTTACTGTTATTTCAAAAACGAATTTTCAGACAATGTTGATAAGTTATTTTTATGAGATAACAACTGAATTAAATTTTTTTAAAGTTCTATATAAATAATAATTTCAAACTATTATTAAATAATAGAGTTTTATAATCCCAAGGAACCATTTTTTCCTTAGAAATAATCCAAGTGATAATATCATTGATGATGTAGATCAAAATTTTAGAACTAGAAGTTTCTTTAAAAATGAAGTTTAATATCGTAATTTTTCACAATTTAATCCTAATACACCTTATGAGGGAATAGGTAATAAATATTGGATTAAGAATATTCAATATAAAATCAATGAATTTGAATGGAATCATGTCTAGAATTTGGTTGGATGACCTAAGGATACTTATGTAATCTGATTAAAATGGGTTTATTGAAATACGTGTGATTAAAATGGAACTATAGTTATAAAAAAGATCTATTTTTTCAAATGGTTATAATCAATAAGATGGAATATAATATGAAAAAACTTATTCTTCTGTATTCATACATAAAGCTATATACATTATTTTTGAATATTCAACATTTCAAAATTTCAAAAAAAATTAAAATGGATGTGAAGTGTGATTTTCATAATGGATATGTACAGGGGTAAGTTTATGTAGAAAAATCCCCAGTTTTTTAAAATAAAAAATTTCCAGACTATTTATTTAAACATACTACAGTATATTATGGTGTTAAACTATCCCTTACAGCTTGGTATGATAGAATAACTATGGTTCTGATGTAATACAATTTTTTAAGAGATTTTTGGATCCCAAAAATTTTATTCAAATAGTTTCTAACAACACCAAAATTGTTCAAATTTATGTGTATGAAATTATATGTAGATCAACTAAAAAATTTCATACTGATTCCTTTTAAGATATTATGAAATATGAGTTTGAGATGATCATGATGAGTGAACATACTTTCATTCTTGGTTTTCAAATTTAAAAAATTGAAGGAAATTTTGTATCTCAATATAAGTATATAAAATTTATTCTTAAAAAATTTGAATAAGATAATACAAAGGCAATAATACTCCAATCAGAACCACAAATAGTATATATATTATTAAATTTTGGAAACTAGTCGATCAAAATATAATTTGAGGAATGATTGGTAGTTTACTATACATAATATATAGTCATCCAAATTTAATATTTTTGGTTTTCTTGTGTGCAAGATATCAATATAATCTGAAGTAGTTTCATCTTCTGATTGTAAAACGAATTTTTAATTAACTTACTCGAACTATGGATCTAGGATTATTTTAATCTTTTTTAAATTATTTTAAACATAAAAGTTTTTTAAATGGTGAATTTGGTGGATTTAAAATGTATAGGAAAGTATATCTAGAACATTTAATTTATTAGTAGAATACTTAGCTTCTTGGTCTTATAAGAAACAACATTTTCAATCATTTTCCACTGTTATTGCTGAATATGAGGTAGCTAAAAGGTGTTGTGGTCAAGTGTTGTGGACACAACACAGACTCACTGACTTTTTTCTTGAGTTTTAATAAAACATTGATTTTGTGTGATAACATAGGTTATATAACTATAAATAATATCTCATCACATACCTTGGGATCTAAGAACATAGTTATAAGACATTATTTCTTTCAGAACTACACAAAAAAAGATATATCATTTTACAATTCATCAGAACACAAGAATAACATGCTGATATATTTACTAAAAACCTTAATTCTGATATATTTGAATATATTAAGAAGAATTTAGGAAGGTTCAATGAAAAATTATCATCCATATCTACTTTTTGTTTATCCATATCCTTATAAAATGTACTCTTTTTCAAAGAGGTAGTAAATATTTTATTGATTTCTCAAAAAAAGTTATTTTTTAAAGAACTTTGTTTTTTCTAAAATATTTTATTTACCTTTAAAAAAATTGTTTTATCATACAATTTTCTTAGAAAAACAATAAGAACAATTACTGGAAAAAATTTCCCACATAAAGTTTCAATTTTACTCCAAGATGTAATTTCTAATATTTAGTATTTACTATCTTTTATTTAATTTATTTTTTTGTTGTTTGTAACATAATGTTTTATAATAGTTTTTTAAAAATACTTTTGAACAATATTTTTATCTGGTAAATATATATTTAAACTCCATTAAGGGTTCAGAATTTATTTATAAATATTTTAAGGATAAATAACCACTTTCGGATCAGATATGGGATTTATTTTGAGTCATTGTATTTATATAATTCCAATCTTCACCATCGATCCATTAAATGCATGTGTGGGTCACCACATCCCACATCAATTTCTTAGAATTTTATCAAACCATGGCCCTCAAATATTCTATATGTTCGATTATTTGGCATCTTTCTGACCAGTATTTCCCCCTCCAATCTGTAATCTTTTTTATAATTTGAAAATGACTAATGCTCAATTGATTTTAGATAGGAAATTAATGAATGAAATGTTTAATGAAAATTAGTGGTTTGATAAGATCAAATATTTCAAAAAAATCGTTTATATTTCAAGGATTAGAAAAATTATTCATTAAAAAAGTAGATTTTAATCATCAATATATTATTATAGTGAAGGAATTTTAATATTTAGTAGTTTTTAGTGTTAAATATGATATATAGGTAAATAATTTTAGTGTTTTTGATGAATTTTGAAAGCTTATTATTTAGAAAGTAGAAAATTTGGTAGAAGTGAATTTGGATGTATAGAAATATATTGTTACTCACAAGCTTCTTGAGAAGCTTGGTAGGTTTTTTATGTCTAAGGCTAAGAAATTTTTATTTCATTACTTTAAGGAGACTAGGAAAGTGTTTCATTTGAAACCTAATAAAATTGTTGTAAATATGTGGAAGTAGTGGTATCTTATTCTGAGAAAAGTGGATATAGATACATTAAATATTTTGGATATCTTTACTTTAGATTTCTTGGTGAATATGAGGATGGGTAATCTTGAGAAGGATGTTTTCTGTTGATCGAATCAGTTAGGAAAATTTCAACAAAGCTGAGGATTTTATTATTTCCCTATTTCATTAGTAATATTTTTTTTAATTTCCTGATAGTGATAAAGATTAAGAACTAAGCATTTTTAATTAGTGAGAAAGATTATTTGATTAGTGAAGAAACTATTTACAAAATGATGTTGGTTTTAATCTGAAGTTGAAAATATTTGTTAAAAATTTGGGAAAAGATGTATCTCATATTGAATTCCTTTAGTTAAAGGAGAAACATCAATAGAAATGTAAAGTCAGTTGTTCCCCTCCAAGAAAAAGAATGTAAAAGCGTTGTCTAATGAGGAATATAAGGAATTAATGAAACAAAAAGAAGAAAATAATCATAGTGTTCCTGAGTTTGGTCTTCATAATTCATAGGCCTTATCCTTAGAGAATAAAAATACTGATGTTTTAATAGTTTACAAGAAGAATAAAAATTATAAGAAAATATTTGATGAAGCAACATTTTTTAATAGTCTAATGAAATATGTGAAGCGAGTTCATGGAATATTTTGTATTACTGATCAGGAAGGATCTCTATCAATTTTTACATTATCATTTGTTCAACCAACTCATCATGTGTTTGTTCCTCAATTATTTTTCCCATCATTCAATGTTTTTCAACCAATTCCATTGGAACTTGTATAAGTTGGAATATCCAATGTTCCTTTATCTACTAAAAATAAAAAATAAATGTTTTTTAAGTTTTTCAAGTTCACGAATATAAGACGAAGTACAATAAATTTTATTTTAGAAGTGATAATTTATTTTAATAATATTTGAAAAAAATAGAAGATGAATAAAAATAATACTTATAATAGGAAGAAGAAGAATAAGAATTGATTTATTTAGAAACCTCCTCTTTTGTACTTAATCCAAAATAGATATTGAGTTATAAGTATCTAAGAAAGAATATATTTCAGATAAGGAACAATAAAATAAAAAATCCCGCAAAAAATTATTGGAAAATGGTGAATCTGATAAGGATACTGATGTTGTCGATGTATCATATGTTGTGAATGTTAAAGAGAACGAGAAAGAATAATTCATTGGTTTCCCTTTTAGACATCATATTTTCAATGTCTCATCAGATTGAACTTTTTCTCCATGTGGTCAATATGTTAAATGATTAGAATAAAGTTTTAATTATTTTAATGAAGCCTTGAAAGATATTATTGATGTAATTCTCTAGTTTCAAACTATAGAATCTCACTAAAAACATATTCAAATAATATTGAATGTTTTAGAAAATTTAGATTCATTGAATGATCTAATCAAAAATATTCTCCAAATTTAAATTGATTTCAAAACCTTTAAATATGACTCTAAGGTAAAAAGTAGAAGGATAAATAAAATTTTAATATGGATAAAATATACAAAATAAGAGTTAAAGTTTCATGATCAATTATTTGAGGAAGTTAAGAAGTCACCCTTAGATATTACTAATTCTATTAGATAGTTTTCTTCATAGGATTCTATGAACATTAATCTTTTTAATCAATTTGATGGATTTTTTTGAATCTCAAGATCAAGAAATATCAGTACTAAAGGGAAATAAATTCCCTCCAAGAAGAAGAAATAAATTTAAAATTATAAAATAAAAAAATCTATTTTCTTGGAGAATAGGTTGTTAGTTTAAATCAATAATATCCAAGATTTCATGTTCTTGAAAATAAGGTTTCCATGATGGAATAATCATCTGTAGAGTTATAAAATAATCCTGAAGAATTTAGAGAGTTGAAAGTTTTTATAAAAAAATTGCATAAGAAGGATTGATTTTCTATGAACTATTAATATTGTAAAAATAAATCTTTTTATGGAATATTAGTTTAAATGAATCACTATCTATATATTTTCTGTTTGAATATTTTTACAATCATATTTCGTTGAATGATTTTTTATATACTTAGGTAAATTATTATTTAAACTAACTTGTTTCATAGTTTTGGTTTTTTAACATTTTAGGAACTTTATACCTCACTAATTCTTTTAAAAATCACAATGGCTGATATATTATTGGGAGATCATATTTTGGGGGAGATAAGAATGATAGGACATATAATAAATAAATGGGAATTATTTTTTTAGTAGAATTATAAAATTAATTTTTTTAAATAATTAAGGGATTATAACATTTTCAATGTTATTAATCTTTCTCTTTAAGTCTTTCATATTTTTTATTTTAAAAAAGGGGGGATTGTTGAGATGAAATTTATACTTTAAACCCTTTCTTCACATATTTTTCAAAATTACAACCCAATTTATTAAATACTATGTTTTATAAAATTTATATTTATCAATATATTATAATGTTTTTGTAGAAAATCTTTTATTATAATAGACACAAAAATATTTCTAAACTATCAAATATAAAACTTTCACACTAAGTTTAGTCCATCATACTAACTGATTTTAGTCCATTAGATTGACCTAGTTTATTCCATCAGACTAATTGAGTTTATTCCTTCAGATTGTTCAATATCACTCCATCATATCAATGAATTTTAATCAATTAGAGTGACCTTTTTTAATCCATAATATGGAATGAGTTTAGTTCATTGGACTGATGATGTCTAGTCCTTCAGATTGATGAAGTCTAGTCTATTGGATTTATGATGTCAAATCCATTGGATTGACGAAGTCTATTATATTGGATTGATAACATCTATTCCATCATTTTGATGAAGTCTAGTCTATCAGATTGATGAAGTATAGTCTATTAGATTTAAAAAGTATCATTCATCATACTAAACACGTTTTGATCCATTTGAAAAAACATAATTTATTCCATTGGAATAATAATTTTAATAATCGTATGGTTTGAATCATTTCTATTGGAAGGAAGAATTTTATAGCATTGTGATGATTCTATAAAAATGAAATCAGATGAATATTGACAGAACATGTTGATTGTTCAATATAGAATCCATCCGAGGTTATTGAAACCAACTTTGAGAATCGTGAAAAATGACCATTAGAGGTGTGAATATAAATAGAGGTGCATTATTTTTTTATAAAAATGAATTATGAGTTCAAAACCCAACCTACTCCTAATGAAAATATATTAAAACAAAAAAAGATTATAGAGATTACATGAGGTTCTGTGAGATTATACTAATATAGAATTAACTAAAGGTGGGAAGTATAGGAAAATCCTATCCAATGAAGAACTTTCAAATCCATTTTTAGAAAACAATCCATCTCCTCACCAAAAATCTTCACTATAATGTAGAGATCATGAAGATAGTTCCACCTGAAAGATGAATTATCCACATCACATATAAATCTACACAAAACAATCAAAAGACCCTATATAGGAATATATGTATAGACATACTAAAAAGACTAAGAAGATTTAAAATCATGCCAGCAATCTATCCTCTTTTGACTCAAAAAATCAGTATTTTATCTGCAAATCCATATCACACCATATAAAAAATAAAATAATGTATACCTCATCATACCAAAGTCCCATGACATCAAGAATCCTAGAAACCATTAAGAAGAACTAAATCAGCACAAAAACATTCATTAAACTAAAAATTAATCAAAAATCGATAGACACCATGAATTATTGAGCACAATATTATAAACATATAAAATTAAAGATTTCAATATTCCTCAATCCCTATACTAAAAAAAATATTTTTCATCTGATTCAATGCACTCAAATGAATAAAAGAATCAACTTAAGACAATGTTAAGAAAAAATCACAACTGCATTTTTGATCACCCTTTAGTAGTTTCATCCAAAATCTTTAAGTCTTTCCAAAAAACCAAACAGCATCCATTTCACACATCGAAGACACCAACCACCTAATCAAAAAACTTCCATCAAATATCTCCGACGTATGAGAAATCAAACCAAAAATCCCAAAAATAAAAAAAGGTTTCAAAAAAATATTGACATGTGAAGAGGATTACCAGCATTTGGAGAACCATGGTAGTAAGCCTATGGGTCATTTCCATGGGATGTCCTTAAAATTAAAGTTAAGATTTCTCTTAAATTCCTCTTCCATTTTATAAATAATTATTTCTCAAATTTGATGGTTGATTTCACCATAAATTTCCTCGTATTTGTATTTCTATAGAAAAACATCATCTTGATCCTCCAACCAATTTTCAAGTTCCACTCCAAGGCCCTTCATGATCCTATATATACATTTCAAATTAGGGTCTATATCTTTATCAGAAATGTTGGTTTTTTGAAGCACCCTGTTCAGAGGGTGGGAAAGTAGGCTCAACATCAATAGTCTATGGGGGATATTTTATTTTTTGTTTCCTAGAATCTTCAAGAGGTATAGTTACAATATTTATTTCAATATTGAAATAATATCGATGTTTCTGATTTTTCCTAGGATTCAGGGTGATGTATCCATCTGAGTCAATCAATTATTTTTTTCCTTTCCTAGAACTCTATTTCAAATAAGCATCATAAATCCGATTATGTTTCTCATATTCATCAGGTGAGGATTCAATATCTTCAAAATGTGAGCTCTAGTCTTCCCCATGAAAATATTGTACAACACCTGAACTCTCAATTACATGAGGCTATGTGATGCTATGATTTGTCTCATCTTTATTGAGGAACAAGATATTATAAGTAGCATTTTCATTTCCAATTAGATCAAAAGTAGGGGGCTGAGACTTGGAAAAATCTAGTGAGATATATTTATCTTTCTTCTCAATACAACTCTTATTATGTCTTTAAATATCATTATCCATACCTTTATGCTCTCATTTATCAACCCATATTGACTTAAGTCATGAAATTATCCATGCATCATTAGTTCTATTTCCACATTATCTTAAAGAATGTCTAATTATAAGACATTTACTATAGTAAAATAGAGGATTTTCCTAAAAAATATATTGAAGGAATCCTTTGTCCCCATTTTGGATCAAAATGTATGGTGGAAGAGGTTGATAAATATCAATTTCAGTACAAACTATCAAAATAGAAGGTCTGGAGAGAATTTTTGTGGACTTCTTTAATTTAATAGGTAGCCCAATTATGCTAGAAATTGAAAAACAATCCTCATGTTTATACATATATAGTTTTAGTATTGTGAACCCCATCCATATAGGGACAAAGGGAGGCTCAAAGTCTATAAAAAATTCCAAATATCATTTCAGTACCTTCATGAACCATCCATCGGAGGGATAAAATCATATGCCCCAAAACCGATAGTAATAATTTTATAATGTGAAATGAAAATACTCTTGTGTATAATTCAAAAGACCACCATGAAAGATCACGAATCCCATCGATTTGAGGGATTTTCATATGAATAAGAGTGAGGGTCTATGCCTAAAAAATTTCCCACAATAAAAAATCATAGACCAGAGGAAATAATTTGTATCTATTATTTCTAAAAATAAATTGCTATTAGTCCAATATGTTTAAATTTCTTCATCTTGATACGTGAAGCTATTGGGTTTCCATGAGTATGTGACCGATGATTTATCCCAGAAACAACATCTGTGAATGATCTACGATTTTTGAGAGGATATATTCTTTATTCAATTAAAGGTACTCTCTTTGGTGGGTCTATCAATTAATCCCAGGGTTCAACGTTAATAGAGGTGTGTTCTAGGAGTTTTTATTTGATGATTTTGTGACTCAACCCGTCTAATGTTTTCTCTTCTATAACATATTTTCACTTATTATTTCTAAATTTTTAGAGAGTTTTTTGTTCTAAGTAATCCAAGTGAGGATTGTAAATTCCTTATGAAGTTTTAAATTTTCATTCTTTTTTTGATATGGGATTAAATTGAGGGATTTCTAGGATTGGAAGAAAAATCTAGTTCTGATATTTATGATCAAGGGATTTCATACTATTGAAATACAGACCTTATGGTTAGTTTGAAAACTAGGGATACCCAAATTAAGGGTTTGTGACTACTTTACCTCTTTAGGTTATAGAGTATAAACTTTTTATAAATATTTTTATATTTCATTCTTTCTTTTGATTCATGTTATACATTGACTTATTTTTTTTAACAACATTTCATTTTTTGTGCATTTTTATTGAAATTTTATATTAAAAAACTTTTATAATCTATGATTTTCCGGATGTATTGTGTGTTCAATATAGAATCTCTAATAATTAGATGATATTTGTTTCTAATAAATCTAAACTAATAGGTTTTTGTTTTTGTTAGTTTAATCTTTTTAAATATAATTCACCCCCCCCCCCCCCTTATAGCCATTGATATTCTCATCGATCCTACACATATGATATGTTCAATGGTTTTTCTAGTTCAATGTCCCAATCATTGAATTACCAAGAAATTTATGTTATAATTTCTCTATAATGGATTAAATGATGATTAGTGGAATAATTTGGAAGGACTCGCAAAGGGATTATTAGTGTATCCTAATGAGGAAGAGTTATGGGAATTTTTTGATTAATTATATTGAAAGGGTTGGAATAAATTATAATTTTTGGAAACATTGAATGAGAACCTATAGGAATTTGTGATCAATGAAGGGAAAAAATTCTAAATTTTTCAAAGTTTAAATTTATGAATACAATAATAGAATCATGAATATAAATCGTTTTTCAAAAAAAGTGATAAATTGAACAACTCATTTAGGATATAAATGATGAAATTATTCATGTAACTGAAACTACTAATTAGGATTTGTAAAATTATGTTTCTAAAATTTTTCACAGATAATAATTTAACGATTTTGAGATAAGTGATCCTGTTTTGGAGGACAAAACCAAAATTCTAAGTCCTGGAAATGATGAGAGAACCCAACTAGTTATAGAGTTTTTTATGAGGGAGTTTGAAATAAATATCTTTGATTTCTTTTAAAACTATGAAACTCCAATGAATGTTAAACTTGAATCAAGGATAGTTGATATTGATGTTGAGATAAAAGTGTAAGTGGATTTGGAACTAACATTAAATGATCTAAAATTATTCCAAATATAATTTGATAACCCTCTCCTTAAATATTTATTTCAAAACTCAGCCATGTTCAATTATTTTTTATGATTTAATATTACATAATGAAAAAGGTAGTTTTGGGAATCCTTCCAAACCCCTTGAAACATCTTACATTAGGCTACCCCTTCATGGAAGTGTGGAATTCATCAATTTTGGAAAAAAAATATATGAAGTGGACAACATGATATCTATCTCTATAAATGGGTGTTTTCATGGTTATTTTTTACTTTATATAAGGGATTGTATTTAATTAATGGATGTTTATAATATAATATAATCGATTTTTCATTCTAAAAAATGTGTTTTATCAACATGTTATAGTTCCTACTTAGGAAAACACACCCGCCTATTTTCCTTGGATGGATTATTAGGAGAGTCCATCTAGGGACTTAAAAACTAGCACCACATGAAAGGAAACCCATTATTTTTTATTTTAAATAAAAAATTTTATATGATTTCGTTGAGATTTTTCTGTTATTATTTTAAAAAGCTCAAAATAAAATTGTCTGAACCTTTATTTGTTTTTCCAAGTCTTAAGAGTTTTCCCTTTGTATTTGGTAGAGCTCAAGAAGTAACATCTAAAAAAATTCAATATATTGTTACTTCATAGAAACTATGTTCTCAACTTAGACCTAGTTATTCATTCTATAACTTTTATTCTTGAATTTTATGGTTGATTTTTTTTCTTATTTTGGTACTTGGATGAGAAAAAATCAAGTTTAGTGAAAATTAAAAAGAGATGGTTGGATGGATCATCTTGTTGAATTCTACACCATCTCTTTATAAGGGTGTTTTCATTGGGTTAATTTTATATCATTATTTCTAGTGTTTCCTTTTAATATGATTTGGTGGAAGAAATCAAATTAATTTTTTTGTGACTAAATATGAAATTTTTGTAGATTAATTTAGGGTGCAACACCTTCCTCAATTGAAATTAATCTATTAATTACAACCAAACTAGATAAAGAAGAGTTTTAGGATAATATATTTTAGCTATATAATTTATGGATTGAATTTTCAAATCAAGTGAGTTTTTATTTCTTCTCTAATTCTATTTAAGATTTTAGTACTCTCTAAATTTCTACATGAATCATTTGAAATTAGTTTTCAATTTGTTTTTAAAACTACATCATTTCTGATGCTATGTGTGGGGAGGGAAGAATTTTTTTGAGTTTTTTCTATTTATTGTATTATGATTTTTCACTTGATTTTATGAATCTTTTTCTGTTATTTTTTTACTTAGAATATGAAATAATTTTCACAATAAGACATATTTCCTAAGTCAGTATTGTTTGGAAGTTGAAAATCTACTTGTTTATTTCAAATACATATTGAGTGATGAGTACATTAGAATGTTTTGGTACTATAAGTCATTTTTCAGGATCTTTTTATTGAAAAAAAAATCATATTTTCTTTTGATTATTCAGTTTCACTGTGAGATTCATGATTACACACCATTTTGATCAATTTCATAAGTAGATTTAACTACAACCAATGGAGATGTGTCAGTTGAGGCAATCAGTGCAGATCAAGACACAGTAGAGGCTTTCCAGTGTTTGTCTCTGGATGAAAACTCAGCAGCATTCCAATTCATGGGTTGAGGATTAGAATAGACAAGAGCTTTAGAAAACCCAAACAGGCCATGAAGTCCAGAATTTCTTATAAGGAGAAGCTTAAATAAAGGTATTTTACATTGTATTCTCCAAATCGGTTTACAGTTTTAGGGGAAGAGGATTTCCATGTTAATGAGGAAGTAACAAGGATGTACAGCAGAGATGACCCCTTGGTGGTTATGAAAGCATCTCAAGAGGAAATGGACGAGGCCTCAGACTCCACTGAGTCCAAGGAATGGGTCATATAGGAGGACTACATTAGAACCACCTTAAGGATTAGAAAGAACAAAATTATGGATTTAGAGTGCTTCATTATGAAAAACCAGAGGGTGTGATGTAGGAAGGATTACCCCATTCTACTGAGTCCTCCAGTAATGAGATCTGCATTCAAGGGTATGTTTCCCCCAAAGGATCCAAAAATTGGTGACTCTATACCCCCCTGAACAAACACAATGGTTCTGACAAGAATGAGGGGGTCGTCATCTCCAAGGACCTGGTGGATGTAGGAGACAAGGCTGCAGCTCTTGGAATTCTCACGTGTGATAAGGGGATGCTTAATCATTGGAAGCAACATGATGCAGGCTCCATTGAAGACCCTCAGCGATAGGTGTCATCAGTTTTGGAATACATGAACCTTCTAATGCATTTAGATGAAATGGTAGAGAAAGATCTGGATATTAAGGCATAGAAGAATATGATACCACTTTAGGTGACTACTTCCAAAGAGCAATGTGAATGGATTGATAAGCAGGGCCATATTTTGCTCAGTGGACACAAAATGGAGAATATCAACAAGGAGGAATACAGGAAAGCATGGGACAATGTGGCTCATCTATATGAAGGCACCATAAAGGACAACTCTGACTTCCAGGTAAATTCTATCCCATGTATATTGTTTAGGGAGATTAGTTCCAACCAACTAAAACTTTTCTTCAACAACTCTATTGTGTCAATTGGTGATGAAACTTATAAGATGTGAGGGTTCTCACTTCTCCCTTAAAAGTGATTGGAAAATAAATAATTTTATGTTGGATGGTTGATTTTTAGAGATTCACTCTCACTATTCTTAAGCACAAGTTTCACTCTTTGTAATGTAATTTATTATGTTCAATGTTGAAAATTGATTTGGTTTTTTATGTTCCCTATTGGAAGTAACCAATGTATTTTTTTTCAAGTTGAATGGATAATAATGTTATTACGGAACTAGGAGGAAAGAACTTCAACTCTTGGGGAGTAAATTTTTTATTCTATAACCTTTATTTTCTCTTTAGTTTTTTATAAATATGTATATTGACCTCACCTGTTTTGATAATCCCAACCATGCTTTCATATACTTTGATAATATCAATCTAATGTTTTTCTATATTTTAATTCTTTGAATCTGTGATCAAGATGATAATAATATTAAAATAATCCCTGAGATAAGTTAATCTTTGTTTATCCATGTTTATATATGTTTTGAAATAATTCTACCCCAATTGGATGTGTTTTTCATAAAAAAAGATAAGTGTAAGCTACTGATCTGCACATAGCTACTGATAAAGAGATACCGGTACTCAGTCTACCGATAGACTTAGTCTACCGATAGATAGAGTCACCAATACACTAAGGTCACTGATATAAACAGACGAGCTATCGATGTGCACGTCTACCAATAGTTACCGATAGAGTGAGCCTACTGATATGAGTACTGAAAATCACAAACCAGAGCTACCGATATGAGTAATTCTACCGATAGAATCAGTCTACCGAGCTGCCGACTAACAAACACACCAGAGCTACTGATAGAAAAGAGCTACCGATAGATAGAAGTCTACCGATAGAGACCCTTCACACATAGTTAACGATACATCAAGCTACCGATAGCTCAAGAGATACCGTTGGGGAAAGAGCTGCCGATGGAGTGAAAATGTTATATAGAGATACCTATGTAAGAGCAAGAGCTACCGATTGAAGAAACTATGACACCGTACACTTTTACCAATACGAGCAACTAATTATTGACCAACTAGTCAAACTCTATACTCTATACCCACAATACTATTTATTTATTAAGTTAACGGTTACATTTGATGTTTTTAATGCAGTTAATGTTATTTAATGATCTCTGTTTCCATGTTAGGGAACCTTACCTAGTACCCATGAAAAAATTAATTATTCTTTTCTACCGAAGCTGAAAGATATAAAGGGATAGAAAAAGATAGTTCAAGAAACACCTTTTTGAAAGTGAGAGAATCAAGGCACTAAGGAGACACACTAAGGGTGAAAGAGCCAAGAGCTTAATAGAATTCAAATGTGGAGCATTTTTCACTAGTCAACATCCATACTCCAAGAATCCTGGACATACACGAAGAAACTTATTCTAGAGGAGAACAAGAGATGCATCTTGAGTGAAGAAATACAACAAATATTTCATGCACTCAAGATGCTAAAACTGGACCAAGAACCAAGGAAGAAAATGACACTCTGTTTTCTGAACAAGAAACTAGTGAAGGAATCAGAATTTTTTCTAACCAAACAAATGAGTCCAGAGCTGTACTGTTAATCACTAAAGAATTTATAAAATCAATTATACTTATTTTAGTGATTCTTTTATTAACATTTCGAGTAGTGTGTCTACCCTGTTTATTTTACACACACAGTCTCCTAAGAAAAACTGGAGGATTCTTAAATCCTCACTCAAACTTTATAACCCTTTGTTTCCCACTGTAGATAGTGGTAGAGGTTGAGTAAGACCTGAACAGCCTGTGTGCTCTTGTTTTTTTTCCACGAAGAACTGTGGTAGAGGAATTTGGACCTAGACACTAGTGTACTATTGTTTACCCCGATTCAGGGTGTGGATCAATTTATATAAATTGTTGATATGACTAAGTCTTGGCTTGAGACTGAACCTCTTGGTTAACTTTGCTATGCATTTTAATTTAAGTCTATAAGTATACTATATATTTATTTCATGTTTTGCTGCTATTACATTGAAATAAAAAACTATTCTAAAACTACTTTGATAGTTAAATAAGGAAGTGTTAATACTTATTGTAAACCAGTAAGTTATTTTCAAAAGTTAATTTAATCTTCAGATTAAGTAAACTGATACCTAATCAATCTTTGAGAAACTGATTGAACATTTACACTCTGTATAGATTCACTACAGTTTAATTTTGTTTTTAAATTGGGGGATTTTAAGAGAAATAATTTTAAAAGAAAATTTTATTGGAACTCAATTCACCCCCCTCTTGAGTATCCACTCTGACCAACATTTGATATCAAAGGACATTACTTTTTAATGATTTAAAAACAATATGTGTTTTTAACTATTATTTTAGTTGCATCATTAAAGAACTTAAATTTATGTTAGTTCTAAATTCTACCTCTTTAAAACTATTTTCTAAAATCTACCTATGGATAATAGACTAGAGGGTGTTGCTACTAACATTCCACCTTTCTTCAATGCCACCAACTATGCCCAGTGGAATCATAAGATGAAAATACATTTGGAAATCATGGGTTTTGATATCTGTATTGCTATAGAATCTCAATATAAAATTCCAGAAACTGATAGAACAACATGGGATGAACCTACAAATACTTCTTACAATAATAATTGTAAAGATATGAATGCCATGTACTGTGCTTTAGGAGATGAAGAGTTTAATAGAATATCTGCTTGTAAAACTGCTTATGAAATATGGGATACTTTGGGTGTTTCTCATGAAGGAACAAATAATGTTAAATAAATGAGATTAAATACTTATACTATTAAATAAGAAAATTTTAAAATGAAGACTGATGAACCTATTTCTGATATGTATCTCAGGTTCAATGAGATAGTCAATATAATGAGTTTACATTGAAAAGTTGTTCCAAATAAGGAACAAATTATGAGGATACTGAGATGTCTCTTTGAACGATGTAGGGGCACTTCTGTTTCAATCAGAGAGTCATGTGACATTGGAGAACTGCCAGTAAAAGAGCTTATTGGTAAATTAATGATGTATGAGGAATAACTCAAGGTGAATAATGAGGAAGATGATGAACTAAAAAGGAAATTCATAGCTTTCAAGACTACTTCTTCTAAAAACAAAGACAAGGAGAGAATGAATGTACCTACTTAAAGTTCAACCAGTGAAGATTCTGACTCTGACAGTGATGCTGAAATGGACCAAATAGCTAGGAGATTCAAGAAGTTATATAGGAAGAAGAAATTTTTCAGAAAATCTAACAACAAACAAATGTATGAAAATAAGGGACACTAGAAGAAGGATTGGAAGAAGTCTGACAATGAGAATGATATAGTCTACTGCGAGTGCAAAAGGAAAGGACACATCAAGGATGACTGTCCAAAACTGAAATTCAAAAACAAATGATTATAATGACAAGAAGTACAAGAAAGCTATGAAGGCTACCTGGAGTGCATCTAAAGATAGTACAAGTGAATCTGAAATGTTTGATTCTGAGAAGAATCATGCCAACAAGTGTTTCATGACCAACACATCCGAGGTAACATTAGATACTCCTGTTTTAAATTCTTATTATTCTGGAGATGATGCAAAATCTGATTCTGATCCTGAAATTATGTCTAAAGATGACTTATTTGAATATTGCAATATGCTGGAAGATACATGCAATGAACTTAAGGATAAATAAAAATCATTAAAGAAACTGCATGCTCTCACTATCACTGCTAAATCTTCCTTTGATATAGAAAAAGAGAAGAATGATCAACTATTAAAGGAAAATACAGAACTAAAAATGTCAAATGAGACACTTAGAAAAGGCTTAGAGAGGTTTACAAATGGAAAAGATACACTAACTAAAATTCTAGGAAAGCAAGTGGCACCAAAATACACTACTGGAATAGGCTACAAACCTGGACAGAGACTGATTATTAAGAATAGATTTATTACTAAATCTGGACAGAATACTTCTAGTTCATGTTCTGGAAATTTGTATGCTTTAACTAGATATTCATATGGTTATTGATCAACTAGTGTTTATATTTCAAAATACATTGATTCTATAAATTATATGAGACCCATAGGACAAATATGGGTACCTAAATCTTTGATTGAAAACCTTTCTGGACCCAAGAAGATCTAGGTACCAAAATCATTTCCTATCTAAATTTGTCTTGTAGGAAACATGCTTAAAGAGTTCTCACAAGATGGTATGGTACTTGGACAGTGGATGTTCAAGACATATGTCTGGAGATTATGCATGCTTCAAAAGTTTAATAAAGGTTGATGGAGGCCACGTCACCATTGGTGATAATTATAAAAGAAATAATCATCAGCCTAGGCCAGATTGGTAACTCTGATTTAGTTTTAATTTCTAATGTTTTATTTGTTGATGGACATAATTATAACCTGTTAAGTATTTCTCAATTATGTGATGATGGATTTAATGTGAAATTTGAAAATGATTCCTGTAATTTTTTTAATTCTCAAAATGTTTTAGTCCTTTCTACTTTACGAAATGAAAATGTTTATGTGGTTGATTTAATTTCTTTAATTAAGAAAAATGTGACTTGTTTAAATGATTTTCATAGTGAATTGTGGCTTTGACACAGAAGATTAGGACACTAAAACATCTATTCACATAGAAAATTAACTAGGAAGAACTTAGTTAGAGACCTAACTAAACTTGAATTCCCAAATGACAAATTTTTTAATCCTTTTCAAAAGGGAAAGCGACATAAAGTTTCTTTTAAATCAAAGAAAGAAGTTTCAACATCTCAACCTCTCGAGTTGGTTCACATGGAATTTTTTTGACCTTCAAGAGTTTCTAGTTTAAATGGGAAGCACTATGTCTATGTTCTAGTAGATGGCTTTTATAGATATACTTGGGTATACTTCTTAGCTCAAAAAAGAGAATCTTGTTCTTACATTGTTAAATACTCCAAATTTGTAGAAAATCTTAGTGGGCTTAAGATTAAAACATTGAGAAGTTATCATGGCCATGAGTTTGAAAATCAAGAGTTTTAATCTTATTTCTCACACAATGTCTATAGTCACAACTTTTCTGCTCCTAGGACACCACAGTAGAATGGTATGGTAGAAAGAAAGAATATAACCCTTCAGAAATAGCTAGAACCATGCTTTATGAATATGACCTGCCTATTTACTTTTGGTCTAAAGTTGTGAATATAGCTTGTTATATTATTAATAGAGTCTTAATTAGACCAGTTCTTATGAAGACCCCATATGAGTTTGGAAGAACAGAAAACCAAAAGTTAGTTAATTTAGAGTCATTGGCTGCAAAGTTTTTATTCTTAATACAAAGGATAATCTGGACAAGTTTGCTTCTAAGAGTGATGACGGAATGTTTCTTGGTTATTCTTTAACATCAAAGCCTATAAAGTCTTTAATAAAAGAACCAAATATGTGGAAGAATATGTTCACATCAAGTTTGATGAAACTGATCCACATGAGCCTAAAACCTCTCTTGAAAATCATGAGGAAGATTTGAGTGTTCGGGACCTTAATGATAAATCTAAAGAACCTGCAGTAAAAACATCCAGTTATGGACATATTCCAAAATCTGCTTCTGTTGCACCCAAAACTATAGATGAATCTGAAATTTCTAGTCCCACTTTTACTAGATCAATAAGGATTATGACTAATTATCCTTTGGATATTGTTGTAGGTAATCTTGATAGAGTGACACATACTAGAGCTTCTCTATGAAATAAGGTTGAACATCAAGCCTTTCTTTTATAGATAGAACCTAAAATGTCAATGATGTTATCAATGATGAATTTTGGGTAATGGATGTGCAAAAGAGTTAAATCAATTTGAAAGGAACAATGTCTGGGAATTAGTTGACAGACATAAGGACACTTTAACAACAGGCACTAAATGGGTTTTTAGAAACAATGTTGATGAGTCTGGAAACGTAGTTAGAATCAAAGCTAGACTAGTTTCACAAGGATATAGTCAAGAAGAAAGTATAGACTATAAGGAAACCATTGCACATGTAGCCATATTAGAAGCCATTAGGATCTTACATGCCTATGTTGCTCATCTAAATATCATGTTATATCAAATGGATGTCAAAAGTGATTTTCTAAATGGTTTTATTGTTGAAGATGTTTTTGTTGAAAAACCAAATGGATTTACTAATCCTCATTTTCCAAATCAAGTTTTAAACATTCTAAAGCTTTATAATGTCTAAAACAATCTCCAAGAACTTGGTATGATAGACATAGTAATTTTATTATTTCAAAAAGTTTTACTAAAGGGATTTCCGATCCAACTCTTTTTATTAAAATAATTTCTAAAGATGTTTTAGTAGTACAAATCTATGTTGATGATATTATTTTTTGGATCTTCCAAACACTCTTTGAGTACTGATTTTTCAAAATGTATGAAAAATGAGTTTGAAATGAGTTTAATGGGAGAACATAAATATTTTCTTGGATTTCACATTTTCCAAAATAAATATGGTATTATTTTGAATGAAATTAAATATACAAAGGATATTTTAAAACATTTGGGTTTGGATAGTATTAGGAAAGTGAAACTTCTATGAGTACTGTTTGTAAATAAGATGCAGATGAAACTGGGAAAGCAGTGGATCAAACCAATTACAGAGGTATGATTGGAAACTTACTTTACCTTACTACTAGTCGACCAGATATTATGTTTAGTGTGTGTATGTGTGCAAGATTTCAAGCTAATCCAAAAGAATCTAATTTACTTGCTGTTAAATGAATTTCTAAGTATCTTAATCATGCTATAAACTTAGGTTTGTTTTACCCAAAAGGAAAATCCTTGGAGTTAATGAGTTATTCAGATGATGACTTTTCTGGTTCTCAGTTGGATAGAAAAAGCACTTCGGGAACATGTCGCAAATTGGGAAAATCCTTAGTATCTTGGTGTAGTAAAAAGCAGAATCTGTAGCATTATCCACTGCCGAAGTAGAGTACATAGCTGCTGGTAGTTGCTGTGCACAAATTATGTGGATGAAACACAGTCTTTTGGATTATAGATATGACTTTAAGCACATTTCAATCAACTGTGACAACACTAGTGCAATAAATATCTCGAAGAACCTTGTGTCTCACTCTAGGACCAAACACATTGATGTAAGGCACCATTTCTTGAGAGATCATTACAAAAAGGGTGATATAATTCTTGAGTTTCTAGGTACTAAACATCAATTATCTGACATCTTCACTAAACCATTGATTTCATATAGGTTAAGTTACATTAGACATGAGTTAGGTATGTTTAACCTTGATCGGTAGCTAACCTCACCGACGTAAAATTATCACCGATGTGAAATTCTCACCGATGTAAAATTCTCACTGATAGAAATTCTCACAGATGTGAATCCTCACTGATTTAACCTCAGTGATTGATATTCTTACTGATGTTTGTGATGTTTTAAAAACTTATGTCGGCTGCCAGAATCTGAATCATTTTTACTTTATTTCATTTTGTTTATTTGTTTTATGATTCCTAAATGATAAAACTAAAGTCCGAGCTACTTCTAAATCCACCGAGCCTCAAACCTTAACCCTTGAACCTTAGCTCCCGAATCCTTAGTGAACCCTAAATCCTTTGAACCAGCGATGGAAAAAACCAAACATCCTACCGTCATAGATGACTCTGTTGAGCCGAAAAAAAAATAAGAAGCAGAGGACCGAGAAAGAATCAAGTGGAGGTGGTAGTGTTTCTAGAATTAGGTCGGGAAGACGACCAGTGAATCCTCATCTGTAAAATCGAGTTATTGTAATTGAAAAGGAGTTGTGTGTAGAATGGCTGCTACCTAGAAAGTCCTTAGTGCTCGATGTACTTAAAGATCAAAAATGTATAGAGTGTTTTCCGAACAACAGTGGTCCCTATTTTCCAAAGTTAGTGAAATAGTTTTACGATTTTGTAACCTTTGAGAAATCAGAGAATGAAAATTGAGTAACCTCTTTTGTGAATGGAAAAGAGATGTCGTTTTCATCTGTTGAGTGGGATGAGTGCTTAAAAGCCCCACATGAAGGTGTATATGCATATGTCTTGAGAGCCATGCCACCTACCAGTGACATTTTCGACTATGAGACTGCTTTGAAAGAGATGACTGGTGATGGAGGTCAAAGAGAAGTAGTTTCTCTAGAAATGGATGGATAGAACTGATTGCTGTTCAAATTCATTAAACATGTCTTGATACCGAGGAGAGGATACTTTTGAAATTTTAGATATCCGGATATCTATCTCCTGCATCTCTTAAGACATTGTGTAAAGGTAAATTTGTTCAGATTGCTGATGATCGAAATGGAATACATGACAAGGCTGAAATCAAAGACAAATTCCCTATTCTTTGCTAAATTGATCTTTTTGATGATTAAAGTAAAAGGGGTAGCTGAGTCTCAAGATTAGACAATAGTAGTGAAGAATAACTTTTTTATCACATCCACAGTGTGCAAATACACGAGGATCAATTGGAACCCTTGGAGAGGAGAATGGGTCAATGATGACCAGAAGGTATATAAAAAATTCAATCATGTGGATCTTCCTTAAAGACCGAAGGATGTAAGGGATCCAAGTCTAGGACTTGATGAAGAGGATCCAAAATACAGTGATGATTTAGAAGAGGAAGAGTCCTCTACTGATGAAGGAGGAGACCCTGACTTACCTCCTAGCCCAGCTCCTGAAAATCTTGATCAACAAAAATCAGATAAGGAAGAAGCTGCTTTGGAGGATGTTGAAGAGGCTTCTGTATAGAATGACGAAGATGATAAAGAGAGTGAAGCATCTCTGTCATCTGATTTGAGTCTTAGTCTAGTGATTGGACAATCCTTAATTCCTGCTAATGATGCAAATGAAGTTGAAATTCCCTTGCCTATTTTAGAAGACCCTCCTACTGTTGAAGAAGAAGAATTGAACGTGGATGATTCTCCTCAGGATGAAATACCTGTTGAGAATGCTGCTGACAAAGTAGCTGAGAATGATGTTATCCTAATTGAGGATTCACTAGTTGAGGGGGAGCATCAAACAAATGCATGAAGTGTTAAAGTGGCTGCTGGAATTGAAGATTGGGCAGAAGACCCAGGTTTTATGCTCTATTTTTTAGACTATCATGATTCAGATAATGAAGAATCTCTCAATAGACCTATGATTACTTATGATGTCAATTATGAGTTATTTCCTGAAGATGTGGTCAGAATTCATGACCTGGATACTTTAAAGAAAAATCTTAAGGGCAGATTTGTGGAAGAGGTAAAGAAAATGGATGTTTATCTGGTATCTTCAGTTCAATCGGTTATGACTGATTTTGTGGTCAGTTTAGCCTCTGAAATAACAACTACTACAGTTTCACCTGCTGATATGATCACAAGGGCTGATCTGGAAACCTTGAAGGATGAGATGAAAGAATCTTTTAATGCCTCGGTTGCTGAGATAAAGCATAGTTTTGCTGAAGAGATGAGAATGATGGAAAGATCATGTGAACTCTCTCTAGGTTGTAATTTATTAACCTTTATGGGCGAAACAGTTGAAGAAGTTAAAGACTTCCAGGCTCAAGTTTCTAGAGTTGAAGCAGATCTTGAAGCTTTAAAGAAATTGGTTATCTCTTTGGAATCTTATATGAGCTCAAAATCTCAAGCAGACAAGGACTTAGCCTATGTCAAGAGTGTGGTAAGCCATATGGTTTCAGTGTTTGAAGGTTTCAAAACTTCTATGAAATATCATATAAAAACCCAGGATTCCTATGTTCCAAATCTTATCAGTGGGTTGACCAAAAGATTCAAAGAGACTACATCTTTCTCTATTGGTTCTCTTGCATATAAACCTTCAGTTGATTTGAATCAGTTTTGAGCTTTGATGAAGGAGGAGCTTGGTTCAGCTTCAACCAGTGGATTTATAGACTCATCCAAGATGAGAAGAGTTGTGCTCTCTACTAGAGATTCAGCTAATGAAATAATAAAGATAGTCCAAGACTATATGAGAGAAGAATATGCCTCTCATAATGAGGTGAAAAATAAGGTGGACTCCTATTTCTCTAATATTTTCACCAAAAATCAACTCAACAATCACTTCAAACTTCTGTTAGAAAATATGAAGATGCCTCCTATCAATCAAACTTTTAGAGAACTAGTTAGTAAGATAAGGGAATGGAATCCAGCATTGGACAAGTTTATGGAGAACAAGGAAGACTTCATATCTACTATGGAGAGAGGAGGAGGAATAATTATGGATTTCAGAAATCTGTTGCTGCCTTTTCTACATGTTTATGCTAGGCCAGTAATTGTCCCTCCTACTTTGCCTGCCTCTTCCTGTACCGCTTCTCTGGTTCAGATGAATCCTGCCCAAGCAATTCGAAACCTCACACCTATGATCACACAAAGGAATCCTCAGTACAGACCAAGAACAGTTTCTGTGGCTCAACCTCCTTTGATCATTTCCATAATTCCTAAGCCCTCACCTGCTTCCACTTCACGTGAATCCTCTTCTGCTCCCAAGGGAAAATCTCACATTGAGGATGTGGATTGAACTAGTGGCTAGACTGTTTGATAGGATTCCATTTTATTTTGTTTATTTCTTTGTACCTTATCTGGAACATGAAATGAAACTGGTTTTTCATCTCTTTTGTCATATTTATTTTTATTCCTCTTATATTTGGTTTCCCGCTTTTTTATTATCACAAAGGGGGAGTAATATTTTATAGCTTTTACAAAGGGAGAAAAATATTCACCCTGGGGGAGAGATATTAATGAAAGGGGGAGAAATTTTATCTATGGAAAATCTATCATGCTTTACTCCTCTGATACTGTTACATTTCATCCTCTGATACCATTTTCTCTAATTCTCTGATGCAAGTAAATATTACTTTTGATATCATTACATTTAATTTTATCTCTGATACTATCACATTTTCTTCCACCTCTGATCCTTTATGTTCTACAACATACTGTTTCTCTGAGATAATTTCATTTAATGATATATCCTCTGATAGAACTACTCACTATTTTATAACTATAATTTTATAAGTTGTGATTATCAAAAAGGGGGAGATTGTTGACCTCGCCTGTTTTGATAATCCCAACCATGCTTTCATATACTTTGATAATATCAATCTAATGTTTTTATATATTTTAATTCTTTCAATCTGTGATAAAGATGATAATAATATTAAAATAATCCCTTAGATATGTTAATCTTTGTTTATCAATTTTTATATAAGTTCTGAAATAATTCTAACCCAATCGGATGTGTTTTGCATAAAAACAGATAAGTGCAAGATACAGATATGTACATAGCTACTGATAAAGAGCTACCGGTACTCAGTCTTCTGATAAACTTAGTCTACCGATAGACAGATTCACCGATAGACTTAGGTCACTGATATAAACAGATGAGCTACCAATGTTCATGTCAACCAGTAGTTACCGATAGAGTAAGACTACTGATACGAGTACTGACAATCACAAACTAGAGCTACCGATATGAGGAGGTCTACTGATAGAATCAGTCTACCAAGCTATCGACTAACAAACACACCAGAGCTACCGACAGACAAGAGCTACCGATAGACAAAATTCTACCGATAGATCCAGTTCACACATAGTTACTGATACATCGAGATACCGATAGCTCAAGATCTACCAATGGAGCAAGAGCTACCAATGGAAAGAAAATGTTATATAGAGCTACCGATGCTAGAGAAAGAGCTACCGATTTAAGATCCTATGACACTGTACACTTTTACCAACACGAGCTACTAATGATTGACCAACCATTCAAACTCTATACTCTATACTCTCAATAATATTTTTTTATTAAGCTAACAGTTACATTTGATGTTTTTAATGCAATTAATGTTATTTAATGATCTTTGTTTCCATGTTAATGAACCGTACCTAGTACCCATGAAAAAATTAATTATTCTTTTCTGCCAAAGCAGAAAGCTATAAAGGGACAGAAAAAAAATCATGTAAGAAACACCTTTTTGAATGTGAGAGAATCAAGGCACTAAGAAGACACATGAAGGGTGAAAGAGCCAAGAGCTGAACATCATTCAAATGTGGAGCATTTTTCACTAGTCAACATCCATACTCATAGAATCATGTACATACATGAAGAAACTTATTCTAGAAAAGAACACAAGCTGCATCTTGAGTGAAGAACTAAAACAAACATTTCATGCACTCAGGATGCTAAAACTGGACCAAGAACCAAGGAAGAAAACGACACTCTGTTTTCTGAACAAGAAACCAGAGAAGGACTCAGAAGTTTTTTTGACCAACCAAACGAGGCCAGAGCTTCACTCCTTATCACTAAAGCATTTCTAAACTCAATCATACTTATCTTAGTGATTCTTTTATTTACATTTCGAGCAGTGTGTGTACCCTGTTTATTTTACACACACACTGTCTCCTAAGCTAAACTAGAGGATTCTTAAATCCTCAATCAAACTTTATAACCCTTTGTTTCCCACTATGGATACTGGTAGAGGTCGACTAAGTCCTGAACAGCCTATGTGCTGTTGTTTTTTTTTTCACGAATAACTGTGGTAGAAGTCTTTGGACCTGGACAGTAGTGTACTGTTGTTTACCCCCGATCCAGGGTGTGGATCAGTTTATATATATTGTTGAGAGGATTAAGTCTCGGCTTGAGACTAAACCTCTTGGTTAACTTTTCTGTGCTTTTTAATTTAAGTCTATAAGTATACTATATATTTTTTTCATATTCCGTTGCTATTACTTTTAAATACAAAACTATTTTAAAGCAACTTTGATAGTTAAATTAGCAAGTGTTTATACTTATTTTAAACCAGTAAGTTAGTTTAAAAAGTTAATTTAATCTTTATATTAAGTCAACTGAGACCTAATCAATCTTTGAGAAACTTATTGAACATTTACACTCTGTATAGATTCACTACAGTTTAACATTGTATTTAAATTGTGGGATTTTAGGAGAAATAATTTTAACAGAAATTTTTATTGGAACTCAATTCACCCCCCTCTTGAGTATCCACCCCGACCAAGAATGTACTTATTATTTGTTTAATTTAGTTTCAACTATGATATTGAGATTAATATTTTAAATGAGAAGGTTTTATAAACTTTTATTTTCATAATTGAATTTTATTTTTGCAAAAATTTAAATTAGTATTTCCCACTTTTGAATTTGTAAATTTTTATTTCTGTGAAATTTGTTTGATGTTTGTTAATTCATGATTACATTCTAAAATAAGATCCTTATAAACTAGTGACTAGTTAATTTGAAATTTTTTTAGAACATTCAATGAAAAATGCATTTACACTATTTAATAAGTGGTGAATCATTACTGGAAATTGTTCTAATAGTAGAGAGTTTTGGAAATTAATAGAAATTTTTGGATTTCATGCTATTTTTTTTAGCTTTATTGGGACCCCTTGCACATGCTTTTCACTACTAAATTCCAAACCATCTTGGAATAAATTATTTAGAAGAATTATCTATCTTAGAATTCAACATTATAGAAAATTTAGAGTTTTAAGCTTGGAGGATGAGTAGATTTCTATGAAAAAATATATTTAATTAAGAACTTATCAAAATTCCCTCAAAATTTTTAATAACAATATTGTTTTCAAGATTTGATTAGAATATTCAATTTTGAAAATTTTTCTAGAAATTAAAGTTTTTTTTCAAATTTGGATAATTATTTATATTCATCCTTGGATTGAATCTAGTGAAATATTTCCATTAATGTCATTGAAATACATTCCTTTGGTGAAATATTGGAATTTCAACATTTTCACTTGAATTTGAATCCCTTTTTTGGAGGTAAACTATTAATATATCCATTCAAATGGTTTAATAAATTCACTCATACTCCTAGGTTAAGATTTTATTATTTATGTTAAAACTATTGTATGGTTTAATGATGCTTCATTCTAATTACTAAACCTAGACATCCATTATGTTGTTTCTAATTTTTTTATGCTAAAATATGTATTTCTATTCACTAAGGAAATGAAAAGAAATTTCCAAGAATAATTGAATGATAATTTAATTCAACTTACCCTCTTTAAAAGTTTCAATTTCAATCCTCATTTAAAAAATTGGAAACAAACATTTTTACAAGTTTTTTTATTTTAAGAGAGAAATATTTTTTTATTACTTGCATGATTTTATTGAGTAAATAATTTTGAATTTAATTTCTATGTTTCATTACAAATATTTAATTAATGAGCTAAATTGGCTTCTACTGAAAATTATGAATTTATTTCCTGAGGGAATTCAATGGTGGGGGAATTTTATATGGTCATTATATGATATGTTTTACAAATTAATTTTCACTTTTTATTGGGTTACTTTTGAGATTAATAGTCTAAGCTCCCAGTGGATCATTCAGGTACACTAAGATGGGTGGTGAATCAGTGTACACAAGTTTTTACCAATTTTCTTTTCTTTTCTCTTTACCTTTTTTAATTATAACTTATTCACATTTTAAAGTTAATAGAACTTTCTTGTTTAAGAATACAATTATACCACATGTAAGACAGAATGTAAATAAATCACAAGACAAAGTATTTTTACAAGGTTATCCCCCAATATGGGTGACCACATCCTTGTAGTGTTTTGGATGATCTAATATACATATTATCTACTAAGAATGAATCACCAATTTTTAGTTTGTATGTCAGGAATCACCCTAAAAACATAGTGGGTAGGTATGAACCATTTCCCAAATTATACTGGAATACCTCCAATGTTCTTTATACTAGCATCCCACTAGTGTTTCACCAATAAAATACTTAAGACTATAAGAAATATCACAATAACTTCAAGACATCACTATAATAAAAAATTGGTTTTCCTTTTTGAGACACCAAAATAAACTGATTTTGTACTTGCTCACTTCAATAGAAACTCTAAAAATTCCAAATAATTTAATAAAAAAACACCATATTAAATTCAACTCAGTATACACTCTTGAATTGTAGAATATAACACTTCCAATTCAATTTATTTTAGTAATAGAAAGAACAACTAATGATATATCATAAACTGCACGTTTTATTATTCATTTATTCACTGAAAAATATTACTTTAGTTCAATTAAATTATTATACACATCGAAATTATGTGTTCTCTATGCATATAGTTCTCATCATTGCATGAAAATAATTAATGCATGGAATTCTACACACTATTTATGAATCTTATTTTTGAAATAAAAAATCCACAATTTTGTGTATTCTTTTGATCTTCTATATGAAAATACCCAATGCAACACAATCCAGAAAATGTATCAAAAAATGATAACATTTATTACATCATGTATAATGTAATCAAATCACTTCTTCTATGCACACATTTTCCACTTGATATTTTCAATGAACATGCTCATTTTTGTGTGCATGGTCTCATAATTATGCACTAATCTGAATGACTCACAGTTCTTCTAAAAACCATGTGTTTTATTCAAAATCATGAAAACACTGAATTATTCATGCATGAATATGTACAATATTCTCAAACTCAAACTAACCGATCCTTTTCCAAATTATGTAATGAAAATAGTATACTTCATATAAGTAATCGACAATTCTCAACATACTCATTACTCCCTTCAAGAATAATTCTCAAACTCTTTGCATATTAATATATTCTCTACCTCTGTCTTCTTCACACAACACATATATAAACACTTCATAGTTATTCATAAATAAATATGTGGTGTCTCATTATACTTTTCCATATATATAATGGATATTTTTATTCTTCACATAAGAAATGCATCCTTATTATGAACTTAACGAAATACAGTATAGATTTCTTTATCTTGTTAATTTTAGTCTTCGCAAAATCTAGTGCTTCATAAACACACTTCTTATTCTATGCGGTGGTTCTAAATTCTTTTTATAACAATAGTGCTCATGGTATATCCTTCACCTTTTTAAAACACAGTTCATAGTAACTCAAATCTTCATGTTATCCACTTATTCATTGCATAACAAGAATACATTTTTCCTCTATTTGTGTAAAAAGATCATGTTATAGTGTGTCATATAGTTTCTTCATGCAATAATCCTTTACATGATGTTGCTCTTCAATAAAAAATACACACGATACTATTCCCATCAGTACATTAAAGTATTTTTGTGCTCTTATATCATAGCCTCATGACATAGTTTAACCATATAACAAGTTTTCAAAAACACCATTTCATCATGTAGGATCTAATAAGGAGGAAAATAGTGCGTGGAACCTTCCTTGTAAATTTAGAGTGATGCCGGTTTCTCTATCAAGTTCTCATACACTATCTCAGATGAGAGATACGCTAGAAACTAAAAATAAGATCCACATGGGGTATTTATAGTCAAGATACTTCATCTCATAACCTTCATGTATCATAGAAACCCATTCATTTTTTTTCTTAAGAGCATTTTGTGATCGAGTTACATACTGAAATCCAACATCGTCACTAAATAATTACATTTTCCATTATTTCATTTTTTTTCTTCAATTTGATCTTAATTTTATAATGCATATTGTATTTAATTTGATTTAGATCATGATGGAGTCCTCAAAATGAAGTAATAATGCTTAGATTTCTTGGATGAACATCATCTCTACTATTCAATAGAGCTTCTCTGATGAACAGTACCTCTTAGAAATAATCCGTAGAGAATACAACAAGTAGTAGTGAATAGATATCTTGGATCATTATATTGATAGATCACATGGACGTTGTTAATTCTTAGTAGCATTAACCTGCTCCCATATCGAAACAGCTTTAATTCATTCACTCCCTTACAATACATTCCATGAAATCCACCATCCAAAAATCGACTACATCATATTACCCAAACATCCTGGCACTACCCCATGTTGGGTGCTCTAATCTGTCATCATGATTCCCCACACGGTGGCACTCTAGCTCACTAATGTATCTCTTGTAGGCGCTCCTATGCTAAAAATCTCCAGGATCAACCCTATTGTTCGGCTTGGGGGCTTGTTTTTTCACCTATGTAGTTTATGCGGCTTCCCCGTTGGATGGTTGGCTTGGTTGAATATTATTTTTTATGTAAGACTCAAATTGATATATTTTGAAAAATTATAAGTGAGAAACTGAAATAAAAATTCCATAAAAAATAATTCCAAGACCCTCAAAAACACTTTAATCATCTTCTAAACTCTCAATAAAAAAAATATTTTTTGTGGATCATCTTACTCGAATTCAAATCATTATTATAAACAATGTCCATATTTTAACAAGTTTGAGAGCTAATGATCATCTCTACAATCATCACATTTATTATTACATTATTTAATGAAATTTCATCAAATCAAATCAAACATTCACAAAAATTAATGATTGAAATAAATATTTCAAGGGTTAAATACCAACCTTCAATTAATGTCATATTGAATTTTTATCAAATAAATTTATTGATAACAATTACAACATAAATATTACATTCCATAAAATTTAGTTCTTTAATATCTGACTATGGATTTGTTGTCAATACCCATTTTACATTCAAATTAAATGTTTTCTTCTCCCCCTTAATTGATAATAAAACCAAATATATTTGTATGGTAAATAGTACAACTCATCTCATTTTGTAACTATTGAACTTTTCTTCTTCTCTCATTCAATCTTATCATTTAATAAGAGATTCCACTAGTCAGAAATTCAAATTGATCTTCTTGAGAGATGGAATGCATCAATTTTCTTAAATAAATGAGTAATAAATTAATCATCTCTAAGTCTACAAGGTCTAACCTGATGTAGAAAATAAGACTGATCAATTCAGAAAACAAAGATGGCAATAAAATTTTCAGAAAATGATGCCAAAACTGAAACATTCTTTTAGGATATGTTCAAAAATATTTTTAAACTAATCTCATGAATATATCACAACAAAAAGATTGAAAACATTCAATTTCAATAATTTACTCCCCCTTTATCAATCCATTTAACTTTTATCATAAAATTATACATTTCTCATCTTATAATTCAAAATTTTCATTAATATAAAGATAGAAGAACATACCTTTATAATGAAAATCTTCAATTCTAGAATTTGTGGTCATCAGATAAACATTACCAAAACATAAAATATTCGTTTCATACCAATTGAGATATTCATGTCTAGTGATTTTTTATCTTTTCTCTCCTAGAGAAATGGACTTCATCCACTTTCTTCATCATGATTGGATTTCTTCAAGAATGATCTTCTTGAAAAACTTTAATATATATTGAAATAAATAACTCCATGATGGATATCCTTCTGAATGTTGTATAATATTTTTCATAGAACTCATATTTTCATGAATCTCCCTTAATATATACCTCACCCTGAATTCCATTCATAAAATAAACAAACACAAAATATTCATGGGGATATGGTGGTTCTTCAATGATTTTTCAGTTAGAGCAATAAGGATGACATTTATTTCCCATATCATAAACTCCTTTCGATTCTACTCCAAATTCATGAAAGATCATCATACTTGATCCTTATTTGACTTTAAAATTTTATCATTTAAGGGAAGCATGGACTTATTGATTTCTTTAGCTTTCATCTTAGATATAATAGGCTTCTTCATATTGTCAAGTAGTTAAATTTCATTTTTTTTCATGATACAACTTTTTATCCATTTCCATATTCTCTAAATATATGACTAAACATTGTTTGGGTACATGATAAAACATATTCTTGTTTGTAGAATCTTTGTTTACAGTATCATTTTAACATAATAATCCATTAATTATTTCCCTTTATTCTTCACCAAATCTATTTGTTCAGGAAACCATGTCAGGAATTTGTCAGAAATATGCCCAGACATTTATCACCTTCCACACAAATCTCTAATAGTCAGAGGGTTATCCTTTTTATACAACCTCTCATGAAATTTGAATTTTTCATCTTGACTGTCATACACCAAATCAGCCATTTCATTTGATTTTGAGTTTAATTCCTTTTTCAACTTTATATTTCTCCCATGAGAATTTGTGTTTATGAATGATTTCCAAAGGTCCATGATATGAAATTTTCTTCCACATTATAAGAAAAATTTTATTATTGTGACATTCATATCATCAGTCCTCTTGGGTGTATCTTACTTCACAGTTTTCTTAACTTTCTTATGCTGTTTACACCGCAAGAGAAAACTTTTTTTCATTTGTTCTTTGTCTCTACATTTTTTGTGGTATTATATTCATATTAACATTTTCATGGCATACAGTTGATATATACTAACACACGTTGTAATTGTGAACACTTCTGTTTCAATAATCCTAGAAGCCTTCAAGACAATCAAATCTATTATTGATAGAATGATTCTTCTTCATCTGTGAATTATGCTTCAAGATTGCAGGATTTCTCTCAACAATATATCTACTCCCCATTAATTTTTTCCTTATGTAATTATCATAAATAGAAATATTATTACAACATTAAATATATAGATACCCAAATTTCAAAAAACACCAACAATAGTCAACAAATCTTGATTTCTTCTTATGTGCTACCACTTAGATAATTTTGACATCTTATTGCTTTTGGATAATATGATTTTTCATTTCAACCATTTTTAGGGAATAAGAGTTTAAACTCTTATTGAAATCCACCATTTATGATATGGTGGATTTATCATCAATCTTCATTACTCATGTTTTACCAAAATTATTTTTGGAACCTGTACTTTTAGATGAAACTATATTTGTACAAACTAAAACTTATGAAACAAGGGTTACCTATTTCAATGATCTTGAAATAGATTTATGTTTATATAATCTAAAAATAATGTTTCCACTAAAATAATTCTTATCAAAAGTAATAATTTTTCCAAAATTAAAAATGATAGGATTTCTGATCTCAACATTTTTTGAAGATTCAACTTGGGAGTTCTCCGGATTTCTGAAATTTTCCTCTAACTCAATAAATTTAATATTTTGAGAGTTACTATAATATTAGAATGACTTCACAATATCGTCACATTCTTTTTGGGATTTCTTTAATTTTGTTTTCTTTAGATTTTTCAAATTTAATTCTATTTCAAGACACTTCGTGTTGAGAAATGTTTTCTCCCCTTCAGCTGCTTTCAGTTTGTCTTATCACTAACTCTTCATTTTCTAAACATGATCATCATGCATTTTAATTACCTCCATTAACATCCCCAGCCTGCGAGCCGCTAAACGGATTCCCCAACATGTGTCACCAAATGTCCTCAAGCATGCCTCCCCCTATGCCATATGTTGCGGACTAGCAACGATGGTTTAATAGGTTACTTGGGGATGCCATAGCCACTTTACCAGAGTAATACATAGAAGAACACAATTTAAATAAAGGAAACAATAAGAAAAAAATAATAACATTCATAAATAACCAACTCCCAACTATGTAAAACCACCTAAAATAGTAAATATGTCATGATATGCAACAATGACAAGTGAAAAAAACCCAAAATAAATACAAACAATAGAATCGACAAAATGGTTTGGACTCCATGTCTGGAACCTCAACCATACATGTCCCATGTCTAACTCAATGCCATATAATAGGGCCCTTTCCCTTGTCCTAACTTGTAAGCATGAAATTTGCTCGGGTACCCAACGACAGCACGAGCATAGTGTGAGTATAACTCAGTTGGCCACTATAAACTATGTCTACAAAATATCAAGTAAAATTAGATAGTTCATGCAAGTGATAAATAATGGAATGTAAAGTTAAATAGTTCAATAGTCCATTCTAGTCTATGTCCTTTTAAATTATTCCACCATTGAATCCAAGTTCACTACTTAGGAATCCCATGGGTTAATATACATTGTTCATGTGTTCAATAGATTATGCATGGTCAATATCTTCAAAAAGATAGGAAAAAAATTGAGTCCTATCTCACTAGGAATCACATTATTATAAACACATAGTCCTAACCTCAAAGCCCTAGTCTGGGTGTAATGAAATAATTTGGGGAAAATAACTTTGTCCCCTTCCCAATCTCATGTATTTAGGGGTGGAGCTTGAACCTTGGTCCAACTCGACCCATGGGCGTAGAACCTCAAGTCTATACCCCACTCTACCAAGCCATGTTCACATGCTTACTTATCAGTCACCACAATTAACCACATCACAACAAAGCATAGAAAATATCATTTACAACATCATAAAAGTATAAATAAATTGGAAGTTAACAATATGCCTTAATCTATTAACACATTCGTCATTTATATCACTTACCCCTTTAGTCCCATTTCCCATTTCCCAAGCCAATCTCACTAAGGATATTCAAATGTAAACATAATTACTTATCATATTAAAATTAATACCATTTAACCCATTTAAATTAAAACCAAAAAATACCTTAACCTTTAACCACATTATACTAAACTAGCCACAATCCATTATAACTCATTAAATAAACCAATTAACCTACTTGCTAAGTCTCTACATCATTATGACTCAAATTCCCACAGTATACCCTCGTTAGCCCATACAAAAGGGTCGGCGCACCCCATGGGTGACCCTAAAAAAATAGTCACGACATCCTCCATGCATCCCACGGGGAACATAAGTGTTCATTTTGTTATTTAGGAACTCAATATACATCATTTTATTAATAGAATGAAGAACACGTCACTATGAGAACAAAAATAAAACCCTACATACAGAAATATATATGTGAACTATGGGATATAACATATAGACCACCTATCATGAATCTATTAGATAACACACTCTTAATCAAGGCCTTAGATTCTGATTCAACCACCCTTTGAATCCTCAACCTAAATCTCATAGGAAAAGAATGATTTTAGAGCTTTGGATGGAGAGAAAGAAGAGATGAAAACCCTAAACCAAAAAGAGAATCAAGAGTGGGATTAGCCTTACTCAGATCATCAATCCACAAAAAAAATCACTCCAAATATCCCTAAGATGAGTTTGATTGATCCATGGAAGCTATTAAAGCTTTTGGGGCGTCACTAGGGTTCAAGGGAGAAGAAAGGATGAAAGTCTCGAGTAAAACTTAAAATCTCGTATTGGAGTTTTTGTAATTTCTTCAATGTTACTAGGCCCTATAGTTTACCCACATGGTTATCCAAAATGTGCACAAACCGTGCGAATGATACTGTTCAAAAACATCCCCCCGTATAGTTACATTGGATGCCTGCATAGTTTTCACTAACCTTGTGAAATTGTGTAACATGCCGAAAAAACCCATTTTCTTCCTCTTTCGAGTCCTGAAACCCCATAACACCCCTGGGTCTTCACATGAACATTGAAAAACAATTATTTAACCAAAATAAGGAACATAAACTGAAATTTAATCAATAAACATACCTTATGGGAGATTCAGGATCTTACAACCTACCCACCTTATGATGACTCATCCTCAGGCCACTCATTCCAAGAATTATTGAGTCCCTAGAGAAAAGATATTGGGCCACTGGGCCCACATATCCAATTCCCACAACCATGTTTCCTCCTGAACATTTCCATGTTTTCATAGATCATGATCCAAAGGCACAATCATTCATAGAAAGACCTTCTAACCATGGTCCACAATACGAATGGGTTGCTCCTCAAAGGACACATCAACCTCAAGATCGACATCATCGGCGTTGATCACATGGGACAGATTAGGGTTATACTATCAGAGTTATAAAATAGGGAAAACATCATGCATCCTACTATACCACCATGTAAGAGCTAATCATTAAACCATAGGTCTGATCCTCTTCATAATCACAAATACACCCACATACCTAGGTGCCAACTTTCCCTATTTCCATATACAGTGGCAACCCTACCTTGGAGACACCCGAAGAAACATACTATCACCCACCATAAACTCAAGTTGTCTATGAATCCAATAAATATTTGACTTCTACCTTCTCTGAACAATTTTCATATGCTTTTGAATCAATGAAACCGTCTTTGATGTCTCCAGCACAAGACTCGGTCCAAACAGCTCAGACAGCCCATCCTCTAACCAAAATAGTAGAGATCTACATGGTATTCCATAGAGTGCCTCAAATGGATTCATATAAATTATAGCCTTAAAATTATTATTGTAGGAAAACCCAGAAAGTGAAAAGTTCATTTCCCACAAACCACCAATGTCCAAAACACATGCTCTCAAAATTTCTTCTAATGCATGAATTGTATGCTTTGACATCGCATCAGTCTGTGGGTGGTAAGACGTACTCAAAAACACGTGGTACCAAGTTCCTTTTTTAGTCCCTTCTAGGATCCTGAGGTGAAACATTTATCATTTAACAAATTTATGGTTCTCAATAAACCATTAAATTGTACTATTTCTCGAACATACTATTATCCTAATTGGTTGACTGTATAGGTCTCCTAGATCGGCATGAAATGAGACACTTTGGTTAGTCGATATACCACAATCCAAATTGCATCATTCTTCGGAGGAATCCCCAGATGACCAACTATGAATTCCACTGTTACGTCATTCCACATCTACTATTGAATAGTTAAGGACTACAATAACACACCTAGACACTGATTTTAAACCTTCACCTATTAATAGGAAAGGAATTATTCCACAAAAATTGCAACTTCTTTCTTCATTCCAGGCCACCAAAACTACCCAAGAAGATCATGGTACATCTTAGTCATGCCAATTAGCACTATCCACTTTGACACATGAAACTCACACATCAAATCCTCCCATACACCTTCCAACACCACAACACTTCCATGAACAAAAGAAACTCTATCTATACAACATGCCAACATAAAATGTGACTCCCCACATTTAAGGCTTTCATTCATAGACAAACACACCATATACACCAACTGTATCTCATTAACTCATCTCAAAAGTATTGATTAAACTACTATATATGAAAGGTTCATATACTCATGCCCATCCTGAACCCCAAAATGCATCTCAACAAACATGGCCATCATCTTCCACTCTGAATTGGAATCTTGAACCACCTGGTTCTGAGTCTTCTGGCTCAGTGCATCAGCCACACTATTCTCCTTCACAGGTGTATAGACCAAATCAAAATTGAAAAATTGTAGGTACTCATCCCTCCTTCTCTGGTGAAGATTCAAATCCTCTTGAGAGAATATGTACTTGATACTTTTATGGTCGGTAATCATCGTGAAGGGTTATGACAACAAGTAAGTCCTCCAACACTTCAAGGTATGAACCATAGTAGCCTGCTCAAGGAAATGAGTAAGCTAATTTCTTTCATTTGGTCTCAACTACCTAAACCAATAATCTATAACTCAATCATCATCCATCATCACTAAACCATGTTCAACACTGGATGCATTGCAAAACAAGGTGTATTTATAACCTAGTTTTGGAAATATCAAAATAAGTGTGGTGGTCAACAACTTCTTCATCTCCTAAAAATCATTCTCCAAACCCTATGACCAATCAAACCTAACCCCCTTCTTGGTTAGTCTTGTGAGTGACACTTATAAATGATATAAATCCCTAATAAACATTTGATAATATCAAGCCTATCCTAAAAAAAGATGAACATCAGATATTTTCTTGTGATGCTCCCAAGACACCAAAGCCTGCACCTTTTCTGGATACATAGACACACCTAACTTAGAAATGATGTGTCCAAAACTAAGCTTTTGATAGCATAGCATAAACCTTATGCTCTCTTAGTGTACCCAAGACATTTTCAAGATGTTTGGAATGATCATCATGAGTTCTGAAGTACACCAAGACTTCATCAATGAAGACAACTATGAACTGATCTTGATACAAGTGAAATATTGGATTAGTCAAGGCCATGAACATAGCCGATGCATTGGTCAATCCAAATGGAATCAAAAAAAATTCATACAACCCATACCTGCTTCAGAAAGTGATCTGAGGTATGTCAGAAGGTCTCACCATCAACTGATGGTATCCTGATCTCAAATCGATCATTGAAAACATTGTGTCACCTCTGAACTGATAAAATATGACATCTATTCTTGTAATATGGTATCGTTTCTTCACCACCATCTAGTTTAGTTTCATATAATCGACAAATAGCCTTAGTGATCTTTCACCCTTCATAGGAAACATCATATGAGATCCCCAATGTGATGTACTAGGGTAGATAAACGCCTTATATTCAAACTCCTTGAGATGAACATTGAGTTCTTGGAGCACTGTCAGTGCCATTTGGTATGGAGGAATGGAAACTCGCTCCACCCCCAGCAACAATTTGATCATAAACTCAACGTCTCTCTTGGGTGGAAACCTTGAGAAGTCCTCAGGAAACACATCTTGAAACTTTTCCACAATTCGAGGGAATACGGGCTACTCTTTCTCCCTATAATCCAACATAAGTTATGCTACTTGGGATATGATTTATTCTAAATGTTGAAATAGTATCCCTATGTGGCCCTCTCGAGTATCCCACTCACCAAGAAGGACATAAGTGCTTTCATCGAGAGATTTGAATGTTACACGATGTCGGTAGTAGTCGATATGGGATTGATATAACACCAACCAATACATCCCCAAGATTAGGTCAAAACCTGACATCTCTTGGACAAAAAGATCCAACATAAAATGATATCCACCAACCACCAGAGCACCACCCTTACACTACCTTATGTACTCAACTTGTTCCCCTAGCGAAGTATTAATTAAAATTACTCTATATGCATTCTCCGTGGTCAATCCCAACAAAACTACGAGCTGAGAAGAAATAAAATAATGTGAAGAAACAGTATCGAATAAAGAACTAAAGAGTGCGGAAGCTACCAGAATAAGAGCTCGAACAGTATATGGTCCCACCTCACCACCTTTAGGTGTCTTCTGAACTTCATGGAGTTGACATGCCCCTTTACCGTGGGCTCTGGCCTGAGTACCCTACACTAAGTTGTTTCGTTGATAAGATTGATCTCACCGTGGAGTTCCATGTACCCCACCTCTACTAGTACGACCTATGGAGATCCAAATACCTACCAGATATGGGGTTACCAACCCCATAACTACACTCAGCATCTTCCTGTAACCCCCATAATTCCCTAACTATTGTAGGTTCCAACAGAACCCTTGCACGTGGCCTATCCTGCCCTATGCTCGACACTTGACTGGTGGGCAGGGAAACTGGTCACACTTGTTCCCTAGCCTACCACACTGATAATAGAAGACCCGGTCACCATTGTGATAAGCTGGCCACCACTTCTAACTGCTCGGTGTGCTTCCACCCAACTAAAAGATTTCAAAATGGTTCTTCATACTCTCAAATGTCACCCCACTTTCCTTCCCATCTGGAACCAGAATTTCACTACATGAACCTCCCTTTAGATTCATCTCTGAGATAAGTCTTGGTCCACCACTTCAGAAAACCTTTTCGGATTGAAGATATTAACCTGAGACCTGATCTAATGTCACTTCTTGTCCTAGAATAATTCTTCCATGACTGTCTCATCTCTTATCAACATTAAGACGAAGCATCAAAAATTAGTGAAATGACTAGAATAGTCCATTGCTAACATTTTCCATAGGTTCAACATCATAAAATCGCTATCCTTCTCCTTACTCGAGTTTTTTAGGTAAATGTGTTCAAGAAACATCTCATATAAATCTTTCAACATAATTCCTTCAACCTGCTCTGTCTGAACCATAATGTCTCACCAACGCTTTGTTGACCTCTCATAAGTAGACCACAAACAAGAATCAATTATCGAGAAGAGTTTTTAGATTTTCAAGAATAGATTGGATGGTCTATATCCAGAACATTTGTACCTATAACCTTCCCTCTATAGTAATGGTCATAGGAAACTAGAGATGAAACTCCATGGTTAGCTTAAACATACTCGATGCAGCCCGCCTTGGGTCTCGTTCCATCATCTGCATAAAACCAGAAAGGTTATCATATAAATTCTCTTCCATATCCTCTTGGGTCACCCCGTTCTCTTTCTGCACTACTGGAGGAGCATTCTCAGCAACATCCTCCTATCTCACAACTGGAACACATCTTTGAGGTGTCATTTCTCTACAATTCCATACATGATTTTTAGAACACAACCATAATGCTTTTCAAAAAATGAAAAATTTATAGGTTGGATCATAACATTCCATAACCAACCCATTTCACATACACTACCCAAAATAGACCACTCACAACTAGATCACTACCCTTGGACATTTCTCCTAAGGCCATGGCAAACATGGGTATCTAATTCCCTTGGTTACAAGCCTTATCTTTTACGCAATTTGAAATAGTTTCCATATCCCAATTTACTACTCCAACATGTTAATTAAGTTTTACTTCTTTATTATGCACTATTTTGTAATTACTTATTACCCTTTTCACTTTACTTTTTACCCATACATAGCACCCCATTAGGTATAATATCATTACTTCTGAGAAAAAATGCATCTTATCCTTTATATCCCACACGCCAATCCCATGTGTGTGCATACCATTATGGATGTCACTTATCAACCTAGGTGACAAGAATGATACATGAATACACAACCTCAAACCTTTACGACCACGATAGAAGTATCACAAAATCGTCAAATCACACGAAAAGTACATCACCTGATGCTAAAATATCATAAAATATAATTACACGTAATAAGAACAGCAATCCCCTCCCAGGGTGACTTGGGTTTTCCCTCACACATGGGTCAGCTACTCCCAAGCACGAGCTCATTAATATGGTCTGACACTTTCCTAACCTCGTGTCTACCCTCCCCCAAATAGCAAGAAATATAAAATAACCCCTCTAAAACCACTTTGTAACATCCCTTACCCGGGGCCCACAAAATCGATGCCTCGATCCGTGTCACCACATGACCTCAAGCGCAACATCCCGTATACTAGAGGTTACTGACTAGCAAGGAGGGTCTAATAGGTCACGTGGGGAGACTATACCCACTTTACAAGAGTAAACCATAGAAGAACACTATTTAAATAGAAATAATAATAATAAACAATTAATAAAATGCAACAATAACCAACTATCAATTGCGTACAACCACATAAAACAATAAATATGACATGTCATACTATAGAGCTAAGTGAAAAAACCCTAAAAGAAAGAAAAATAGCAGAATCCCGAAAATGGTCTGGACTCCAATTCTAGAACCTTGCCCATATAGGTCCCCATGACCAACTCAACTCTCTAGCATAGGGCTCCTGCCATTGTCATGACCCGCAAGCATGAAATCCTCTTGGGGTACCCAATAATGTCCCAAGAAGGGTGTGAGTATAACTGAATAGGACACCACCAATGATGTCTACAAAATATCCAGTAAAATTAGATAGTGCATAAAAGTGATAAATAATGGAATGTAATGGTAAAACATTCAATAGGCCATTCTAGACTATGTTTTTTTAAATTAAGCTACCATTGAATCTAGGCTCATTGCTTCTCCATCCCATTGTTTAATATACCTTTTTCAGGTGTTCAATGGATTTGGAATGTTCAATACCGTCAATCATATGGGAATAAAAATGGAGTCCTATATCACTTGGCATAACATTATAATAACCTCATCATCCTCATCTCAAAGCGTCAGTCAAGGTCGAATGCAACCATTAGGGGAATTGAACTATGTCCCCTTCCCTAACCAGTGTATTTATGGGTGGAGCTAGAACCTCAGTCGATCTCAACCCATGGGTGTATAACCTCAAGTCTAAACCCCAGTCTACCAATACATGTGAACGTGCTTAATTATTATTCACCACCATTAACCACAACAAAACAAAGCATATACAATATCATTTGAAACATCACACCAATATAAATAAATGAGAAATTAAAAATATTCCTCAATACATTTACACATTAATCATTTATATCACTTAACCCTTTATCCCCATTTCCCATTTCCCATGCATATCTCACTAATCATATTCAAATGTAAACATAACTCCATATCATATTATAAGTAATCCCATTTAACCCATTTAAATGTCAAAAAAATCCTTTATCTTTTAACTACATTAGACACAACTAGGAAAAATCCATTATAACTCATTGCATAAACCAATTAACCCACTCGATATGTCTCTACATCATTATGAGACAATTTCACACCTTATACTCCGGTTAGCCCATTCGAAAGGGATAGCGCACCCCATGGGTGTCCCAAAAAAATAGTCACAACAACATCCATGCATACCATGGGGATCATGTTGGTCATTTGGGTATTTATGCACTCAATATACCACATTTATTCAACAACACTAAGAACACATTACTGTGTGAATAAGAATAAAACCCTACATGCACAATTCTAAATATGAACTATCAGATATAGCATGTAGACCACCTACTTTGAATATGTTGGAGATTTCACTTATAATAGAGGTTTTAGATCCCATTTCAATCACCTTATGATGCCTCAACCTAAATCTCCCTAGAAAGGAAAGGTTTTAGAGCATTAGAAGGAGAGAAGGAAGATATGAAAACCCTAAACCAAAAAGAGAAAAAAGAGTGGGATTAGCCTTACTCAAATATTAAATTCAGAACCAACACTAAAAATAGCCCAAATATGTGGAAGATTTATTCATGGATTCTCTTGATAATTTAGTGGTGTCACATGGGATCAAGGGAGAAGAAAGGTGGAAAATCACGAGTGAAACAAAAAATCCAGTAATGGCGTTTTTTGTAATTTTCTCAATGTTAGTGGGCCGCACGGTCTACCTTCATGGTTTATAAAACCTTGCACACAACGTGCTGATGCTATTGCACAAAAACACCCCCTAACACATTTACCTAGGTCTTCCGTAGGGTTTTAACTAACCGTGCGTAGACCGTGAAACATTCCTAGAAACCTCCCCTTTTCTTTCTCTTTCATGTCCTGAACCCCAGAAACACACCCCGAGTCATCACGTGAACGTGAAAAAACACATATATAACAAAAATAAGTAACTTCTACTGTATCATAAATAAAAACATACCTTAATATAGATATGGTATCTTACACCTATAGTAATGAATTATTCAACTCTATGATTCACTTTGTCTCAACCTCTAGTTTGGCTTATGAAATATTTATAGAGGTTCGTTGTAGTTTATCTAATGCACAGGTCACTTCTATAAAAATTACCTCAGTTATATCCATCTCACAAATAGTCTTTTGTAATAAATCTTCAATCAAAGTATGTCTTTCATTTTAATTCAATATATACTGTTCTTTTTATTTTAAATTCGGATGAATATGTCATCCTTGTATTGGATTTCTAACTGAGATTCCATAATATTAATGATAGCTTTATGAGATTATTCAAGTTTATGTATCATCTCATTAAATATATTTTTAGTTACTTCTTTTTCACACACATTTATTTGTAATTCTTCTTTAACATAGGATACAATTTAATTTCGAGGTGACAAAGTTTATTCTTTCGCATCAATAATTTGTGAGAGAATTTTACAACTTTGAAATTTCTTTTCCAAAATTTTCTTCATATCCTTAGCATCTTTTTTAAGATTTGAATTTTTATCATATAGTCTCTTGATAAAATAAAATATGTAAGTGAAAACCTCAGTAGAAAAATTATTCAAATTGTCTTTTATTTCTGAATAAAATCCACTAAGTGATTCAATAAAGTCTTTTTCATCACCGCTTGAACCATACTCATCAAAAGGATATTTATCAACTAATTTAACAAATACTATTTATAAAATACCACTCTGACTATATTTAAATTGTTATGAACCCTCTTTATTCTTCAAATTATTTCTTAGCATTATTTCCACATTATTATATATGTTTTTCAAGGTTTCTTCAAAAACCTTCTTGTTTTCACTGACAGGGATAGGAACTGGACTCTCCATATGATACATCTCTATTAAATATTCAAATTAGAATCTACACTTCATATAATTATGATAAAAACAACTCAAACAATATGATAGATCTTATCGAATATGTAACTTATGATCTGATACCAATTGAAGTGCCCAGTGGATCATGTAGTTACACTGAGAGGGGGTGAATTAGTGTACACAAGTTTTTAAAAATTCCATTTTATTTTCTTTTTCCCCTTTTAAATTCAAACCTCTGCACTTTTCAGAGTGTATAGATATCCCATGTTTAGAAAAATAATTATACCACATATAAGACAGAAAGTAAATTAAGCACAATAAAAATAATTTTTACAAGGTTCATCCCCAATATGGGTGACTATGTCCTTGTTGTGTTCGTGATGACCTGAGACACATCTTATTCACTAAGAATGAATCAGAAATTTCAAGTGGGTTGGTTAGGTATCACCCTGGAACCATAATGGGTTGGTATGAACCATTTCCCAAATTATATCGAAATCCCACTAGTGTTCTTAATACTAGAATCCCACCAGTGTTTCACAAATACTACACTAAACACAATGATAAAGATCACAAGAACATCAATCTTCCATGGTAACGCCAAATTGATCTTGTTTTTTGAACCACTAAAATAATATGATTTTTCACTTGTTCAATTCAGCTGAAATTCTACGCATGCCACTGAATTTAATCAACAACACTGTATGCAAGTCAACTCAGTAGACTCTCTTTAATTATAAAATATAACACTTCAATTTAAACTCACTATAGTATTTGATTGAACAACTAAATATATATTAATAAAAATCAAGTTATATTCTTCCTTTCTTCACTGAAAAATATTTCTTTAGCACAATTCAATTATTACACACATCAACATTGTATGTTCTTCATGCATGTAATTCTCATCATCACATGAAAATATTTAATGCATGTAATTCTCCCCAAAATATATGAAAATTATTTATGCAATAACAAATCCATTGTTTTTTGTATTCCTTTGATCTTCTTTATGAAAATAAACAATGCAACACCTTCATGAATATACTCAAATCCCTTCTTCAATGAACACATTGTCCACTTAGTATTTTCAATGCACATGTATATTGATGTGTGCATGACCTCTTAATCATACACTAGTCTGAATGATGCACAGTTCTTCTACAAAATGTGTGTCTTATTCAAACTAGAGAAAACAACGAATTCTTTATGAATGAATATGTAGGGTTTTCTAAAACTCAAACTAATTGAAGCTTTTGTGTAAGCATTTATGTAAATAGTATACTTCATGTAAGTACTCGTCTATTCTAAACGTATGTGTTTCTCCCTTAATTCATAATTCATAAAAACATAGCTTATTAATATATACGTTACCTCTATCTTCATCAAGCAACACATATATACACGTTTCACAGTTATTCTCAAAGAAATATGTGGTGTCACGTTCTCCTTTTCAATATAGTACATAGATAACCTTATTCTTTGAATAAAAAAATGAGGCCTTCTTATAGAATCATTTGCGAAATACATTATAGAATACATGGTATCATGATTTTCAGTCTTCCTGAAGCAAATGCTTTACTAAAACTCTTCTTCTCCTATGTGGTGGTTCTAAATTCTTTGGGTAACAATAGTGTTCATGATGTCTTCTTCAACTTTTCAAAACATTGTTCACAGTAAATCAAATCTTCTTACAATACACTTCTACATCACGTAACGAGAATACACATTGCCTCTATTTGTGAAAGAAAACCACGTGACAATGTTTCATGTTGTTTCACAGAAAAATTTGATGTAGGGGTTTTTTTAGTTTAAGGGGTTTATGGTTTTGTTAATTTGGGAAATGGGTTATTTGAGCGCCACATCAAGTGGCGCTTTGAGTTTTTTGTTTGTTATTTTTCCCCCACCCACACCCCACCATGTAACATATATAATATAATTATAATTTGATTCATAAATATATATTTATAAATTAATATGTGTTTAGAAATATTTTAACTTTTTTTAGAAATAAATAAATATAGATTTGTAATTATATATTTATAAACATATTTATAATATTATTTGGATCTTAAAATGTAGATTAAATTATCTAATTGTAAATATATTTATATTTATATAATTATAAATATTTATTTATATAGATATATTTATAATTATATTATAATAAATATATTCATTATATATATTTATTTTTGTATAAGTAATTATAATTATATAAATATACAATGCTATATTAAATCTATATCTATAAATAAATATTTCTAATATATATATATATAATAAATATTATTACAAATCTATAATTATAAATATAATAAATTTATAATTGTAAATATAATAAATTTATAATGATAAATATAATAAATTTAAAATGATAAATATAATTAATATATAATCATAAATATAAAAACTATATAATTATAAATATAATATGTATGTAAATATATTTATGAATATATAATTATTAAAATATGGTTATATATATATATTTAAAATTTATTTATATTTACCTAATTATATATTTATAATAATTATATAATTATAAATATTTATAATAATTATATAATTATAATTATTCATAATAAATTTGTAAATGCAAAAATATTTACAAATGTATTTATAATTATATAATTATAAATCCATATTTACAGAGTTATAAGTTATTATTTATAAATAAATTTTAGATATTCATAAACATATAATAAATAAATTTATTTTAATTAATTACTTATGAAATATTTAAAAATTAATATATGTTTATAAATATTTCAAATTTATTTATATATAAATAAATATTTACCATTTAATGCAATTCATATAATTATAATTATATTCATTAATATATATTTAAAAATTATGATGTGTTTATAAATATTTATTTAAAAATATATATATATTTAAATAATAATATGAATTTAAATATATTTGTAAATATATAATTATTATAATATGGTTACATATATATTTAAAATTTATTTATATTTATGTAAATATATATTTATAATAAATATATATTTATAAATATTTATAATAAAGATTTAATTTTAATTATTCATAATAAATATATAATTATAAATATACTTACAAATGTATTTATAATTATATAATTATAAAACTAACTTTATGTAGTTATATGTTTTTATTTATAAATAATTTTGAAATAATTTTAAACATATAATAAATACATTTATTATATTTAATTATTTATAATGTATTTCAAATTTAATATATGTTTATAAATATATAAAATTTATTTATAAATAAATAAATATTTTCTATTTATTATATTTAATATAATTATAATTTATTCATAAATATATAATTATTAATAATTATATATTTATAAATATTTAAAATTTATCTATAAATAACTAAATATTTGTAAATATAGATTTAAAATTATATATTTATAAACATATTTTTATTTTTAGAATTATGAATATTTTTTATTAATTATATGATTTTAAATAAATATATATATATATATGTCTAATTATAAATATTTATTTATATAGAAACATGTATAATTATATAATAATAAATATATTCATTAAATATATAAATATAAATCAATATTTTTTAGTTAGAGTCACAAATTTCATTCAGATTGTTTTTAAATTTATCATTTATACGCTTATAAAGTCACCTACATGAAACATAAAAATGTTACAATTATGGGACTTCAAATTTCTTTTTATTTGTCTAAAACAACAATTACTTGTCACAGTAAATAGGTTTTTTAATAAATACAACATGAGACCTTATTCTTATTGGGGGCTTCACTGGAGGGAAGATTAGCATTGAAGAGTACATACAGTTTGGGTACTAGCTACCTTCAGAGTTCGAAATTATAATGATGGTGACACTGAACATTGAAGTAATCTCTATCTCATGGATGTTTTTTAGGGAACATATTTCTAGTAGTGTTAAATTAATTTTTGATGTCTCTAGTTAAATTGGTGATTTGTTTAATCGGTTGGATGGATTTTTGGTTCAGATAAAATATGCTTGTGGGCCAGCTTTTTGTGTTTTAAGGTGATGTTTGGTTTTCAATCTATATGTACTATACATGGTTTTGATTCAGATGGAGTTCAAACCAAGAGGGAATCACCTATACATGGCATTTGGAATTGGATGTCTAAGAGGGTATGGCGGGGCCCCTAGTTTTGTGCCCATGCATCATTTCAAGGGACTTCTTACTAAGTGGTCATGCATTGGTGAGGGTTTTTGACATGATTCACTTGCTAGGGAGAGGAAGAACCAATATTTTGCTCGGGGTTATTCTGTTTTGGTTTTTTGGTTTTTTTCTAGGATTTGGTGGTTTTTCACTTTTTCCTTAAAAGTGATTTGATAATAAAATAAAAAATAATGTTCAGTTCGTAATATATACAACATGACATCTAAATAAATCAATGTTGATGCCCCCCGGTACCACAATGTGGGGACTGAACCACACTCACACATTGCATCCAATGTATGTGTCACCCCAGTGTCCTGTCTAGGGGTTCCTCCTCTTCTTGTGCTTCTAGTTTTCTCTTATGGTGTTGTGTAGAGGACTGGCCAACATCACATGTGCAGGATAGTCTAAAATCATATGTGGATCCATATGGCCCTGAATCTCCTAAAAATGGATGAAATGGGACATTTAAGAAGTCATCATCATCAGGAGAGGGGGCCACCGTAAGATGTGTTACCACACCCAGGTCGTAGTCCAAAGTAGTCACCAGAGACTACATATGTGTTATATAAGCATCTTTATATTATTCAAGATCATCAGTTAGTTGGGCAGGATCATCTCTCTGCGGTGCGGCAATATCTGCAGGAGCTGCTCTCGGGTGTCTATATCACCGCCTCTTCCCCTCTTTATGTACTTGTCTCTATCTTCCAGCTGGTAGTGGTGAGAAACTGTCACGTGTGAACCAAAGATGATCATTGAGAGCCAACACATCTTAGTGAACTACATCCTGCATAATATATGCCTCCCCCTAATGATTTGTAATATGTGCTAGATGAGAAACTTTGTCTTATTGAAAATGAAATAAGATTCAAACTAACACCAAAATTGAGTTGAACAAATATAATAAATCTTAGTAAATATACCGGCTGCTGAATTCTAATCTTCAGACATGTAAGGTACATGATGGTGTGTCATCGGTACCAGTCTGCATAATCCCCCTGATCAGATAACTAGTAGAGTTTTATAGGATGTCATTATGGTGAGATAATATATTGGGCATGCATGTTCCAAATCTTGATATAAGTTGTATGAAACTGCCTCAAATATATTTTCTGTCTACCTATAATCACAATTGAATGTATGTCATCATCCTATCATGGTGATAGGGTGATATGTTGTATATAACCAAACAGGTGCATGATGTGGTCTGGCTGGTGACACTCAATGATGTGGAAGTAGATAAATGGCACCATTGTAGCACGATCTCTAATCATAGCTGTGAGTATGGTGGAAGTTTTTTGTTGAAAAAACCTATATACGGAGTCCATGAAACATGAAATGTAAAAACAAAAAAATATGTTATATAATAGCATGATAATTTTAGTAATAATACATTGAAATAACTGAAAAGGAAATAACGAAATAAATTTATATAAAAAATGATCTTAAATTACATCCGTTGTCACTATAGCATCAAATATCATTCAAAAATTGTGCACACTATGTCTTGGAGTATGTGAATACTTTTTATAATGAATCCACAAAGTTAAAAAAGACCAATATATGGAAATTTTATAAAAAACAATAAAAAAGTATGAAATAACTAAAAGTAATATTGTAAACATAATGGTGTCCCTGAGGACAGTCCTGAAATATCTCTGGTGCAAGTGGTGAGATAGCTCGATGAGAAATGCATAGAAAACTCTCCCCTGACCATATCTATACCAAACCCATATAACTTACAATCTATTGTGCATTGGCATGACAACTGGTACATAGACATATATACAGACGTGGCAATACAGCAGGGCCCCACCTACATGTAGTGATTTGATCAAGATCCTTATGTAATGGGAGGTACATCATGTGCACCAAAGTGGTGGAGAAGTTGGCACACACCATACCTCCAATCAGTCGCAAAAAAATTTCATGTGTGTGATGAATAAGTGTCTCATCACCTATATCATCAATAATGATGGTGAAATTCTCACCAATCCACCTCATGTGCAAGCGCGATCCCTGGAAATGGTGTCCATTGCTCATCCCTCTGTTCACACCCTCCTCAGTTTGCTTTCCCCATTTCAGAAAATAGTTTACAATACAATATAATGTCTCTTATAAAAAACCTATAATTTAGATTTAAAACATTATACTAATATTATAATATAATTATAGCTCTTTTGAGTAACATATAATCAAATATTCCTATTTACCTGTGATGGGTAATTTCTAAAATCCCTTGAAAACTCCATTTATGCATTCTATGATGTTGGTCATCATATTTCCGTATCTTTTTCCATCATCATATGCCAACAACAATTTCTTCTTTGGTATTTGCATCATGTATTCATAAACATCCAGATTAACTCGGTGAATATCTTTAAGACTCTCCTCCATCCTTTTTTGCTGAGGCTTGTATGCTATCAAACAAGAATTACTCTGAACACTTATGAATGTAACAATGACAGTAATTTGTAAAATGAAAAACGATATTCATAACAATTTTTAAGATCTCTTTCTTCATCGAATCGTTCTTAAACTTTTTTGGAAAATTGGTAGCAATGTGGCAAACACAATATCGATGATGGGTATAGGGTGGTCTCTAGGAAAGACCATCAGACTATACTACCTCCTTGATTGCATGATTGTGATCTGAAATAAGGTAATTCCCTTTAATGTATGTATCAAACTCCCGAATACATGCCAGAAGATAGATCCATGATAGGAAGTTCTCCATCTCCATAACTTCAAATGCCAAAGGTAAAAGTGCTTTATTTCCATCTTGTGTGGCAGAAATCAATAATGTTCATGTATACTTTCCATACATAAATGTGTCATCAATATGTACAAACTATTTTTAATTTGTAAAAGATTCCCCACATGGTAAAAATGTACAAAACAATCTATCAAACACAACCATCGATTGATCAACATGATTGTGTTGGTTAATATATTCAGTAGTTTGTAACTGATAGATCAGTTGATTATTGTGGTGTAAAATCTTCTAATGATGTGGTAAAACTTGATAAAATTCATCCAAATAACTTTCCACTTTCACAATAGCATTTTTTCGTGCCGCTCATGCCTTCCAGTAAGAGACTTTATATCCAAAAAGTTATTTGATTCACTCCACCACCAAAATGATAGGAATGTCTTGACATGCTCTATTCATTTCAACAATAATAGTTGAAACCAAGTCAACATGTAATTAAGAGTGTTCCTATGACGAGATCATGTTCATGCATGTGTGTGGATTAAATCTATTTATAATTCAACTATGAAAATGTTATCAAATATAGCTCATAGATGCATTTGATATTTCAAATCATATTTGTCACAATGGATAAAAAATAAGACTAATTTGACTCTTCTTTAACATAAGAGTAATTTATTTCAATGTGTTATTGTTTTATCACATTTTTTATTGGATCTTTACTCTCAAAATCTATTCCAATATAAAGAAAACAATCATCAGACACTAGATTTGTGCCACTAATGATTTTTAGAAATTAGGTACTAGGATTAATAACTAACCAAACAAATTCAAGCTAGTGACTAATGCATTCAGTCAAGCGCCATGCCAATAGTAGAGGATGGTTTAATGGTTAGTTGAACCTCACATGATTGGGAACAGGCTGTTCTTTCACATGATCTTCTTTTTCTTCTTCAACTTCCTCTTCGTCTTCTTATTCAATATTTTCATCATCCTCAAAAGCAGCAACCTCCGCATATAATGTACGTGGAGGAATATCCATTGAAATTGTAGATGGAATAAATGACAGAAAAACTACCATTGATGATGGAACTTCTTGATGTGTTATAGAAGGAGCATATTCCACAGTCTCATGAAGTTTTGATTGCTTAATATCCAACGTTGATGGTACCTCCATTTTAGCTATTGTTACATAAAACTCCATCATTTGATTCTCAGTTTGATACTTAACTAATGAAAGTATGTATTCTCATTCTTCATCATCAGTTACTGGATATTCCACATGCTAAAACTTATCTATAAAATTGAAGATGTCTCTATGTGATTGATTCTATCACTTTATTGCTTGTCAATTTTAACATTTAATGAATTTTCCTTTGAAGTGATTCCAAAGATGAACAACCTCCAAGCATCACAACACCTTCTGGTTGTATACTATAACTACATGCACATGAGCCAGTTTGTGAGATCCTTCTAAGTGAATCCAAGAGACCTAGTTTTGAAACCAGGCTGAGGAATATTTATAGGTTACCGTAGTAGGGACTGTAGTAGTCCTGTGTGGGTACTGTAGGAGTACGGTGCGGCACTGTAGAAGTACTATAACAGGTATTGTTCGGTATTGTAGCAGTACTAACTATTCACCTTGGGCCCCCTGTTTGGGCTTGGAGCCCTTAAGGTGTTTGGGTCACCCTGGCCTTCGGGTTAGTAAGGCTTTCAAGCCACCATTAAGGCCTTCGATCCACCTCAAGGCCTTCGGACCACCTCAAGGCCTTTTAGACACATGATCAATGCTATTTCCCCAGACAAAATATATAAAAAATAAGCACCCACAGAGTAGGATTCAGATCAGGTTCACTCACCAGAGTAGAAGCAATGGATTTGGATGAATGAGAGGGTATGGATATGCCATCGTGACCAGCCTGTTCTTACATAGAATGCATAGCTAGACAACCAAGCTAATGTAGAGAGCTAACATCATGATGCATAAGATGGGGAGGGGTAATTCCTTGGAGTTATAGTCTGGTTGTATTAACTAATACCTTCGAGTCATGTAATATATTTTTAAGCCTAGGGTAAATGTAATCTCTAAGAATATGAGCCTTATAAGGGTTCCCACTCATTCCTTAAAAGGGGGTTATCAAAAAATTAAAAAAAATGAAGGCATTCGGGATATTTGGGAAATAACTACATCCATGTTCTATATCAATTATTTGACTGTTGCAATAAATATAGGAAGAAATATTTTTTATCTAAAATAAAACATTTTTATTATTAGAATAGAGAAATGTCACGACACGTCCTCGGGGTCTGTGCCATGACTACCCCAAGCCCTTCTTCTATTTTCCAAGGGCTGGAGAGTAGAACCAAAGGCGTAAATAACAATATAAAGGTAAGGAATTGCCTTTATAAAATTAAACAACACAACAGAGTACAAGCGGAAGCAGACACTAAGTACAAAGGAAAGTGCTGAAAATTAAACGGGCCAGAATACAAACCCAACTGAAAAGTACAGCTACAACTGAATGAAAGTACAACAGAAAATACAGGTCGCTGGAAGAATAGAAGGAGCTCCTGGGTCGTCCACCTCGAATCCTACCTGAAGGGTAGGTACAGATAGCGCAACTCCTGGATCGTCCACCACGGATCCTACCTAAAGGGTAGGTATAGATAGCCTCCTCAACTCTCTCGCCCGTCAACCTCCTCCGAGTACCGTCTCGTCATGAAGTCCACCTCTGGATATTGTCCAGACCTCGAATACTCGGCCTCAATCTGCAATGTCCGTCGTCTGCATCCAACAAAACGAGGTGCGGGCATAGCACATGTAGGGGTGAGTATAACGATACTCAGTAGGGACCCCGAGACTCTCAAGGTCTCACTAAATCCCACAAGGATAACTATAAAGAAGGATGTAAATAGATAACACTTACATAGGTATAAGCCCAAACTTATACTTAAGCTATCAAGTAACCCATGTCAATCATGAGGTATCACACAGATGTGAAAACAACGGATAACCACTACTTAGTTACATGCCCATATATATACCTAAGTTATCATGTAACCAATATCAATCATGAGGAAAACAAAAACGTCATTGACTCAGCTCAAACCAGAATTTTCATTAGCAAAACTAAAACTGCTGAAAAGCTCCATCTCTATCGAGTACAGTGATCCTGTCACGACTCTGAGGCACTACTCACTAACCTGATACTGCTGAGGTACTCCTCCTGTGGATTACCGCGGGTCAGCCACCCAAACACAGTAGTGCTCCCCGCTGGGGGCTGCCACCCAAACACAGTAGTGCACCCCCCCAATAGCCTGCAGAGGTACTTCTCCTGTCCAGTATCGCGGTTTTTCCACCCAAACATAGTAGTTCTCTGTGCCATGGGTCTTCCACCCAAACACATTAGTGCTCCCCACTAGGCTATACAAGTCACTCTGACTTGAATCGGAGAAGCATTCTTCAGGTCTTAGCCAACTACACGGTCTCCGTACTCCATACGCTCGTCTCTGGGAGGGTCCGCTCCAAGAGCTACAAGTAGATACTCTAAGTATTATAAAGTCCAATGAAGAAGTATCACAATGGAATGCCTTTTCATAGCGGTCACAATGCAACAGACGGCGCGTCAATCGGACGCCCGGTCTGTGAGTTACTAGCCTTTTTGTCACGGGGGCCCTGTTGGTTTCGTGTACGAACGAACCACCCATATCTCAACTATAACCTGAACTCTCATAGTGTATACTCATAGGGACAGTTTCTCAACGTGATTACCAACGCCGCTGACGGTTCCCCAAACGGTCATTCGGTCTAAAAGTTATCAACTTTTTCGTTCGTGGGGCACAGATGGATTTCAGGTACAATCCAACCCTGCCATACTCCAACTGCGTCCAACCCTTATGTGAAGTATACCAAAAGATATTTCTCACCAAAAAAATATAAAAAAGTCGACGGCACGTCAATCAGACATCCAGAGCTCAAGTTATAAGTTTTTCCGCTCTGAGGGCCCGGTTGGTTTCGTGTTCAAACCAACTTGGTCATACACAAACATTGCTGAAAGCTTGAGTGTAATATACCGAAACGACCGTCACGATCCAAGGATCGCTACGCAAGTGACGGTGCATCAATTGGAGGTCTATAGGCCATGTTATTCACATTTGAACAGATCTGTCTGAAAATAGGGGGTTCGGGACTGGTCCGACCCGGCCCGATACCCCCTAGGTCGGACCAAACCAGGTCAACCCGACCTGAGACTAGGTCCAGCCCGGCTGGGTGTGGCCCAGCTCGGCGCTGGTGGTGCGGCCCGGCACGGGCGGTCCTGTCCGGTGTGGGCAGTCTGGCCCAGCGTGGGCGGCTCGGCGCTGGCTGAGCGGGGCACAAAGGGGGGCACCGCCCCTTACGCTGGCCAGGGGTTTCAACCCCCGGATTTTTGAGAACTACTGGCCATTAAGGTCGACTGGTTCATCCATGCGGGACCCGCGGGGGTCCCACCTCCATGGTGTGCCAGCGGCCGGCTTGACCGGCCACCTCCCGCTGTCCCGCCGCGGCTAAAGGTTGCCGCTCTTCCCCGATCGGCACCGCGCGACAGCGCCGTGCCCTCCGCCGCAGCCCTCTCCGGCTACGGCCTCCCTCGGGTCCTCCGGTGCGGCGTGGCGGCTCCTCGCACTGCCCCCGCGGCCTTCTCCAGCTGCAGTTCCTTCGGCTTCACCAGCGCAATGCGACGACACCACGCACCTCCACCAAGGCCCGCTTCGGCCGCGGTTCTCTCATTCATGCACAGTGCAACGACACCACGCCGTCTTCACCACAACGATCCACAAAGACCAAGAAAAAAAGGGGAGGAGGATCGGTCGTGTTTGTGCAGTCTGACTTTCTCTGGTTATTATGATAACAAGTGGTCATATCTTAATTCACGAAGATAATGAATAAAACTTGTTTGAAGAAAAACTCTTACAACATCCCGCAACATTTTATTCCCAACCCACATGGAAAACATTCGTGGATAAACTTGATAATAAGTTGATCCGCCTTCTTTGTTTTCTTTGGAATGAAAGAAACAAGGGAAATAAAACCAAACTTAATTAAAAACCCTACCTCGTGTCGTTCGTCGTTCGATGACGATATCGCGAGAGGGTGGACGTCGGCTCCTCGACGTCGTCTCAAGGGAAGAGATGAAGGTGACGACAATCATTGGAATTCTTCGCTTCCACAAAGGCCTTCGATCCCGACTCGAGCATCATTCATTGGAGATCTGACGGATGGAGAACTGTTCTTCTTCGAGGGAGGGAGTCGCTCTACGTGGGTGAAGGGAACTCTCCTCTAATTCTACCAAAATATTTTCCAAACAAATATCTCATCAAGTCTCCCTCTTTTAAAATATCTCCAAGCAATTTCCAAAGTCAAGAGGTGTGACAAGAATAATTAATAGGGATATAAATTACCTTAGTTGACTTCATTAAGCTTGGGAGGTGGAGAGGTCCCCTTTAAGAAGGGAAGTTGTCAAGTAATTAATAAGGGAGGATTAAATAGGTCAAGGAGAGTTATGGGGAGGTGAGGAGTTAGGGGTTCATGTGGGTCCCACCACACTAAACCCTCCCATGGGAGTTTAGGTGGGTGTGGGCCCCATCTCTAAATTCCCCTTTGTAGGATAAAAACCACCTTCCTTAGATAAAATTTGTACACAACAAATTTTATCTATTTTAATCTAAATCCCCATTTATTAAACCTCAACCCGGTCAAAACGCAACTACGAAAAAGGTCCCCCAAAGAAATTGCCAGTGTTGCGAGTTCATCGGTGCTCTCGAATTTCAATTCCAAGCACCGATTCAAAAGATAGAAAAAACCTGCTCGTTCATTCACTGAACGTACCCGAGAAAAACTTCTTAAATTTATTCCGGACACACCGGGCCTCATAATCAAGTTCCATCTGAAACTGCGGACTCATAAAATTCTTAAGAAATTAAGAAAAAAATTTCCTTGAAATTTACAGGTCTTTACAATACTACCACCTCAAGGCTTTACGCCCCCGTAAACCTTTAACACACAATAAGGAAAAAAAAGCGGTACTAAGAATGCATCTGAGCCTTCCGCTCCAATGTGCTCTCCTAGAGTTTCTCGTGCTTCCAGTGAAAGCGCACCTGAGGAATCGACCATCCACGTAGGAACCGCTCCTGTCGATCCTAGATCTCCACTGGAACCTCCGTGAAAGTCGCCATGTCATCGATGTCCCGCTCTCCATGGTCAATGATGACGGATAGGTCATGTACAAATCTCCTCAGCTGATATATGTGGATGACATCATGCACCCGGTGCATCTGAGGTGGAAAGGTCATGCGGTAAACAACTCCGCCTACCCTGCTGAGGAACTAGAAAGGTTCGTTGAACCTCAGAGATAACTTATCGCCTCGGCCACATCTCTGTAAACCTCGTCGAGGTGAGACACATATAAGGACATGGTCGCCATCCTCGAACTCTAGAGGCCTCCATTTCCTAATTAGAACATAAAATCAAAACTCTTGCTGCCATGTGGGTAAGGTTGACTGACTCAAGTGTGATCGACTGCACCCTCATGTGCATGGGTTTATCCTGTGTTGCCCGGGGTTTCCTTTTCGCCGACCTAGGAAAACCCATCCCAACGTTGTAGATAAACCACAACCTTTTTTCATAATACAGTCAATATGGGTATGAACTGTGAATCCAATCCATACTCAGACCAATTTCGTAAGGCCTCCATGATGCCACCAAGATATTCTAACTGAAACTCTTGCCTCGAGGGTCAGATCACACTGTCGTCGTAAGTGTGATTATCGAGTCTCCTCCAAAAGGTATCTCCATACGCGAGGGTCAAGTCAATAGCTTACCGGAAAAACCAGGTCTGGGACAAGATTCGTGGAAGAAAGGAATGATTCTTATCAATTTCTGCTGTAAAGGCAGCTAGAGGTGGACACATATTGTCCCTCAAATCATTCTTAGAGCCATTGGGTCACACTCATTGACCATATGCAGCTACCCTTTTCCCTGCCCTATAGCTTCCTGATCCTAGCAGGGATAACAAAGGTGGGTGGTTGTAACATGTTGAAATGTACACCACCTCATACTACTCTCCTAGATCTGCTTCCACGTCTGCTGCTCCACAAACCCATCTGTCCATATCACTTCTTCTTGAAACATTTTACACGCCCGACTCTCGAAGACTGGTGCCAGTTTCTTGTTTCTTACTGCATTGTGCAGTCTTCATCCGCTCCTGGATGATCTACACCTTCTTTGTCGTAGCTCATACCATCTTTGGTTGTTAAGAAGTTGTCCAACTTGATAAGTAGGTTAATGACCACCCTTCTTTGCCTACGATCTGTAAGAGGTGCTAATATTTATCCTTTGCTGAAATGAGAAATATGGTCTCATCCCCAAGATGAACCATGTTCTTTGCCTAATACAGTCAATCCTGACATGAATGATGCATTAATTCCATGTACGACGTCATAAGGCCTCGACGTTAATACCAATAGATCCAACCGTCACTCTCGCCTCCAAGGGTTGAGTCACACTTTCGGCATCTGTGTGAGGTCACTAGGTCTACTCCAGTAGAAATATCGAAAGTGAGGGTCAAGTCAAAAGTTTTAACAGGGACCTATCAGTATCAACCAAACAAAAGGAAATGAATGTAAACACCACAATGATAAGTTTCTTTTATTACTGGAGCTCAAAGTACAAAGGCACAAATACAACAGAAACATGGAACTTCAAGTACCAAGAACAAAAGGAATCCACTAGTTCCTCTCCTGTCCACCTGCTTTCGGAGTTCTACTGCTTTGTCCACCGCCCGGCTGTTGCTCAAGCACCCGCCACTGGTTCTGTCTTGGTGGCTCCTCCAATGCCTGCGGATCAACTGTGTGGGGAGTCGGACAGTCACGTGCCATGTGACCCTTCCTGCCGCTTGCATAACACTTCCTGCTCCTCGTATGGATGGCTCTCTTTCGTGTGGCTCACACCACCGAATCTATAACCCGAGGTCGCCCACCTGTAGGTCCGGTCTTCTTAGACCCATGAATCAACTTTCTACAACCTACAGATGACTCAGATGATGATGGTAAAACCTGTGGAAAAGGCATCAGTTCCTGAGCATGCTAAGTTTGTAGAGTCACTGGTATAAACTCCACCCTGAAGAAGGTCTCTATGTCTCCCCAAGTGAAGGTCATCACGTTGAAAAACTAGAACATGTGGCTCCTCCAACTTTCAGCTGCTCCCTGGAAGAGGCTAACAGCTGGGTACACCATCAAGTCTGTGGGTGTCCCAACTGTGTGGAAAGCTCGTCCTACAAACTCCAGCTAGTGTTCTACCGTCTGAAAAATCCAACTCACCTCGAAACCTCGGAGGCTCCTGTTGCTGGAAATCATGCATCGCGCTCAAGAGGCGTGCACTCTCTGCTGGAGTCTAAACTAGTGGAGGGCCCTGCACTAAGGCCTCGTCAGTCAATAGCATGTCAGTACATACAACTATCGGGGCTCTAGTTGATCATCCACGGGAAGGCATCCTGAAAGAAGAAATGCGACATGGTAAAATGATTATACCTGGTGACCTAACCTGGTTTAAGCTGATTTAAAAGAAACATTTGAAAACACACACACAATCATTGTTTTTGTGCACTGAGTTGGAAATCCGTAGTCAGGATCCTGGTGTATGGATAAGTCGGCCACCAGCACAAACACTAGACTCCCTGAACTGAAGACCACACTTAGTACCCTTAACATTATTGCTTCACAGAAAAGAAAATATCATAGTCCTAAGTTCTTTGGTAGAAGCGAATCTTTTGATACCAATTTGTGACGACCCATCCTCGGGGCCAGTGTCGTGATAACCCCAAGCCCCCCTTCCAAAGGCCAGGGGCTGGCGACTAGCACCAAAGGCATAAATCCCAATAAAAAGGGAAGGCATTGCCTTTATAAAAGTATACAACACAACATAGTACAAGTAGAAGCAGACACTAAGTACAAAGGAAAGTGCTGAAAAGTAAATGGGCCAGAATACAAACCCAAACTGAAAGGTACAGCTACAACTGAACGAATGTACAACAGAAAAGACAAGAAGCTGAAAAAATAGAAGTAGCTCCTGGGTCATCCACCTCAAATCCTACCTAAAGGGTAGGTACAGATAGCGCTGCTCCTGGATAGTCCACCATGGATCCTACCTGAAGGATAGGTACAGATACCCTCCTCACTGCTCTCGTCTGTCAACCTCCTCCGAGTACCATCTCGTCGTGAAGCCCACCTCCAGATACCGTCCAGACATCGAACACTCAGCCTCCGTTTGCGCTGTCCGTCGTCAGCATCCAACAGAACGAGGTGTGGGCATAGCCCGTGCAAGGTTGAGTATAACGATACTCACTAGGGACCCCAAGCCCCTCAAAGCCTCAATAAATCCAACAAGTATAACCACAAAGAAGGATCTAAACATATAACCCTTACTTAGGTATAAGCCCAAACTTATACCTAAGTTATCAAGTAAACCATTTCAATCATGAGGTATCACATAGATATGAAAACAAAGGATAACCACTACATAGGGATATGACCATACATATACCTAAGTTATCAAGTAACCAATCTCAATAATGAGGAAAAAACAAAGATCATTGACTCAACTCAAACTAGGATTTTCATTAGCGAAACTGCAACTGCTGAAAAGCTCCATCTCTATCGAGTACAGTGATCCTGTCACGATTCTAAGGCACTGCTCACTAACCTAAGACTGTTGAGTTACTCCTCCTATTGAGTACTGCGGGTCAGCCACCCAAAAACAGTAGTGCTCCCTGCCGGGGTCTGCCACCCAAACACAGTAGTGCACCCCCCCTAATAGCCTGCAGATGTACTCCTCCTATCGAGTACCGCGGGTCAGCCACCCAAACACAGTAGTGATCCCCGCCGTGGGTCTGCCACCAAACACAGTAGTGCTCCCCACTGGGCTATACAAGTAACTCCAACATGAATTGGACAAGCAGTCTTCAGGTCTCATCCAGCTACATGGTCTCCATACTCTGTACGCTCGCCTCCAGGAGGGTCCGCTCAATGAGCTACTGGTCAATACTCCAAGTATCACAAATTCCCACAAATAAGTATCACAAAGGACTGCCTCGTCATAGGGGTCTCAACGCAATAGATGACGCGTCAATTGGACACCCGGTCTGTGAGTTACTAGCCTTTTTACCTCGGGGGCCCGGTTGGTTTCATGTACGAACCAACCCGGCCGTATCTCAACTGTACCCCAAACTCTCATAGGGTATACTCATAGGAACCATTTCTCAATGTGATTACCAATGCCGTTGACGGTTCGCCAAATGGTCGTTCGGTCTGAAAGTTATCTTCTTTTCTTTTCCAGGGGCCCGGTTGGATTTCAGGTACAATCCAACCCGACCATAATCCAAATATGTCCAAACCTTATGTGAAGTATACCAAAATATCCATCTTACCAAATGGAATCCAACAAAGTCGACGGCAACTCAATCGGACGTCCGGAGCTGAAATTATAAGTGTTTCTGCTCCAATAGCCCGGTTGGTTTCGTGTTCGAACCAACCTAGCCATACCCAAACTTCACCGAAAGCTTGAGTATAATATACGAAAACGACCATCTCGATCCAAGGATCTCAATTCAACTAAAAATGTATCAATTGGAGGTCCGTAGCACATGTTATGGGTGTTTGAACGGATCTGTACGAAAATATGGGGTTCAGGCCCTGTCCGACCCAGACCGATACCCCCTGGGTCGGCCCAAACCTGGTTGACCCGACCTGGGTCCGGGTCTGGCCCAGTTGGGCATTGCCCCACCCGGTTGGCGTGGCCCAGCCCCGCCGGCGTGGCACGGCCCGGCCCGGTGCTGGTGGCCGGCCCGACGCGGGCAGTTCGGCCCGGCGCGGGCAGTCCGTCCCGGCGCGGGCAGTCGGGCTCGGCGCCGGCTGAGCGGGGCAGCTTGATGCCGGCTGAGCGGGGTACAAAGGGGGGTTCTGCCCCTTGTGCTGGCCAGGGGTTTCAACCCCTGGATTTTCTGGAACAGCCGGCCATTAAGGTCGACCGGTTGATCCATGTGGGACCCACGGGGGTCCCGTCTCAAGAGTGTGACGGCGGCCGGCTTGACTGGCCGCCACCGGATTTCCAGCAGCGGCCAAAGGCCATGGATCTTCCCCGATCGGCACGGCACGTCGGCGCCGCGCCCTCTACTATGACCTCCCTCGGTGCGCCGCGCACCACCGTCATGGCCCGTTCCGGCAGCGGTTCCTTCAGCTTCACCGGCTCGGCGTGACGGCGCCGCACACCTCCAGCGCGGCCCGCTCCGGCCGGGGTTCTCTCATTCTCGTGCGGTACAATGACACTGTGTTGTCTTCACCACAATGATCCACTAAGACCAAGAAATAAAATAGGAGGAGGATCGGCCATGTTTGTGCGGCCGACTTCATCCCTTTATTATAATAACAAGTGGTCATATCTTAATTCACGAAGATAATGAACAAAACATGTTCAAAGAAAAACTCCTACAACATCCCACAAAATTTTATTCCCAAACCACAAGGCAGACATTCTCGGATCAACTTCATAATAAGTTGATCTGCATTCTTTGTTTTCTTTAGAATGAAAGAAATAAGGGAAATAAAATCATACTTAATTAAAAACCCTTCCTTGTGTCGTTCCTCGTTCGATGATGATATCGCGAGAGAGTGGACGTCGACTCGTCGACGTCATCGCAAGGGAGGAGATTAAGGTGACGACGATCGTTGGCGTTCATCGCTTCAACAAAGTCCATCGATCCTGGCTCGAGCGTTGTTCGTTGGAGATCTGACGAATGGAGAACCTTTCTTCATCAAGGGAGGGATCTGTTCTACATTGGTGAAGGGAACTCTCCTCTAATTCTCCCAAAATATTTTCCAACAAAATATCTCATCATGTCTCCCTATTTTATAAGATCTCCAAGAAATTTATAAAGTCAAGAGGTGTGACAAGAATAATTAATAGGGCGATTAATTACTTTAGTTGACTTCATTAAGCTTGGGAGGTGGAGAGGCTCCCCTTTAAGAAGGGAAGTTTCATGTAATTAACAAGGGAGGATTAAAGAGTTCAAGGGGAGTTATGGGGAGGTGAGGAGTTTGGGGTTCATGTGGGTCCCACCACACTAAACCCTCCCATGGGAGGTTAGGTGGGTGTGGGACCCACCTCTAACTTCCCCTTTGTAGGATAAAAACCACCTTCCTTATATAAAATTTGTTCACAACAAATTTTATCTATTTTAATCTAAATCCCCATTTATTAAACCTCAACCCGCTCAAAACGTAACTACAAAAAAGGTCACCCTAAGCAATTACCGGTGCTGCGAGTTCATCGGTGCTCTCAGATTTCAATTCCGAGCACCAGTTCAAAAGATAGAAAAAACCTGCTCGTTCTTTCACTGAACGTACCCGAGCCAATCTTAGGAAATTGATTCCGGGCACACTGAGCCTCGGAATCAGGTGCCGTCAGAAAATGAGGACTCGTAAAATTCCAAAGAAATTAAGAAAAAAAATTCCTTGATATTTCCATGTCTTTACAAGAAAGATTTTAAATATTCCAAAATTAAGTGCATACCTTTCGAAGATGTTATTAATATTTATGATTCTAAAATTTTTCAACATCTTCTTAAACCCTATACTAAGATACTAATGTTTCTAGTACAATTTTAAACCGCCTAAATCTATGAATCATCTAAATCATATCCCATAGGAGTGTCAAACCAGGATGCAACAAGGATAGTTTTTGTGTACCAGGATACCATGAGTCAGGCCCTGAACACCATGTTAGAGTTTTTAATCCAAGGTACATTTTTACCAGAGCCACATCCACTTGTTTGTATCAAGACAGAGATTTGATTGCTTAGATAACCACATAATCATTAGGCTACCATAATTTTACAATGTTTCTTAAATCCTAAAATATGACGCAAATAATTACGTAACCATTAGTTAATCAGTACCTAAATTTATTTTTGTAGATTATAAAGAAAATATGATTCATCAGAAGAATATATCCTTAGACTTTAAAACTAGGATGTAGTAGGGCCAGTTGTCGTGTACCAGGTTACCCTGAGTGAAGCGCGGAACACCTTTTCAGAGTTGTTACGCCTAGGTACATTTGTGCTAGAGGCACATCCACTTGTTTGTGTCCATAAAGAGATTTCATTACTCAGATAACCACATATTATTTATACAACTAAAATTTTATAATGTTTTCTTATATCCTAAGAGATGACACTAATCATTACTTAACCATTAGTTAATCATTACATAACCATTAATTAATCATTACATAACCGTTGGATACTCATTACTTAACCATTAGTTACTCAACACTTAACCATTAGCTACACAATACGTAAACATTAGTTACTCACTACTTACCCATTAGATACTCACTACTTAACCATTAGTTACTCATTTATTTTCTAATTAATATAAATGTTTTGATAATTAATATAAGTGATTCACTAATTAATATAAATGATTCTCTAATTAATATAACTGCTTCACTAATTAATATAATGGAATTGATAATTAATACAACTACTTCGCTAATTAATATAACTGCTTCACTAATTAATACAACTACTTCGCTAATTAATATAACTAAATCACTAATTTATATTACTACTTCAATAATTTATATAACTCCTTCTCTAATTTATATAAATGCTTTGATAATTAACTAACAACCTAGTTAAATTTAATTAATTGCCTAATTATAATTAATTAATTTCCTAATAAACATTAATTAATTCCAAATTACGATTAATTAATTTCATAATTAAAATTAATTACACACTTAATTACTGTTAATTAATCACATAATTACCATTAATCAATCACCTAATTACCATTAATTATTCACCTAAATTCAATTAATTAATCTGTTAAATACAATTAATTAATCACTTAATTATAATTAATTAATAAATGGATTATAATTAACAAATAAACTTTTTAGAATTAACTAATCACCTAATTAGAATTAATAAATCAACTAATTACTTGTAATTATTTACCTAATTACCATTACTTAATTACATAATTAGAATTAATTAATCACCTGATTAGAATTAATTAATCACCTAATTACCATTAATTTACAACCTAATTATAAATAATCAATCACCTAAATAGAATTAATTAATCACCTAATTATAATTAATTACTCACATTATTATAAATAATCAATCACCTAAAAACAATTAATTAATCACCTAATTATTATTAATTAATCACCTAATTATAATTTATTACTCACCTTCTTATAATTAATTACTCACCTCATAAAAATAAATTAATCACTTAATAACCATTAATTAATAACCTAATTACCAATAATTAATCACCTAAATACAATTAATTAGTCACCGAAATACAATTAATTAGTGACCTAATTATAGTTAATTAATCACCCAATTAGAATTAATTAATCACCTAATTACCTTGAATTAATTACCAAATTAGAATTAATTAATTACTTAATCATAATTACTTATCACATAATTAGAATTTATTAACCACTTAATTTCAATCACTTAATCACCACATTATAATTTATTAACAATCTAATTTGAATTCATTAATCCCTTAATTACCATTAATTAATCACCTTGTTATACTTAATTAATCACCTAAATACAATTAATTAATCACCTACTTATAATTAAATAATCACCTACTAATACTTAATTAACCAACTAATTGTAATTAATTAATCACCTAATTATAATTAACAAATCACCTAATTAAAATCAATTAACCATGTAATTATAATTAACTAATCACCTAATTATAATTAATTAATCGCCTTAATACAAATAATTAATCACCTAATTATAATTAATTGATCACCTAATTTTAATTTATTGGTCACCTACTTATAATTAATTACTCACCTATTTACAAATAATTAATCACCTAATTATAATTAAATAATCATCTAATTATAATTAATTAATCACCTAAATACAATGAATTAATCACCTAATTATAACTAATTAACTACCTTATTACCATTTATTGACTACCTAATTACATTAATCACGTAATTATAATTCATTAATTACCTAATTATCATGAATTAATTACCTAATTATAATTAAATAATTATCGATTTAATTAATTGCATAATTAGAATTAATTAAATACCTAATTATGATTAGTTAACTAACTAATTGAAATTTAATAACCTAATTACGATTAGTAATTTTACTATTTAGTATTTAATTAACAAAATAATATTACTTAATAACTTAATTACCATTATATAATTATAATTACTACAAATAAACAATTAAAATTTCAAAATATATTACATTAATTATGAATTATTTATTTGAACTAAACAAATAGACAAACAGATCACCATATTAAACATATTAAAAATTAGAATTACTTGAAATATGCATAAAGATTTTGATCCTTCAAACAACTACACAGACATAGAGAGGAAAATCTTCAAGAGAGAGAGAGATATTGAAGAGATAGTGGGGATGTGGAAATGAGGTGAGGAGAGGGAGTGAGGATGTGGGAATGAGGAGAGGAGTAGGGTGATCCACCTTATATAGGTGAGTGGAGATTTGGGTGCCACTTTAAGTGGCGTTGATTGCTATAGTGGGATACTATTTGAGCCACATGAAGTGTCACTAATAGACTAGCTGTATAAAGTGCAACGCCACTTCAAGTCACGCTGCACCTATTTTCAACTTCAAGTGGCTCAGTGGGGAATTTTTCGATCAGTGCTAATTCATGGGGCACTGATTAGCCCCATTTTCCATATTAAAAAACATAGACCCATTAAAAAATCAAACACCCCCTAGAACAAATTTTACCTCGTTTTTTCATACAATATACATTAAACTGATGATTCTCTTCCTCAAAACATACACATGAGACTATTTACTTCTCCATATAAAAGTAGTTGTGGATTCATATATCACAGTCTCATAACACAGCTAGACTATGTAACTAGTTTGCAGAAACATCATGCGATCATGTATGATCTAATAAAAAGGAAAAAAGCTCCTGGAACCTTCATCGCGAATTCAGAGGGATTTTTGGTTTCCCACACAAGTTCTCATAAACTCTATCAAATGAGTGATTAGATAAAAACCATAAATGACAGCCTCATGTATTATTTATAGGAAAATACTTCATATCATAAGCTCTCCAATGAACAAACACATTTTTCATCATTTCAGTTTCTTTTTCTGTTTGATCTTCATTTTATAATGTAAATTTTGTTTCATTTTATTTCGAGCATGATCGTGTCTTCAAAATGAAGTAATGATGCTCGGATTTCTTGGATGAAATTCATGTCGATGGTGCAATGGTGTTTCTCCAATAAACAGAAGCTCTCGAACATGCTCAATGGAGAAGATAACATGAAAGAGAGGATAGAAGGATTGGATCCTTAGATCAACAGATCACATAGTAATAATAAAATGAAATACAATGTCCTCAAAAAAAATAATTCAAATCCCCTAAAATACTCTTCCACCATATTCTCAACTCTCATGAAAAATAAAAAATATATTTTATGGATTACCTTTCTCAAATTCAAATCATTGTTATAAATAATGTGCCCATTTTCACATGTGTGAGTACTAAAGACCAGCTCTACAATCCTCACACATATTGTTGAATTATTTAAATAGACATCTTTATGTCAAAAAAACCTTGCCAAAACATGAATTATTCACAATAAAAATTCAAAGGCAGAACACTAACCTTCAATTTATGTCCCATTCACTTTTTATCAAACAACAATATTGACAACAATTACAATACACATAGTAATTTCAACAGATTTGGGTTCTTCAAAACTGACTCATATTGAGTAATTCTCGGAGTTTAGTAAATTATAAATTAAAATATTATTTTATCATGAAATTGTGGGTTATTGTGTAAAAATTCTAAATGTTCTTGTGTCCAAATGGTTTAATAATTTTGAGAAAATTAATTTAATTTTATTGTTTTCAAGTTCAAACTACCATGGTTTGTAATGAATTATTATTTTAGAAATTGATTTTGGTTTAATTAATTTTTTTATTGAAATTTCTTGTGTAAAAAGAAATGTATTCTTGTGAAAATCACGAGACAACTGATCATTAAAATATAATAAAGAATTTATTTTTAGAAATTGGGTTTCAAATGTTATTTTTGGAAATTGTGAATTTACTTTTGGAAATTTATTCTAAGCAACAATTGTCTTATTAATAAAATTATATTAATTTTAGTAAAGGATGAAATTGAAAATTCATGTTTGAAAAAGAATCATAACTGTTGAATTTTGATAGTTGGATACTATTAAAAATATATTTTTTGTTGAATTTCTGGTGGGTATGTATTCTGGTGGTGGGCCTAAAGTAGTGGGTCGAGTTTGATCCACTGGATCTATACTATGACATTAGAGAAATTGGATTCTCATAAAGGTATGAAATATCTACGATCTACTAAGAGGTGTATTGGGGAACCATATTTTCCCAATGATGACATTTTTAGGAAGATTCAAGAGGATATTTCCCCCAATCCCTTAATTATGAAGATTCTTCTTCTTGTTGGTTTCATCCAATAATGTAGAATTAGATTTATCTTCATCCAAGAAGGGTGGTTTGTTAAATAGTTGTCGATCTTTTGGCTTGAGGTCATAAGTGTGCAGGGCAACCTTTTTATAAACTCGAAGAAAAATGATTATGTAAATTCATATCCAAGCTATGATCATTTTATAGGGATATTCTATACAGAGTTGGTCAGAGTTTTTCTATATACTAGGTGTTAGTATCACTATCTGTTTTATCATTTCAATTCATTTATCTTTACCATATCAAACAGGGTTCTTGTGTAGAACTGTTCTAGTTGATATGGGATTTGATAATAGCATGTTCGAGTTATGTAGGAAGATCATGGTTTTAATGATGCGAATCACGGTGCACACATATAGTGAAGAGTTGAGGGTGATCATGTCATGGAGGGTGGAAGGATAATTAATGGATAAGACTCATTGCATGGGATTGGTGGTTCATGAACAAGAGGAAGAATGATAAGGATGAAGAGGATTTACATGGCCTCATATGGAAGTACAATTGGAGGCCCAATATACATGCATTGAAAGAGAAAATGGGCCTTTAATCACACTTATTAATGCCCCAAAGTGAACCTAAATGGCCCACAAAAATGGTTCCTAAAATTTTAATCCACTTTCTTAAAGGAAATCTCCAAAGTCAAAAATTGGTGTACCCTTTGTCTCCAAAGTCCTGGTGGGAATCTTCAAAGTTTTTGGGGGTGGTTCTAAAAAGTTTTCTTTGGAGATATATTGTCCCCTAAAGACATGGAAATCTTTAAACAATGTAAAATTCGTGGGATAGGCTTTACACTTCTATGGGATAGGTATTTTTACATTTATTTCTCTCATTTGACTATAAATAGACACCTCATTGTACCCCTTGAAGATTAATTTTGAATTTTAGAGTTTCTATCATTATTAACCTTATGTTTATTGTGTTTTTAGATGAATGAAATTAAGGCTCAAAAAAGGAGTGATCAACCTTCGTGGTGATTTATAATTAGAGTTTTGAGGTGCAAGTCTCCTTGGGGTCCTAATTGATCATCACCCTTACCCTTTTATTTTCCTTCGTATTTCCTTATTTTCATTTCTCCCACTTCACCCCTTTTTCCCAAATATTTTTCTAAAAGAAACCACATTCCCATATGAAATCGTATAATTTGGTATCAGAGGTCAGGAAGGGAAACCAGGTTTTTCATTTTTTTTTTCTATTTTTCTCCCATCATTTTTATTCTCCTTCCATTTTCTTTACCATCACCATTTCTGGGTGCAACATTATTATTCCTTTTTGTATTTTTATTTGAGTTTCTGGACATATAATACATCATTTTAATAGTTCATAATCTCACCATTCTTCTCAATTTGGAAATAATGAAATTCGACACATATGATTGGAGATATAGAGGAATAAATTGGTGGTACAGATTCACTCTTGTGAAATATGAATATTTCCAAAATGGACTCCAATCGAGTTTTATGTTCATGTTATCTCACCGTTTTACATCATTGAAAGTAGATTTGAGTATTGTAAAATATTACATCTGTTGTAAATTGATCCTAAAAATGAACTCTTTGTAACTCATTTCTTAATTATTGAGGAGCACAAAAAATCAAAAAAAAACAAAAAATTACAAAAAAACTGCTCATTTTAAACATTGTGTTCACTCATTTAGCCACAAATTTGATTAAATTTTCTTATCCAACATATTATTTTCTTTATCCATATCCAACCTTCAACTATAACCTTTTCTCCAATTTCTCCTTTTCTCCTATTTTTTTCATGGACTCTAATGATTCAAACAGTTTTAAAATTTCTGATTTTTAATGTTTTCCATAAATATATTACATATTTTTAGTTGTATTATTCATTATATTTAAGAACATTTATCGGAACCATGTTTTCATGCTAGAATGTTTTAGAAACCGTTTTGAGGGATTAAAAAAAGAGAGAAAGAGTGTTGAATGATTTTAATAAAATGGTGAGTGAGGGAGAAAGAAGTGAGATAGGCATAAAATTATTCATTAAAGTTTTGAATGACTAATTTACCATATTGAATGCTATGTTGGATGTTTTTCAATGTTCCTCAACTTCAAAGGATTTGAGGAAGAAATAAATTGATGAACGTTTAGATGTGTACTCTAATTTCGAAGAATCAATTCCTAAGCGAGGGCAACAAACTACATGGAGAGAAAATGACTTAGAAAGCATCAAAATTACCCTTCCATCTATTCATGTTAAGAGTGAACCGAAACATTATTTTCAGAGGGAGTGGAATTTTGAACATGTGTTTGGACTACACAATTACTCAGAGCAGAATAAGGTAAAGATGGAGGCACTTGAGTTCAATGATTATGAAATTATTTTGGGGGACCAATTACAAGTAAGTCAGTGATGGAATTTAGAAAGGATAATAATAAAATGGTAATAAATGAATATATTAATATTCAAAAGGTACAATTATAATAATTAATATGGATATTTTTATTTGATGTTACAAAAACTAGTGCAAGGTTCCTGTCACACGCGGTTTTTTTGTCGTTGTATTGATCCGGTCCATTGGAAATCCTGATACTTCTCATGGGTATTTCATGAGATGAATCCTGAGTTTTTATGTTTAATATATGTCTAACAACCATAATTATGGATCCCCATTGTTTGTTTAGTATTTTTTAAAGAAAGGGTGGTTACTTCATGATTTGGGCCAACCGTGAGCCCATTCCCAGTTTTAAAAACCGAATTTGTTTCTTTTATAACTCTTTTTTTTATAATTGTTCACCCATTATACTTCCCACTTGTCATATACTGATATATTAAAACTTATATATCCTTTTGGACCCATTATAAATTCATAAGCAGGGTGAATTTGGGTTACTTATTTAGGTATTGGGCCAGCCCATGGGCCCATTTCCTCTTTTAAAACAAATAATTCGTTTCTTTTATATATTTTTCATTTTTTAATATTTTTCGACGATTCCACCTCCCCCTAAAATCCAATAACCATATAATAACCCTCATAATCTATTTTACCTATTTGGAGCTCATATGGGTCGCGGATTAGGGCGAACATTCTTAGGAAACCTCAAATTGTCCAGAATTGACAAGGTAAATTGTATCATTCTTAAATCAATAAATTATTACTATTTTGGACACCAATATTCTTTACTTGGTTCTTCCAGACCTGAGGAGTGTCTCCAAGATGTTTCAAGCCATTACCATCTCTATAGGGTTGCAGATCTAATGGAAGACGAAGAGTTCTCTAGGATGAAAGGTGAGATTCCTTCTCCTTTCTCCTTCCTCTTCCCCCTCCTTTCATTATTTCTTGGATTAATATTGTCCCATAGTATTTATAGACCTATGGTTTTGTTATACCATGTTTTGTTGATGTGTTTTCTGTTTTTTTAGTTCCGTTATTTATAGTTTTAGGGTTTATAAACCTGCAGCGGGTGATTTCGAGTGTGCGTTTCAATTACGCCAAGGATTTGAGGTAGGATATCCCTTGAACATTCCTTTATCATTCAAGATTCTTCATTTTAATATTCTCGTAAATTGATATAAATTTTTATTATTTTTTTAAGCCTTTGTAAAATTTTCTTGGTGTGCAAAGTGGTTGTTTAATCATTGTTTGGGGAAAGGTAGTGTTGTTTTGTCATGAAAGTTCTCAACAAGTGTTTGTTTAAATGTTCCATTATCTTTTGCAAATATTTTGTGAGGTTTATAATCTGGTTTATGGTATTTTTAACATGTTACAGTATCTTGAATGATAATATGACATTCAGTTGGTGTTTTATTCCACTTCACGTACATAAAATAAATAGTTTTGTTTAAATAGGGCATGACATGTGTTCGGTAAATTACCAGGTTGGATTTTATGTGTGATGTGTGATTTAAAAGTTATTTTTTTTGGATTTATAAAGGAATTGTAAGAATTATAAATTGTATTTTTGGGTCCTTATAAGGATTTCTTATTTGGATTTGTTTTTACAAACAAGTGGGTTTTTGGTTTACAACACATTTTGGCCCGAGTTTCCCAAAAATGGACCGTTTCACATCTTTATGAAAATGGTTGTGTTTTGTATAAGTAACCTGAGTATTATAAGAGATTTATAAATGTGGGTTGCTTCTTTAAATGGTGTTTATACACATCCATAATAAAATTAAAATGCATCCCTTCGTCAAACGTTAGTTTTGAGAAAATGTTTTAAGGCCCGTTTGGCATTTCCTAGAAATGAATGAGTGTTTTACTTGTGTATACCAAGTTGTGCAATTGGGATTGTATTATGGTCCATTAAATGATTTTATTAAATGTTTCTAGGGATTTGAAATATTATTTGGTTTGGTTTTTATGTGTGTTTATAACTGAAAGAGTGTTTTTGAATGAGTTTTAAGTACAGAGCCTCAGTACACTTCATGAAATTGTTTTACCAAAATATTTAGTGGTTTGTTGATTCGTGTAATAAATGTGATGAAATATTATGATATCTTTGTGTTTTAATGGTTTGGGAATGTAATGTTTATGTGAAATGTGTATTTCCTAATATGTGTTACTTGATTGAGCACTAAAGGGAATCCCGGGTATCTAGGTGGGCGGACGGGTACTAGTATGCTAGTGATTCTATGGGGGTTGGCCTCTGTTTCACGTAGCAAGTTTGATGATGACAACACTAACTAAACTATGATGATGATTATTATTGGGGACCACTAGGTTATGGGTATGTTCCCTACTAGTGGCTCATGCATGAGAACGGATATTTATTATGTTTACTTTCACCGAGATATGAGGTACATGGGGCTCACAACTAACTAGTGCCTAGAGGTGTACCCGGGACTAGTGCTCATTGGCTATTTTGTACTCACCGTCGGCATACAGTGTGTTTGGTTGGTAAATTCAGTAGTATGTGTTATTTATTTAAAATTTAAAATTCATTAAACCAGCCCTCCTGAAAACTATTTTCATTTTGAAGTTGCACCACTTTGAAAAAAATTGTTACTTGCATTTTTGTTTATTAAACATGCATGTTTTTGTCTGATAATTATTATAGCTTGGAACCTCATTTGAAAAACATACGTTCATATCTTGAATTTAAAACTATAAATTGATGTTTATTTTATATTAAAGGAATGTGCATTGGGAATATAATATCGGGCTAACCTACTGAGTTTTAATACTCACGCCTATAGTCTTCTTCTTTTTTTAGCCCTTGTGCAGGTTTCATCTTTAGTTCGATCACCTTTGGAGACATTTTATCATTGTGTTGGAGAGTGACCAGATGTGTCACGTGTATTTATTTTTTCATCGGGATTGTTCATTTGAGTTTTTGGTTTTTTTCTACTTTTAGTTTCTTGTACAAATAATATTTAGTTCAATTTTTATATAAATTCATTTGGGGTTGTCCGTTTATTTCCGATGTTTGTTTGATAGTTTATATATGCGAGAAATCATTACCTTGTGTACTATATGGATTCCCTTGGTGAATGTCACCATCCTGGGAGGATTGGGAATGCCTCTCGGGACTTGTCGTGGGCTGGCTGGGGTGACCGGTTCATAGTCGACTCGGGCTGGTTCGTGACAAAATGGTATCAGAGGTTGTCGGCTCTTAGAAGACCATTATTTTTAGAGTTCCCTTGTTATTTTGGGGATTTCAAGATAGATGGAGTAGTATTGTTGGTACTTGAGGGGTAAGTTAAAGAAGAGAGTCATGAACTCTTTCTTTTTCTAATCATCGGGTTTCCATGGGAAGTCCGGTTTTATTAGTGTCCTTTGTTGTGGTTGATTTTTTGGTGTTGGGATATGAAAAGGGGAGTCTGACTAATGGCCTCTGTGAGCTCACAGGGCCTGGCAAGCCATCTGGAGCTGAGGAATGGTCCTAATAAGTCTCTCTGTGTTGGTGTCGTGTTTGGCATATGGCCGCCAACCATATGGTCAAGACACCCACCTACACTAGTTCCCTTTTTTGGGTCTCTTGAACCTTTCTGGAATTATTAATATATTTTTTTAAAATCCTTGTGTGAGAATTGTGGATATGGGTTTTAAAGGAAGGATTAGATTTTCAATAGTGAAAAAGGGGGTTTTCAAAAATTAAATATAAGAATTCTTTTGGAAGGTTGTGTTTTTTTAAAATAAATGGAGGGAAGCGGAAATGATTTAAAGGGATTGGATTATCCATAATCTAAAGTTGTGGTTTGTTGAAATAAAATGTTTTAAAATTCTGAATCATTTTAAGGTGATTCTGGATCATTGTTTTAAATGGGGTATTTTGGGATGTTGAAAAGTTTTTGAATCAGATAAATTAGTGTTGGAAATTGGTTTTGATCTGTTGGTGTTTTACTAGAAAGGGTATTAGTCTCAATGGACCTCATATTATTAAATATACCTTGATGATTTTTTTTAAAAAATAGGAAGGGGGTTTTTGGAGTGGCTGGTTTATTTAAAAAGTTTTCAAAAATTAAAAGGGGTAGGTTTTAAAGAAAATTGTTCTTAACGAATTGTGGTTTTTTGTGAAATTTGAAAAGCTTTTTTGACTTGGTGGTTGGTGTTCCTTATGAAGGCAAATTTTTCTTTAGAATGATGTTGTTTTTTTAGCCTTTGGTGTTTTCATGGGTGCTCACATGCATGATTTTATTTATATTTGGAAGGATAGCCTATATGGTATGGTGGTTGGGTGCCTGGGGTGGCATGGAAATGTGCATGTGGGTGAGACTTGATGAAACACCATTGGTGAATGTGGAGAGCCACCAAATTAGTTTTTTTTCAAAATTGTTTTGAGCTGAAAAATTGTGGCCTTTTTTTAAAACCAATGGTTATATGGCTGTATTTTTCTATGTCTTAGAATATTTGTTTATATGTTAATCTTCCATGTGATCTAGAATTCATACTCTTGTTCTATCTTGATATGAGATCTTGTTGGTGGTTCGGTTTTGGAGTAATTTTCATTGGGTTTCTAAAGATGTGTTTGATGTTGTGATGTGGCCATGGATAGTTCTCTGTTGGAAATCTATACTAATGATCAACCTAAGGATTCCTTTAAAATTTTAAATCCACATCTTTTGATGATTCATCAACCTGTTTTTTGGAATATAGAGCTATTTGGGATCTATTAAAAGTGATTCTAGGTTGTGATAATTCTTTTGGACAGAGTAGTTGTGTTCGGTGATGTTGATGTGTTTCATCATATTCCTTGTCCATTCTGCCCCTCATTTGGAGTAATATAGAATTTTGATATATATCTATGAGTTCCCATTTAGATAAAGGTTTTTTTTGTGAGAAAATGAGTTTTTTTTGTGGTGTGATCCTTATCACCTGACTGCGGTGCATCTGATGCTTCAAGAATCAGGGCTCCAGCCATAGGCCTCAAAGTGATGATTTTCACACAGTTAGGAAATCTAAAGAGGTGTGGAGGGCACGATTAGGATCCTAACTCTTATTTTTTGGTATGTTAGTTTCTATGTCAATGTTTTGGTTCCACATTCCTGTGAATTTCCCTTTTTCGCAACAAGCGTGGTGGACTTAACCCCTCACACAGTGTCTCGGGTTATGCCTTCATGGATGTGGGTTTTCGATCATTGTCCCTGTCTGGACCTCTTGTGAAAATCAGGTGTGGTCTTGGTGTTACCTATTCATAGGTGGAGAGTTTTGGGTAGTTTCTTTGTTTCTTTTGTGGTTTCAGTGGCTAAATTATTTGGTCCCCTTCCCTCCCCTCCTCGAGTGGTGGGGTTCCAGATCTGTGCTAAAAGTCTTGGCCCAGTTCTTGTGCCCTCTATTCAGAAGTGGGTGGTATAGATGTTCATGTAATACCCTATTAACGTGGTATTTTAGGTTTTTGTAGGAGATTTTTTTTGGGCTTGTGTGAGTGAGGCCCAATTCTAGCTCATGTTGAATTATTGTATGTTCATTGCTAGTTGGTTTCCAATGGCGGGGAGACCCACCATGGGTCTCCTGGATTTTCATCCTAAGAACATTTCTACTGCTAGTTGTTTCTTAATGGTGGTGAGTCCATTCTATACTACGCTGGAATATTTGGTTTTTGTGAGTTCTCTTTGGTTTGGGTGATGGTTGGGTTCATTGGGAGAATTCCCAACAATCAGGTTCTTGGCTTGGGTTTGGAGGTGGTGGCTTGATTTTTCCAATGATTTTCCAGAAGTGGTTGTGGTTAGTGTTTTTTTTTTGAGCTAAATGATTAAAATACATTCATGGTTGATGATATTTATTTTTATTGAGAGTCTGGATAATTTTGATAGGTAATCCTTCGGTGTTGTTTTTTTCAACCGGAAAGTGTTATGGCTTTCCAGGGGTGGAATGCTTTAATGGTGGGGAGAATTGTCACACACAGTTTTTTTTTTCTTTGTATAGATCTGGTCCATTGGAAATACCAATCCTTTTCATGGGTATTTTCTGAGATGAATCTTGATTTTTTAAGTTTCATATATGTCTAACCACCCTAATTTTTTATCATCGTTGTTTGTTTAGTAGTTTTTAAAGAAAGGGTGGTTACTTAATGATTTGGGCCAACCGTGAGCCCATTCCCAGTTTTAAAAACCAAATTTGTTTCTTTTATAACTCTTTTTTTTCATCCTTTTTCACCCATTAAACATCCCACTTGTACTATACTGATATATTAAAACTTATTTATCCTTTTGGACCCATTAGAAATTCATAATCTGGGTGAATTTGGGTTACTTATTTAGGTATTGGGCCAGCCCATGGGCCCATTTCTTGTTTTAAAACAAATAATTCGTTTACTTTGTATCTTTTTCAATTTTTAATATTTTTCGGTGATTCTACCTCCACCTCTAAGCCAATAACCTTATACTAACCATCGTAATCGATTTTACCTATTTGGAGCACATATGTGTCAAGGATTAGGGAGAAATGTTTCAAGATACCTCAAATCATCCATAATTGAAAAAGTAAATTATTTCATTCATAAATCAATAAATTCGTACTCTTTTGGACACTAATATTATTTCCCTAGTTATTCCAGACCTTAGGATTTTCTCCAAGAAGTTTAAAGACATTAACTTTTCGATAGGGTTGCAAATCTAATGGAAGACGAAGAGTTTTCTAGGTGAAAGGTGAGATTCCTTCTCCTTTCTCCTTCCTCTTCCCCCTCCTTTCATTATTTGTTGGATTAGTATTGTACCCTAGTATTGATCGACCTAGGGTTTTGTTATACCATGTTTTTTATGGGTTTTCTGTTTGTTTAGGTCTGGTCTTTATAGTTTTAGGGTTTATAAACCCGCGGTGGGTGATTTCTGGTGTGCATTTCAATTACGCCAGGGATTTGAGATAGGATATCCCTTGCACATGCCTTTATCATTCATGTTTCATCATTTTCATATTCTACTAAACCGATATAAATGTTTATTATTGTTTTTAATCCTTTGAATAATTTTCTTGGTGTGCAAAGTGGTTGTTTAATCATAGTTTTGTGAATGGTAGTGTTGTTTTGTCATGAAAGTGCTCAACAAGTGTTTGTTTAAATGATCCATTATCTTTTGAAAATATTTTGTGAGGTTTATAATCTGGGTTATGGTATTTTTAACATGTTACAGTATCTTGAATGAAAATATGACATTCAATTTTTGTTTTATTCCTTTTCACGTACTTAAAATAAATAGTTTTTTTTAAAGGGCATGACATGTGTTCGGTAATTTGCCCGGTTGGCTTTTATGTGTGATGTGTGATTTAAAAGTTATTTGTTTGTATTTATAAAAGAATTGGAAGAATTATAAATGGTATTTTTGCATCCTTATATATATTTCCAATTTGGATTTGTTTTTACAAACAAGTGGGTTTTTGGTTTACAACATATTTTGGCCCGAGTTTCCCAAAAATGGACCATTTCACATCTTTATGAAAATGGTTGTGTTTTGAATATGTAACCTGAGTATTATAAGAGATTTATGAATGTGGTTTGATGCTGTAAATTGTGTTTATATTCATCCTTAATTAAATTAAAATGCATACCTTCATCAAACATTAGTTTTGAGAAAATGTTTAAAGGCCTGTTTGGCATTTCCTAGAAATGAAGGTGTGTTTTACTTGTGTATACCATGTTGTGAAAATGGGGTTGTTTTATGGTCAATTGAATGATTTTATTGAATGTTTCTAGGGCTTCCAAATATTATTTGGTTTGGTTTTTATGTGTGTTTATAATTTAAAGAGTGTTTTTGAATGATTTTTATGTGCAAAGCCTCAACACACTTCATGAAATTGTTTTACTAAAATATTTAGCGGTTTGTTGATTCGTGTAAGAAATGTAAAGAAAGATTATGGGCTATTTGTGTTTTTATGTTTTGGGAATGGAATTTGGATGCGAAATGTGTATTTGATAATATATGTAACTTTATTGAGCACTAAAGGGAATCCCGGGTATCTAGGTGGGCGGACGTGTACTACTATACTAGTGATTCTGTGGGGGTTGGCCTCAGTTTCACGTAGCAAGTTTGAAGATGAAAACACTAGCTAAACTATAATGATGATGATGATTGGGGACCACTAGTTTATGGGTATATTCCCTACTATTGTCTCGTGCACGAGAACAAATATTTATTATGGTTACTTTCACTGAGATACGAGGTACTTGGGGCTCACAACTAACTCGTGCCCAGGGGTGTTCCCATGACTAGTGCTCATTGGCTATTTTGCACTCACCGTCAGCATACGGTGTGTTTGGTTGGTAAATTCAGTAGTATGTGTTATTTATTTAAAATTTAAAGTTCTTTAAAGCATCCCTCTTGAAAACTATTTTCATTTTGAAGTTGCACCTTTTCGAGAAAAATTTTTACTTGCATTTTTGTTTATTAAACATGCATGTTTTTGTCTGGTAATTATTATAGCATGGAACCTCATTTGAAAACCATACTTTAATATCTTGAATATAAAACAATAAATTGATGTTTCTTTTATTTTAAAGGAATGTGTATTGGGAATAGAATATTGGGCTAACCTACTGAGTTTTAATACTCATGCCTATAGTCTTCTTCATTATTTAGCCCTTGTGCAAGTTTCATATTTAGTTCGATCACCTTGGGAGACATTTGATCATTGTGTTGGACAGTGACCAGAAGTGTCACATGGATTTAGTTGGTCATCGGGATTGTTCAGTTGAGTTTTTGGTTTTGTTATAATTTTAGTTTGTTGTACAAATAATATTTAGTTCAATTATTATATAAATTTAATTTGGGTTGTCCGTTTAATTCTGGTGTTTGTTTGATTGTTTATATATTGGTGAAATAGTTCCCTTGTGTACTCTATTGATTCCCTTGGTGCTTGTCACCAACCTGGGAGGATCGGGAACTCCTCTCGGGACTTGTCGCTGGCTGGCCTGGGTGACCGGTTCAGGGTCGACTCGGGCTGGTTCGTGACAGTTCCATGTGTGTAGAGGAATACTACAAGGAAATGAAGATATAAAAGATTTGATCCAATTTAGAGGAGGATTGTGAAGCTACCATGGAAAGGATCATCAATGTATTGAATCCAAAAATTAGATATGTGGTGGAACTTCATACCTACATAGACCTGGAGAGTTACTACATAAGGTGATGATGGTAGAAAAGAAACTACATCCTCGTTGGAATCATTCACGTTCCCACAATTATTGGAAGCATAACTGGAAATAGCCAAAATCAACTTCTAAGTGGAATGAAACAAAACCAAGGGATTAATAAATTGTTCCAAAAAAAGAGATAAGAGGACAAAATTAAGTTCTTAACCACTGATTTAAAAGGAAAAATTAACACGAATTTACCTTTCAAATATTATGAAATAATATGTTTTAAGTGTCAAAGACATGGTTATATTTCCTCTCAATGACAAAACAAAAGGACCGTGATTGTTATTGAAAATGGAGACATCCTCAGTGATAAATCTAAAGATGATCAGATGCCACCTCTATAGGAGATTTATGATGTAGAAGTTGAGGAACCCATTCGTGGAGATGCATTAGTGGGAAGAATAGATTTAATAATTCAACCAAAAGATGATCATGATGAGGAGCAGTGTGAGAATATTTTTCATACAAGATTCCATGTCAAAAATAAGGTATGTATTATGATCATTTATAGTAGAATTTGTACTAATGTGGCATGTACCTTGTTGGTGGAGAAGTTGAGTTTTCTTAATATAAGGCTTACTAGACTATATAGATTGTAGTAGTTGAATGATAGAGGAGAAGTGAGGGACAAAAAACAAGAAATTGTTTCTTTTTTCATTGGAAAATTTCATGATGAGGTGTCGTGAATATAGAAATTTTCTACTTTGGATACTATGGAAATTTGATAGGAGGGTGATACAAGATGGTTATTTTAATAACTTCTATTTCCATTTTTGTGGTAGAAATATTGTTTTGACTCTTCTAAGTCCCATACATGAATATGAAGATCATGTGAGGAAACATATAGCATAAAAAAATAGTGAAAAAGAAAGTGGGAAAAATAAAAAATTGAGTGATAAAAAAGAGAGTGATGAGATGAGAAAAAAAATAAGAGAGGGAAAAAAATAAAAAGAGTAAAAAAAATTAGGAGTGAAAAAAGGAGTGCTAAATTACATAAAAAGAATCGGGGAAAATAAATGAGGTGAAAACAAGA